>SJYA01000521.1:1281197-1370063 GCA_006410615.1 Neotragus moschatus | reverse complement strand
TGAGTTGACTCTTCACATCAGGTGGCCAAAGTATTGGAGCTTCAAGTGTAGCATCAGTCCTCCCAGTGAATATTCAGAGTTGATTTCCCTTAGGATCAACTGGTTTGATCTCCTTGCAGTCCAAGGGACTCTCAAGAGTCTTCTCTGATACCACAGTTCAAAAGCATCAATTCTTCAGAGCTCAGTCTTCTTTATGGTACACATACATACTCACATACATACATGACTACTAGAAAAACCATAGCTTTGACTAAATGGACATTTGCTGGCAAGTAATGTCTCTGCTTTTTAATATACTGTACAGGTTAGTCATAGCTTTTCTTCCAAGGAGTAGGTATCTTTTAATTTTATGGCTGCATTCACCATGTGCAGTGATTAAATTTTTTTAAAAAGACCTGCAAGACATTTTGACATAAACCTAGAACAGAGAAATATATATATATATACACACATATATATGTGTTTGCGTGTATATAAATAATAGTGACATCACTCAGTCGTGTCTGACTCTTTGTGACCTCGTGGACTGTAGCCTACCAAGCTCCTCTGTCCATGGGATTCTCCAGGCAAGAATACTGGAATGGGTTGCCATTTCCTTCTCCAGGGGATCTTCCCGACCCAGGGATCGAACCTGGGTTTCCCGCATTGAAGGCGGATGCTTTAACTTCTGAGCCACCAGGGAAGATCATTATATGTAATAAGATCACCATATAAATGCTTCTGTGTATGTGTGTTGTTGCTCAGTCATGTCCGACTCTTTGCAGCCCTGTGGGTTGTAGATACCTAGTTCCTCTGTCCATCGAATTTTTCAGACAAAAATACTGGAGCGGGTTGCCATTTTCTTCTGCAAGGGATCTTTCCCACGCAGGGATTGAACCTGCATATCTTTTGTCTCTAAGCAGGTGGATTCTTGACCACTGTAGCTCTTTGGAAACCCATATATGCTTATATATGATAATGCAATTCATTTGCCATTGAATGAGACCATTTTGAGAAAAATATAAACACAATAATTTTACAGAGTGAAAAGATGAGTATTTGATACAACTTTGTTTCAAGGATGAGAATTTCAATATAATCTCTAGAAAGTGAAAGTGAAGTCGCTGAGTCGTGTCTGACTCTTTGTGACCCTATGAACAGTAGCCTACCAGGTTCTGCCATCCATGGGATTTTCCAGGCAAGAATACTGGAGTGGGCTGCCATTTCCTTCTCCAGGGTACCTTCTCAACCCAAGAATCGAACCCTGAGTCTCCTGCATTGCAGACAAATGCTTTACCGTCCTAGCCAGCAATCACAGGTCCATAGAATAACCTCCTGGAAAGCACCTATCAGGATTTTCAGTGCCTTGGAGAAACAACATATATTCATTGACAAGAACTGGTTGAGAGTAATGATTGGAATTACTCTGTCATGATTCTGCTCTTCCGTGGCTGTTCAGGCATTCATCAATGTAATAGTACATTCTGAATAAGGATAGATTTGAGTGGAAATATATCAAGATAGCTTTATTCAGTTCAGCAACTTTTCTGAGTTATGGTTTAACTCATGTCACCCCAAGATGATCAAATATTTATTCACTGCATTTGAACCATCTGTACTTCTTGGAAACCTTTCTGGTAAATGAAAAGAAAGATAAATATAAATTCATTTGATGAAGAATAAAAAAATCATTGTTTTGAAACTAAATCTCAACTAAACATTTTTTAAAGTCAAAACAAACTTCTCAGCACTAGGCCAGTGGTGAAAATCCATATCAGACTCTAAATTTACTCCTCTCTATTCTTTTTAACTTGTCATTTCAAAATTGCTATCAAGGAAATGATAATCCATTTAACTATTTAAAAATGTGTAATAAAGTATTTAAACCCTTAGTATAATAGCATTTGCTTTTTGATTACTTTTATTTTATAACTGGGCAAGAAAATACTAGGTTATGTCTTATAGTTCTTCAATTTTAGAATTTTATTTATTATTTTTAATTGGAGTATAATTGCTTTAAAATGTTTTGTTAATTTCTGATGTATGGCAACATGAATTAGCTACATGTAAAGTTTTAAATTTTAAATTCTAACATATTTTACAACTTTCATTCTAATTTTTCAATATTCCTAAATTACAGACACAAAAATAAGCTACTATTGAAAATATTTTAAATAATGCAAGAAATAATAGCTTATAATACACTTAAAAATCCATTCTGTAATTAGTATAGATTATTTTTTAACAATAGAGCAATAATGTTGAATCAAATCAGGGGCTCTTTTGCATAATTTAGCATTTATTTTAATTCATGTATTCACTCAAAAACTTGTTGAGCACCTATGTTGTGATCAGGTTCTACTTTGTAGAATTAAATATAAAGTACTGGATAAGTATATGTGGCTGTTTTGGATTCTAGAAGGATAAAGAAACATTTAAATCATAATTACACAAATGAGTAATCATTTGAGTGGCCCAGGTAATCATGGAAACTTCATAAGGAGACAATGTTTAAAGTGATGGTTGAGCTGGAAATTTGCTTAATGAAGCATATTCTTGAGGATAAATATGGCAGATAGGAATGATTATGATATGTACTTATGAAAGCTCTAATGAAGGAGAAAGAAATACAAATTCTAACAACCAAAATAAGTTGCTGAAGTGAAATGCTGCAATTGTAGAACATGTATCTAAAACATAGGTCAGTAGCCATATTATGTAAAGTACTNGAGACAATGTTTAAAGTGATGGTTGAGCTGGAAATTTGCTTAATGAAGCATATTCTTGAGGATAAATATGGCAGATAGGAATGATTATCATATGTACTTATGAAAGCTCTAATGAAGGAGAAAGAAATACAAATTCTAACAACCAAAATAAGTTGCTGAAGTGAAATGCTGCAATTGTAGAACATGTATCTAAAACATAGGTCAGTAGCCATATTATGTAAAGTACTGATGTTATCCATAGGGGAAAAAAAATTATAATTCTGCTTTCAGAAGTTCACTTTTTCTTCTATACAAAGTAAGTAAATTGAAGGCCAACCAAGTATGGATACAGGTTCATCAGGTGGATGCTGTCTCATGAGTCACAGAGAGTGAATATTGGCTCAGTCAGGATTAGTGACCGAAAAGATGGAAGAGATTGGAAGGGAATGACATACAAAATGTAGAGATCTATAAGTCTTAATGATGGTTGGATGATGTTACAAGTAAGAGACAGGAAGATGTGAAGGACATGTCTTAGATCTGTAGTGTGAACAAAAGGGTGGATTTGATGGGAAAAAGGAAATATAGATGCAGAAGTCATTAGCTCTGTTTTGGGTATGGTATCATTGTCATGCCATTCATATATGTAAGTGAGGTAACACTGCATGTGGGTCTGGAACTTAGAGAAGTCCTGAATAGAAAGAAAAATTTTTGAGTCATCAGCAGAATGTTGGTGTTAATGGAAACCATGGAAGCAGACATGTTTACCTATAGCGGCTACATAAAAGAGATCATAGAATGAAAATGAAGAACTAAGCTCAAATCTTCAGAGAAAGGAAAATTGACATAAAGGAGTTAGAAATGTGGCCTTAAAGGAAGGGAGAACTTGTGTGTTATCATTAAAGCTAAGGGAATGCATTTTTTTTTAAGTTTAAATTTTTATTTTTTAGTTTGTTTTGCTTTACAATACTGTATTCATTTTNTTTGTTGGCAAAGTAATGTCTCTGCTTTTTAATACGCATCAGAGTTTGTCATTGCTTGTCTTCCACAGAGCAAGCATTTTTCAATTTCATGGCTGCAGTTACCGTCCACAGTGATTTTGGAGCCCATGAAAACGAAGTCTGTCATTGTTTCCATTGTTTCCCCATGTATTTGTTATGAAGTAATGGGACCAGATGCCGTGATCTTCATTTTTTGAATGTGGAGTTTTCAGCCAGCTCTTTCACTCTCCTTCATCAAGAGGCTCTTTAGTTCCTCTTCATTTTCTGCCCTAATGGTGATGTCATCTGCATATCTGAGATTATTGATATTTCTCCAAGAAATCTTGATTCCACTTTGTACTTCATCCAGCTCAGTATTTTGCATGATGTACTCTGCATATAAGTTAAATAAGCAGGGTGACAATATACAGCCTTGATATACTCCTTTCCCAATTTTGAACCAGTCCATTGTTCCATATCTGGTTCTAACTGTTGCTTCTTCACCTGCATACAGGTTTTGCATGGGAATTGTCTGATAGCACATTCTTTAGTACTACCCATCTTGGAAATTGGGATCAGGGTTGACATTTATCAGTCCTGTGGCTACTGCTGGGTCTTCCAGATTTGCTGACATATTGAATGCAACACCTTGATGGCACCATCCTTTATGGTTTTGAAATAGCTCTATTGTAATTCCATCACATCCACTATCTTTATTAACAGCAGTGTTTCCTAAGGCCTGCTTGACTTTGCTCTCCAGAATGTCTGGCCTGGGTGAATGACCACACCATTGTAGTAATCTGGTTCATTAAGATCTTTTGTGTACAGTTCTTCCATGTGTTCTTTCCATCTCTTCTTGATCTCTTCATTGTCTACTAAGTCTCTGTGGTTTCTGTTGTTTATTGTGCCTGTCTTTGAGTGAAATAGTCCCTTGATATTTCCAATTTCCAATTTCAGAAAGACTACCCTGCAATTAAAAAGTATGACTACTTCCCTTATTTTACTTCCTTTTACTTCTTTTTATTCCCAACCTAAGTGCCCTTTTTTTTTTTCTTTTCTGCCTTATTGTACTGGTTAAAAGCTGTAATTTAATGTTGAATAAAAGTAATGACAACAGATATCCTTATTTTCTTATTCACCTTAAAGAAAAGCATTCAGTTTATCACCATTAACTATAATTTTAAATTTTTTAGTAAACTGCTTTATGAGATTGAGGAAGCTTTCTTCAGTTTCCAGTTTGCCGAAGGCTAGCTTATCATGTGGAGAAGGCAATGGCAGCCCACTCCAGTACTCTTGCCTGGAAAATCCCATGGACAGAGGAGCCTGGTGGGCTGCAGTCCATGGGGTCACTAAGAGTTGGATACGACTAAGCGACTTCACTTTCACTTTTCACTTTCATGCATTGGAGAAGGAAATGGCAACCCACTCCAGTGTTCTTGCCTGGAGAATCCCAGGGACGGTGGAGACTGATGGGCTGCCATCTATGGGGTCGCACAGAGTTGGACACGACCAAAGCGACTTAGCAGCAGCAGCAGCAGCTTATCAGGAATAGATTTTAAATTTTGTCAAGTGCTTTATCTGCATTCATAGAAATAATCAGATTCTTTTTTTTTCTTTTTTAGTTGGTTAATATAGTGAATTATATTGTTTTTCAAAAATTAGGAAATGCTTTCATTCCTGGGATAAATTCAGCTGTCATGATGCATTATGCTTTGTATGTATTAGAATTAAATTTTCTATAATGGTGTTTAGAATTTTTACATCTGTTTTTATGAGGTATGTTGGTATGTAATTTTCTTGTAATGCCTTTATCTGATTTTTGTGTCTGGGTAATGGTGACCTAGGATAAATTGGAACAGATTTCCTTTACTTGGATATTCTATAGTATTTTCTATAGATTTTGTATAGTATTGATATTTATTTCTTACATTTTTGGAAGAATTTACCACTGAAGCCATTTAGGCCTGGAGTTGGCTTTCTAAGAAAACTTCTAACTATAAACTTGACTTCAACAGTAGATATAAAACTAGTCAGATTATCTTCTTAGTGAGTTTTCCATTTTATCTAGGTCAAGATTTGATAAACCTTTTTATAATGACCAGAAAGTAAATATTATAAATTACACAGGACAAAATGAAGGCTTTTATGTATGAATAGTACTTATATAATTATTTAACATGTGCCCACTTTAGATTATGAAACTATCCTTGACTCATGGCCAGTACAAACAAAACTAAATTAAAATGAAAACAAATATGAAGTGTATTTTTCACTTCAGATATTGAAGATTTTATTTTGAGAATTTTCAAGATATTCTATATCTATACATAATTTTTGAACATATGGGCGGAACTTTTGAAGCCCAACACTTTTGAACATTCTACTTAATGTGCTATTTTCCATCTGGCTTCCAACATTTCCATAAGAACTGTTGCATGGGAGCAAGGAGTACTGTTCTCTCATTCTTTGAGATGGTTCTTTCTTCACATGCAGCCGTTTTTCAGTACTTTGCTAAATCCTCAACAGAAACTTTGCAGTTCTTTAGGATTCTGTCTCTGCAGCTTTTTTTTTTTTTTTTTTTCTTTCTGTTCAGCAGACTCTAGCCACCCTGATCTTCTGGCCCTATTAGCCTATCTGCTCAATTCGGAAAATTCATCAGCCTGCCTTTGGGTCATGGCCAAGAAATTTTCAAGGCAGCAATTTACTTTGTTTTGTTTTACTCACCTCACAGGGATTAATATCTTTTGATATCCACTGTCCAGTGTCTTGAAAATCATTTTTCATATATTTTTTTCTCTTTTGTTGTTGTGTTGTTAATGTTGAATATTCCTGGCAGGGGAATAATACAGTCTCTGATATTCATCTCCAGCCCTTTGTGTTTTTCTGTATTGTATTTTCTGTATTTCTGTGTTTTTCTGTTTTTCTGTGTTATTGAATAAAACACTATAACTAGTTCTACAAAAACTCATTTAGATAGGTCAGAATTTTGTTTCAGGATTTAATGATTCTAAATATTTCTAGAAATGAGTATTTTGGTAATGTTGGGGGTAACCAATCCATTGATATGGTATATGCCAGCCATATAATAATTTATTAGTAGTGGTTAATATTTGTAGTAGATTTGCAAATTTTTTAGATTTATCTCTAGACATCTGTTCAGTTCAGTCACTTAGTCACATCTGACTCTTTGAGACCTCGTGGACATCTGTTACTTGTTTGTATTTTAAATGATATTTTGACCTTACTATGTATTTGTATAGAAAAGAAATGCAAAGATTTTTTATCTTGATGTTTTATACTGAACTTGCTGTATTTATCTACATTTCTGATAACTTATCAAATCATCTACTATTTTATGTTTCTCTTTTAATATTTATGTTGTTGCTGCTGTTGTTCAGTCGTTGTCATGTCTGCTCTTTGTAGCCCCATGGACTGCAGCACACCAGGTATCTTTGTCCTTCACTCTCTCCTGGAATTTGCTCACATTCACGTCGATTGAGTCGGTGATCCTCTCTCATCCTCCACCATGCTCTTCTCCTTTTGCCTTCAGTCTTTCCCAACATCAGGGTCTTTTCCAGTGAGTTAGCTTCTTTGAATCAAGGGGCCAAAGTATTAGAGCTTTAGCTTCAGCATCAGTCCTTCCAATGAATATTCAGGATTGATATCCTTTAGGATTGACTGTTTTGATCTCCTTGCTGTCCAAGGGACTCTCGAGAGTCTTTTCCAGCACCACAGTCTAAAGCATCAGTTCTTTGGTGCTCAGCCATTTTTGTCATCTAACTCTCACATCCATAGATGACTACTGGAAAAACTATAGCTTTGAATATATGTACCTTTGTTGGCCTTTCATTTATTTTAATTGCCTTGCTGCATCACCTGTAGAGTGATGAATAGATGTGTTAAAAGCAGGCATTTTTGTCTCGTTTCTGTTCTATTCTTTCTTTTTGCTATTAAATTTTATGTTTACTTTATTAACCCTTTTATTCTTTACAGAAAGTTTCATCAGGAATAGATGAATTTGATAAAGTTGTTATGCTTTCTTATTAAGATGATCTTGTTTATTTTTAATACTCGGTTCAGTTCAGTTCAGTTCAGTCACTCAGTCGTGTCCGACTCTTTGCGACCCCATGAATTGCAGCACACCAGGCCTCGCTGTCCATCACCAACTCCCTGAGTTCATTCAAACTCACGTCCATCGAGTCAGTGATGCCATCCAGCCATCTCATCTTCTGTTGTCCCCCTTTCCTCCTGCCCCCAATCCCTCCCAGCATCAGAGTCTTTTCCAGTGAGTTAACTCTTCTCATGAGGTGGCGAAGGTACTGGAGTTTCAGCTTTAGCATCATTCCTCACAAAGAACACCCAGTACTGATCTCCTTTAGAATGGACTGGTTGGATCTCCTTGCAGTCCAAGGGACTGTCAAGAGTCTTCTCCAACACCACAGTTCAAAAGCATCAGTTCTTCGATGCTCAGCTTTCTTCACAGTCCAATTCTCACATTCATACATGACCACTGGAAAAACCATAGCCTTGACTAGACAGACCTTTGTTGGCAACGTAATTTCTCTGCTTTTCAATATGCTGTCTAGTTGGTCATAACTGCTTCCAAGGAGTAAGCGTCTTTTAATTTCATGGCTACTAGTTGGTAATTACGTTGATTTTTAAATGTTAAGCCATCTTTGTATTCTGGGAATAAATCAGAGTTAGCTATCACATATTATCCATTTCTGAATTTTACTGGATTAGATTGCTGTTATTTGCATTTTGTCATTATTGTTTACAAATGAGGTTGGTCTACCAGTTTTCTTTCTCATAATGTCCNGATTTTTAAATGTTAAGCCATCTTTGTATTCTGGGAATAAATCAGAGTTAGCTATCACATATTATCCATTTCTGAATTTTACTGGATTAGATTGCTGTTATTTGCATTTTGTCATTATTGTTTACAAATGAGGTTGGTCTACCAGTTTTCTTTCTCATAATGTCCTCATCAATCTTTCAGACTTTTATGTTTTCCTGGCATCTTAGAATTAGTTGGATATTATTTCATCTCTTCTCTTCTCTGAAAGAAGTTTTGAAATGGCATTATTTCATTATATTATTCACATGGTGCACCATACAGGTCTGGTGTTTTATTTTTAGATTCAATTTCTTTGATAGTTACTTTTATATTTTATATTAATTTTTATACTTATATGTTGATTTACAGTAACAGAGATAGTACAGAAAATGAAGAAAGAATGCTCTTCTCAGTAAATTGTGATGAAACATTAAATATCCATGTGGAAAATGAAATGCATACCTTCTGTTTACATCATATATAATAATTACCTTCAATTGAATTTTAACCTTTATAAGAAATGAAACAGCTTGTAGAAGATTAAGAGGAGGTTAGGAAATGAGTTCTTCAACAGGACAAAATATTAGTAACCATAAAAAGTAAAGGTAAATGGAATTATATGAAATTAAATCTATTTTTTCCTTCAAATGACCTAATTAATGAATAAACATACCATATAGTGGGAGAAAATATATGCAACACATGTAATCTATTGGTAACCTTTACATAAGATGTGTAAAGAGTGTCTCCATAATAATAAGGCAAAAAATCCAATAGAAAATGTACGATAGACTTGAGTGGGCAGCCTATGAAAGAAGAAATTCAAATGCATTGTGAGCCCAAGAAAAGATGCTCATACTTAGTCACAAATATTAAAAGTAAACAAGTTAATACTACACATCTACCAGGATGGGTAAAATGTTTAAAGATTGTTTGGACAATGGAAGCCTTCATCACTGCTGGTATGAAATTAAATTGATATAATCACCTTGAAAAACAGTTTGGGATTATCTGGTACACTTGAAAATAAGCATAACCTGTAACCCAGCAATTCTACTTATGCGCCAAAAGGCATAAAAATATTCATAGCAGCAATATTTCTAATATTTAAAACTGCAGACAATCCAATTAACTAATATCAGTAGTGTATAACTCAGTTGAGGAATATTCATATAATAAAATGTTTCACTATTATCATTTCTATAATTGTCATATCATTAATTTATCATGAGATATGTATTCTAAACAATCATTTGTGGTTCCTTCCTCATAGTTAAACTCAGAAACCACTTTGGTCCTATTCATAAGAGATTTCCACACATATAATAGTTAAGAATTAGGATTGCTTTATGATCACATAGAAGAACTCTCAATTTCAATTTTGTGCTAGAGAGAAAAGTTGATCTATTTATTCATTTTTTTTCTCTCTGTGATTGTATTTTTATAATAGGACCTGAAAAACAAATGTAGCCCTCTGAAGTCTATTTGCTAGTCTTGTTGGTATTTCTTCAACGTATTAAATAGGTGAATATGGTTAGAATGATGGCCTGCAAAGGTATCTATGCCCTTATCCTTGAAACCTATTCAGTTAAGTTCAGTGGCTCAGGCATGTCTGACTCTTTGCAACCCAATGAACTGCAGCACACCAGGCTTCCCTATACATCACCAACTCCTGGAGCTTGCTCAAATTCACGTCCATTGAGTCGGTGATACCCTCCAACCATCTCATCCTCTGTTGTCCTCTGAAACCTGTAAATATGTTATATTACATGGCAAGAAGAAAGTAAGGTTGAAATGTGAAATTAAGGTTGCTAATCATGTGATCTTAAAGTAGGACAATTATCCTGTATTATCTAAGTGGGCCCACTATAAGCTCACAAATGTCCCAAAGTGTGTAAGAGGAAGGCAGAAGGGTCAGTGTCATGATGATAAGATGAGAGACAGACTCAACTAGCCATNTCCTCCATCCATGGGATTTTCCAGGCAAGAGTACTGGAGTGGGGTGCCATTGCCTTCTCCATGAAAAATGTGTTAACATTATATAAATAGACTTCCTTCTTTAACTATTTCTATTTAACATTTAACTGTTTTTTATCTCACATCACTTAGGAGAAATTGATATATGTTACATTTTATTCAAATTGTATTTTCAATATGTTATACTTGCTTATAAAATATCCCTTATTTGAAACTTCAAATGTAGTCATAAGAATACCTTTTAAAGGGATGGTACGGGGAGGGAGGAGGGAGGGGGGGCTCAGGATGGGGAACATGTGTATACCTGTGGCAGATTCATGTAGATGTTTGGCAAAACCAATACAATATTGTAAAGTAATTAACCTCCAATTAAAAGAAATAAATTTATATATAAAGAAATAAAGCCTTGTATGTTTGCCTGATAGGTTTTAAAATATTTTTAATTATAAGCATAACAGTCACTCAGACTCATTTATTTAGAAATGTAGGCTGTTTCTCTCTGTATATAGCCTGTCTCTTATACACATCTTATGTGTCAGATTGTTTCTACTTGAATAATNATATAAAGAAATAAAGCCTTGTATGTTTGCCTGATAGGTTTTAAAATATTTTTAATTATAAGCATAACAGTCACTCAGACTCATTTATTTAGAAATGTAGGCTGTTTCTCTCTGTATATAGCTGATATATAATATCTACACATATATGAAAGAAGTTACTAGACATTTGCTCTGTTACACGGAGCAGAAATATACTCACTTTAAAAAAGACATGTAAATTAGGTGGTAAAAAGAGTTCTTGTTTTAACTCTAAGATTTGAACCAAAATTAAAGAAGCTGTTTTAAAAAATGCTTTGAAAGCAGCTCATAAGGAGGGAAAAGAAGGGTAAATCTGGAAGTCAAAGGAATAAAGTGGAACAAACTGGATATCTGAAGATGCAAATGCTAACAGTCTAAGGATGCCTGCGACGTGTCTGGATTCCTTTAAAACCACAGAAATATGTGCTTTGCAGATGCATTCAGTCTGACATTCAAAGCTGAGAGGCCCACACCTGGTGGGAGCAGAGTCCACTGGTAATCTTACTCCTCAGCCAGACTTCCCACGCTTTTGGTGTAGCAGGAGTGGAGCAGCAACAACAGATGGAGTGTCGTGGAACAAAAAACATTTGGGGGGAAACGTGCAGATGTATGCTGGCCATGAAATTGTGTGAAAGGTCTTGCAATTTGAGAAATGAATCAAAAAAACAGAAATGTTTCAGACAGTTTGAGAAAGATTTGGCAATAAGACTACATTTGTGAAACCAAATAGCCAACACCATCCTCCTCGTCTTCAAATAATAAATTTTATTTCCCAACATGTTCCCTTTCTAATTCAGCAAACTCCTGTCAGTGTGCTAGTTGTGAATATATTCAGTCCTTACATGGTAAAGTTTGCTATAGGAGTGAAACTATTTTTTATGCAGGTTCCTTATGTTTTGGATTTTATTCTTTTTAACATATTTGCAATCTCCGTTTGTTCTAAATATGCTGCATTAGAAAGCTTAAGAGTCAATAAAGTTTACAAAGAAACTTACTGATTCTAATCTTAGAATTGCATGGTAATGTGTTTGTTTACTCTCTTAATGACGACTTGACCATAATATTCGACCTTAGCATTCATATTGATATAAAATCTAGTCAGATTTCTTATCCTGTTGATACAGTATATACAATGTAGCAATAAAAACAAGCTCTACAGAAGGAGAGATAGGGTTCTATAACCTAAGTGGTGGACTAAAAATAATTATTTGCTTTCCTACATGTTTACTCAGAAGTTAGTATGCTTTGTGATACATAGTATTTGTATAGCACCTTTAAAGTACCAAGTACTCCCTGAGGGCATTTGCTGTTTTATTTTTGCTATTTTATATTTAAAGAAGTTTTAGATTCATAGCAAGTTGAGAGAAAGATACAGAGATATTCTCTATACCCCCTAAGCCAATACTATGATAGCTTTCTTCATTATTGACACCCCACCAGAGTGGGACGTTTGTTACAATTGGTGAACCTGCACTGACACATCACCATCATCCAGAGTCCATGACTTTATGCTAGGGTTTACTCTTGGTGTTGTGCATTCTGAGTTTGAAAACATAAATGATGAAATGTCTCTACCACTACATTATCATACAGACTCTTTTCACTGCCCTAAAAATCCTCTGTGCTTGGCCTATTCATCCCTTCTCCCAAGTGCAATGGATGTTTAATGTTTACCCCTTTTAGTGGACATTAGTAATTCCGTTTTGCTGATGGAGAAATTACAATTCAGGCATGTCACATAGAAGTCAAACTTAGGTCTATCTGAGTCTTCAGTCTGTGTTTTTTCTCAGTCTTATGATGGTTCTTTTCAGCCAAGATTCCACATACATTAACAGCTTCATTTTAGCTCTGGGATTTTATCACTTCTGGGGCTTCCCCAGTGGCTCAGTGGTCCAGAATCCGCTTGCCAATGCAGGAGATGCTGGAGACAGAGGATTGAATTGTTGTGTCAGGAAGATCACTGGAGGAGGAAATGGCATCTCACTCCAGTATTCTTGCCTGGAAAATCCCATGGACAGAGGAGCCTGGCAGGCTACAGTCCATGGGGTTGCAGAGTCATACTCAAGTTATATATGAGCATGCACATATCATCACTTTTAAACAAATAAAATTTACTTTCTAATTGGAGAATAATTCTTTTGTTTTCAGGTTGATAATATAAACCTTGCTTAATATTTTAGAGTGTCAGCTCAACTATCATATTTAAAACACAGCTCTGACACTACAGTGTGGTCTCCTTCAGCCTGCTTCTTACCCTCTCTGTGCTTTCAGAATTTGCATCTGTAAAATGGAGATAGTACTTTTCAAAGGGGTGTTTTAATATTTAAATGGCACAGTTACTGTAATTGCTTAGCATATAGTAAGTGCTTCAGTTCAGTTCAGTCGTTCAGTCATGTCTGACTCCTTGCAACCCCATGGACGTGAACACACCAGGCCTCCCTGTCTATCACCAACTCCCAGAATTTACCCAAACTTATGTCCATTGAGTTGGTGATGTCAGCCAACCATCTCATCCTCTGTCGTCTGCTTCTCCTCCTGCCTTCGATCTTTCCCAGCACCACGGTCTTTTCAGATGAATCAGCTCTTCTCATCAGATGGCCAAAGTATTGGAGTTTCAGCTTCAACGTCAGTCCTTCCAGTGAACACTCAGGACCGATCTCCTTTAGGATGGACTGTTTGAATCTCCTTGCAGTTCAAGGGACTCTTAAGAGTCTTCTGCAACATCACAGTTCAAAAGCATCAAATTTTTGGTGCTCAGCTT
Organism: Neotragus moschatus; assembly: GCA_006410615.1. Lineage (NCBI taxonomy): Eukaryota > Metazoa > Chordata > Mammalia > Artiodactyla > Bovidae > Neotragus > Neotragus moschatus. The sequence continues at coordinate 1,356,243 of SJYA01000521.1, read as the reverse complement.
TCTTTAGAGTCCAACTCTCACATCCTATATGACTACTGGAAAAACCATAGCTTTGACTAGATGGACCTTTGTTGGCAAAGTAATGTCTCTGCTTTTTAATATGCTATCTAGGTTGGTCATAACTTTCCTTCCACAGAGTAAGCGTCTTTTAATTTCATGGCTGCAGTCACCATCTGCAGTGATTTGGGAGCCCAGAAAAATAAAGTCTGACACTGTTTCCACTGTTTCCCCATCTATTTTCCATGAAGTGATGGGACCGGATGTCGTGATCTTAGTTTTCTGAATGTTGAGCCTTAAGCCAACTTTTTAACTCTCCTCTTTCACTTTCATCAAGAGGCTCTTTAGTTTTTCTTCATTTTCTACCATAAGGGTGGTGTCATCTGCATTTGTGAGATTATTGATATTTCTCCCAGCAATCTTGATTCCAGCTTGTGCTTCATCCAGCCCAGAGTATCTCATGTTATACTCTGCATATAAGTTAAATAAGGAGGGTGACAACATACAGCCTTGACATACTCCTTGACAACATACAGCCTTGACATACTCCTTTTCCTATTTGGAACCAGTCTGTTGTTCCATATCCGGTTCTAACTGTTGCTTCCTGACCTGCATACAGATTTCTCAAGAGGCAGGTCAGGTGGTCTGGTATTCCCATCTCTCTCAGCATTTTCCACAGTTTATTGCGATCCACACAGTCAGAGGCTTTGGCATAGTCAATAAAGCAGAAATAGATGTTTTTCTGGAACTCTCTTGTTTGTTCGATGATCCAGTGGATGTTGGCAGTCTGGTTCCTCTGCCTTTTCTAAAACCAGCTTTAACATCTGGAAGTTCATGATTCACGTATTGCTGAAGCCTGGCTTGGAGAATTTTGAACATTACTTTACTAGCATGTGAGATGAGTGCAATTGTGTGGTAGTTTGAGCATTCTTTGACATTGTCTTTCTTTGGGATTAGAATGAAAATTGACCTTTTCCAGTAAGTGCGTAATCATTATTATAATGTCATTATTAGAATATAACCACTATATATATCTGGAGAAAGCAAAGGCACCCCACTCCGGTACTCTTGCCTGGAAAATCCCATGGATGGAGGAGTCTGGAAGGCTGCAGTCCATGGGGTCACTGAGGGTCAGACACGACTGAGCGACTTCACTTTCACTTTTCACTTTCATGCATTGGAGAAGGAAATGGCAACCCACTCCAATGTTCTTGCCTGGAGAATCCCAGGGATGGGGGAGCCTGGTGGGCTGCCGTCTGTGGGGTCGCACAGATTCAGACACAACTGAAGTGACTTAGCAGCAACTATGTATATCATTGTGTAGTCATTCTTTGGTTCAGTGATAAAGCATCTACTTGCCAGTTCAGGAGACTCAGGAGACATGGGTTCAGTCCCTAAGTGGGAAAGATCCCCTTTAAGAGGAAATGGTAACCCACTCTAGTATTCTTGCTTGAACAATCCCACAGACAGAGAAGCCTGAAGGGCTGCAGTCCATGGGGTCTCAAAGAGTTTTAGCAATTGAGCACACACACACACTGTCATTATTAGAAGAGAGTGGCGGAAATGGGTACAGTAAGTTTAATGCTTACAATCTTTTGTTCTTTCCAGCTATTGGTTTTTAGAGAGCATTATTTTAGAAGAAATTCTGGTTATACTTATTCTTGGGAATCATTTTATTGTTTGCTACAAAAATGTTGGGTTGTGAGATAAGGAAGTGCTCCATTTTTTCCTTAAATGAACATCTTATTTTTGGGTTTCTTGAAGAATACTATAAAAACTGAAATGTTAGCATGTCATTCTATATTATTTATTTTTATATTAGCCAGCATGTTTTTCCAGCTATGAATAAGACAGTACAAGGAGTTAGTCTCCAAATATCTCCTTTACTAACATAGTTAAAATTAAATCATCAGTTAATATTTCAGTTACATTTTATTGTTATAACAAAGCAACATTCAGATTATAGGGTTTGTAAGTCATATTTAAGAGTGATTATTTTAGAAATTTAAAAATTTTGCTCTTATATTAAAAAAGGGATGTCTAAAAATATATATTTAAATTTAATTGGAACTCTGGACTATACTGTTATAAGCATCAATTAGGTTTCTGTATTATGACTTAAGTGAATTTCTGTTTTCAAAGATTAAAATGCTATAAGTAAAAAAGCGTCACAGTTTAACTTATTCAAGTCCCATTACAGTCACTCTCCCGTTTATTGCTGAAAATATTCTACAGAAATTTTAAAAAGATCAATATTAATATCACTAGCTTGCATGCGAGAAAACGGATACACAAAATAGAACTAAATAACCTGACTGAAATAAAAAACTGGGTGTAAATAAGGTCTGTCTTCCCGAAAACTCTTCATACTTTTTAACACCAACAAACAAAATTGCATTCTGATTACATGTCTTTTGTCTCCCAGAATAGCTAGCAGGAGTCATTTAGCCAGTACNTCATACAGACTCTTTTCACTGCCCTAAAAATCCTCTGTGCTTGGCCTATTCATCCCTTCTCCCAAGTGCAATGGATGTTTAATGTTTACCCCTTTTAGTGGACATTAGTAATTCCGTTTTGCTGATGGAGAAATTACAATTCAGGCATGTCACATAGAAGTCAAACTTAGGTCTATCTGAGTCTTCAGTCTGTGTTTTTTCTCAGTCTTATGATGGTTCTTTTCAGCCAAGATTCCACATACATTAACAGCTTCATTTTAGCTCTGGGATTTTATCACTTCTGGGGCTTCCCCAGTGGCTCAGTGGTCCAGAATCCGCTTGCCAATGCAGGAGATGCTGGAGACAGAGGATTGAATTGTTGTGTCAGGAAGATCACTGGAGGAGGAAATGGCATCTCACTCCAGTATTCTTGCCTGGAAAATCCCATGGACAGAGGAGCCTGGCAGGCTACAGTCCATGGGGTTGCAGAGTCATACTCAAGTTATATATGAGCATGCACATATCATCACTTTTAAACAAATAAAATTTACTTTCTAATTGGAGAATAATTCTTTTGTTTTCAGGTTGATAATATAAACCTTGCTTAATATTTTAGAGTGTCAGCTCAACTATCATATTTAAAACACAGCTCTGACACTACAGTGTGGTCTCCTTCAGCCTGCTTCTTACCCTCTCTGTGCTTTCAGAATTTGCATCTGTAAAATGGAGATAGTACTTTTCAAAGGGGTGTTTTAATATTTAAATGGCACAGTTACTGTAATTGCTTAGCATATAGTAAGTGCTTCAGTTCAGTTCAGTCGTTCAGTCATGTCTGACTCCTTGCAACCCCATGGACGTGAACACACCAGGCCTCCCTGTCTATCACCAACTCCCAGAATTTACCCAAACTTATGTCCATTGAGTTGGTGATGTCAGCCAACCATCTCATCCTCTGTCGTCTGCTTCTCCTCCTGCCTTCGATCTTTCCCAGCACCACGGTCTTTTCAGATGAATCAGCTCTTCTCATCAGATGGCCAAAGTATTGGAGTTTCAGCTTCAACGTCAGTCCTTCCAGTGAACACTCAGGACCGATCTCCTTTAGGATGGACTGTTTGAATCTCCTTGCAGTTCAAGGGACTCTTAAGAGTCTTCTGCAACATCACAGTTCAAAAGCATCAAATTTTTGGTGCTCAGCTTTCTTTAGAGTCCAACTCTCACATCCTATATGACTACTGGAAAAACCATAGCTTTGACTAGATGGACCTTTGTTGGCAAAGTAATGTCTCTGCTTTTTAATATGCTATCTAGGTTGGTCATAACTTTCCTTCCACAGAGTAAGCGTCTTTTAATTTCATGGCTGCAGTCACCATCTGCAGTGATTTGGGAGCCCAGAAAAATAAAGTCTGACACTGTTTCCACTGTTTCCCCATCTATTTTCCATGAAGTGATGGGACCGGATGTCGTGATCTTAGTTTTCTGAATGTTGAGCCTTAAGCCAACTTTTTAACTCTCCTCTTTCACTTTCATCAAGAGGCTCTTTAGTTTTTCTTCATTTTCTACCATAAGGGTGGTGTCATCTGCATTTGTGAGATTATTGATATTTCTCCCAGCAATCTTGATTCCAGCTTGTGCTTCATCCAGCCCAGAGTATCTCATGTTATACTCTGCATATAAGTTAAATAAGGAGGGTGACAACATACAGCCTTGACATACTCCTTGACAACATACAGCCTTGACATACTCCTTTTCCTATTTGGAACCAGTCTGTTGTTCCATATCCGGTTCTAACTGTTGCTTCCTGACCTGCATACAGATTTCTCAAGAGGCAGGTCAGGTGGTCTGGTATTCCCATCTCTCTCAGCATTTTCCACAGTTTATTGCGATCCACACAGTCAGAGGCTTTGGCATAGTCAATAAAGCAGAAATAGATGTTTTTCTGGAACTCTCTTGTTTGTTCGATGATCCAGTGGATGTTGGCAGTCTGGTTCCTCTGCCTTTTCTAAAACCAGCTTTAACATCTGGAAGTTCATGATTCACGTATTGCTGAAGCCTGGCTTGGAGAATTTTGAACATTACTTTACTAGCATGTGAGATGAGTGCAATTGTGTGGTAGTTTGAGCATTCTTTGACATTGTCTTTCTTTGGGATTAGAATGAAAATTGACCTTTTCCAGTAAGTGCGTAATCATTATTATAATGTCATTATTAGAATATAACCACTATATATATCTGGAGAAAGCAAAGGCACCCCACTCCGGTACTCTTGCCTGGAAAATCCCATGGATGGAGGAGTCTGGAAGGCTGCAGTCCATGGGGTCACTGAGGGTCAGACACGACTGAGCGACTTCACTTTCACTTTTCACTTTCATGCATTGGAGAAGGAAATGGCAACCCACTCCAATGTTCTTGCCTGGAGAATCCCAGGGATGGGGGAGCCTGGTGGGCTGCCGTCTGTGGGGTCGCACAGATTCAGACACAACTGAAGTGACTTAGCAGCAACTATGTATATCATTGTGTAGTCATTCTTTGGTTCAGTGATAAAGCATCTACTTGCCAGTTCAGGAGACTCAGGAGACATGGGTTCAGTCCCTAAGTGGGAAAGATCCCCTTTAAGAGGAAATGGTAACCCACTCTAGTATTCTTGCTTGAACAATCCCACAGACAGAGAAGCCTGAAGGGCTGCAGTCCATGGGGTCTCAAAGAGTTTTAGCAATTGAGCACACACACACACTGTCATTATTAGAAGAGAGTGGCGGAAATGGGTACAGTAAGTTTAATGCTTACAATCTTTTGTTCTTTCCAGCTATTGGTTTTTAGAGAGCATTATTTTAGAAGAAATTCTGGTTATACTTATTCTTGGGAATCATTTTATTGTTTGCTACAAAAATGTTGGGTTGTGAGATAAGGAAGTGCTCCATTTTTTCCTTAAATGAACATCTTATTTTTGGGTTTCTTGAAGAATACTATAAAAACTGAAATGTTAGCATGTCATTCTATATTATTTATTTTTATATTAGCCAGCATGTTTTTCCAGCTATGAATAAGACAGTACAAGGAGTTAGTCTCCAAATATCTCCTTTACTAACATAGTTAAAATTAAATCATCAGTTAATATTTCAGTTACATTTTATTGTTATAACAAAGCAACATTCAGATTATAGGGTTTGTAAGTCATATTTAAGAGTGATTATTTTAGAAATTTAAAAATTTTGCTCTTACATTAAAAAAGGGATGTCTAAAAATATATATTTAAATTTAATTGGAACTCTGGACTATACTGTTATAAGCATCAATTAGGTTTCTGTATTATGACTTAAGTGAATTTCTGTTTTCAAAGATTAAAATGCTATAAGTAAAAAAGCTTCACAGTTTAACTTATTCAAGTCCCATTACAGTCACTCTCCCGTTTATTGCTGAAAATATTCTACAGAAATTTTAAAAGGATCAATATTAATATCACTAGCTTGCATGCGAGAAAACGGATACACAAAATAGAACTAAATAACCTGACTGAAATAAAAAACTGGGTGTAAATAAGGTCTGTCTTCCCGAAAACTCTTCATACTTTTTAACACCAACAAACAAAATTGCATTCTGATTACATGTCTTTTGTCTCCCAGAATAGCTAGCAGGAGTCATTTAGCCAGTACGAGAAGTCCACATTTTCAACGTCTATACAACAATGGCATTAGGCATAACTAACTGCTATCACAACTATCTTTAAGTGGGCTTTGGAAGAGACAATTTTGATACTGTTACATAAAACATCACAGACCCAGAAAACAGTATTTTATTTGATGAGCTTAACAATATCTCAACTAATAAATTGGCTGGCTGTCATCTTTTCCCTGGGTTGAGATAAGGGGGATAACATGTAGATCCTTTTATCGCATGCCAATTTGCAACTACCCCATGATAGACCACAGCTGTACTATGATTGATGAAATATTTTAGAAAGAAAAGAAGGGACATAAATGGAAGATTTATTAGCTTTTGAAATGGCATTGCTAACAGTAGTGGTAAGAAGAAAATAAACATGAAAACAAACATTTTAAGTATATAGTAAGGACACAACCTAATCCCAACAGCCTAGAATGTCCTTGCTGTTTTCATTTACTCTTGCATCATATAAGGGGATGTAAACAACTTAATTCTAAAGTTATTGTTGCAACCTTTTCTGCTTTATACTTTGATCAGAAATAGTGTCTAAAATAAAAACAAGAAACCTCTAAGACTTCAGTGGCTTGTCATAAAAAAGATGTTATTAAACATAAAAAATTCAGTAACTGCATACTCTGAGCGAGAAAGGCACTAGAGTGATAAAGTAATATACATTATATAATAATATCAGGATCACTCTGATCTTGAACATTTATTTCCAAGTAGAACAAAGTTTTTGAATCAGTCTCCTTTGCTCTCAAATATTCGTATCTCAAGTTATTGAATCAGTTTTACCATCCCATGTTGGGTCAGATCACTGGTCTGGAAAATAAGGCATCACATCTTTTCCTAGGGTCTGCGCTATTAGCTAAAACATCTTCACACAGCTCAGTGTACCTAAACAGTGGTATTCAGGCTGCAAAACTGATGATGGAAAGCAATTCCTAACTGACCCTTAAGGCATTTATGTTAAGGCTGGAAGTGTGATGTTTGATTACACCTAGTATCATTTCAACTTAAATAGCTATGAATTACTCTCACCTTTTTTGAACAGCAATAATTTCTTAAATCAATGAACTCTTTTAAGAATTGAAGAAATGTCTATATGTTTATCATATGCACCATAAAACAGTGTTTCTTTAGATGCTCTAATTATTTCTTTGGGCCTTGATTTTATCATGTGTAAATTTATTTTTATCAGTTTTACTAAGAAAGCCTGTAAAACACTTAAGTGACTGATGATTTGAGACCAGCCAGACAAGATAATCATTTTGTAGCATGCTTCAGGATAAAGGCAGATTTGTCTTAAAATATAAACAAATGTCATATTTAATCCTGCTAATATGAAGACTAGGAGTGTAAGGTTCATTTTCCACAATCCCAAAGTAGACCTCAAATATCCAAATTCAATTAGAGGTTTCCATTTCACTAGAGACTTCAAAAGGCGGAGAAAGATAATCTTGGCAGCAGCACCCTGGAAGTGAGAATACCCCTAACTAGGCAGAGTGTCCTTACCTTTTTTCTGGCTCTTAGGATTTGGAGATCAGATAGGAAAGGCAGACAGAGGTATACAAAGGAGCAGAGAGGGGCTGGAGCAAAACTCATGCATCAAGAGTTGCCTAGCGAGCAGTACCTCTCTGTTTCAGTGTGAACACAGGTATGATTTATACCTCTCACAAATCACATACTAAGTTTTCAGCAGTTTGCCAATAAAAGGTGCATGACATACTCTGATTTGGGAGCAAGCAAGAAGACTCAATATTGTGATCTCCTTATTGAGCAAGTATTTAATGAGCGTCTACTATATGCCGGATATGTACACTTGACTGAAAATATAAATATCAAAAACATGGTCTCTTTCCTTGAGAATCTTACAGTTTAAAGCAGGCAACATATTTGTAGATGGTTCATCAGCTTACAATAATAAAATACAGAAACCATATTCTATTAATAATAAAATATGAAAACGAGCTTTTATGTAAGCCATGTTTTGCATATCAAGTTTTGTTTAGAAAAGGTAAGCTTACGTGGGCACTTTTCCCATGAAAAATATATTGGCATCATATTTTGTATTATTTAAAATTTGTTATTTGATTTGTTCTATTGGCCTTAGATTTATGATGTCCTCACCATTATTGTACTTTATTTTGTATGTAGTGAGTTATCAGTCAGATTTGAAAGGATATGTTACCAGAAAGATGGAAATATAATTAAAATAAAATTTCTGTATTCTTTCAGAAAATAAAAACTATGTATATTATACATACATATATATGTTTTAAATATATATATATAAATGACATATTTTGAAGAATGTTCAGCATGATTTATGGAAATATTTAAATAAAAAATGTCATCTTGACGTTGTCATGACAAAGTTTATGCTTGGATGGAGAAGATAGGGGATAAAAAAGAATCAAAGTTGTCTTCAACATAGGTCTGCAGGAGCACTCCTGAAACAGTAGTGCAGATTACAAGAACTTGAGGGAGGTAGAATGGTTGTCATCTTTGAAAAAGGAGATAATAAATGAAAATATTCTATATTTACTATAAGGAAATGCTGAGAGAGATGTGGGACTATTTAGTAACTATTGACTTAAAATTCAGAGAAGGATCAAAGATGTAGGAGAAAAAAAAATATAAGCATGTTACAGAGAGTGAATGTGATTTCTGGGGAGAAAGACAAAGGCTGCTTGCTGACTGAGGCACTTTAGGGATGCATTAGATGTTGATTGCAGTGTCGTCTAAAGTCCTGCCCATCTTCTGCTATCCAGGCCCTGTTCAAGATGCAGGACTGCTTTCATACAGAAAGGGGATGCTTTTTACAAGTTGCTGCAAAAGGTTCGGATACTCACCTACTCCCATGCCTACAAAGACGTCTCTGTCTGGGGAGGGCACATCGTTCTAATACGTACAATGGCATCATATCAAAGGTGTATATACAGTGGTACCATATAAAGGCTATATCTGCAGCCCCAGCCTGATTCCAGGGTTGTTGTGACTGCCAGTAAAAACTATTGCTTGGCCTTTGACATACAGTAGGTCATCAGTACATAGTGTCATGAAATGTGGAACTTACACTAAACAGAATCAAGGGACTTGAGCCATCTGTGCTTATTCAGACTGTAGTTTATGTAGTTAAAGGGCCACAAAATCAATGGAGTAGATCATGACCAGCTTTGTAAAACATACTGAAATAATACAGAATTGAAAATATCAAATCACAGTAAATGAGAAAGGTAAATTGTTTTTAATTAAAAGTTGTTTTGCTATATTTGTAAATATATTTAGTCATGGATAGGTGACTGCAAAAAAAGGAAAAAAATTGCAAAACTTAAGAAGAATATAGTAAGTAGAAGAGTTATGACAATATCAAAATTTAACTTTGCACCCCATTCATAATTGGCTTTTCAACCTATATGGTCTGGGATAGAGGCAAATACATTAGATCACTCAATAAGGGTGTCAGGGCAATAATTGATGTTTCAGTAGGAAGGTATCATTGTGAGATTTATTGTCTGTTCCAAAGGTTTATGGTTTCCAGGAACCTGATTTAAATACTTATTATGGCATTTGTGTGATAACTTTAAACTCTAGATATTATTTACAACATATAATATGTAAAATCATAAAGTGTTCATGGGCACAGGTATAGTTTTTAAAAAAATCTGAATAACTTTTGTAAAGTTTTGGAAAAAATCATGGTACAAGCAGATACTTATAAAAAAAAAAAAAGCCACATCTTTATTTCAGTGAAATAATTCATATAAGGCTATACCTCCAGGTAAGCATCTTTTTAAAAAAATATCAGAGATATTTCAACTTATTAGTAAGCAACAGGAGTTAGGATTCATCACTGTGTTTTTCGGGATGGTTCACTTACTAAACTATGAATGTTATCTAAAGTTAGCCAGTATTCTTCAAACACTATTTTGAATGGCTGTAAATTATCAGATAATTAAAAAGATTTGTAATGGGCATTTTGTTGTTGTTGTTGCTGTTTAGTTGCCAAGTTGTATCTGACTCTTTTATGACCCCATGGACTATAGCCTGCGAGCATTCACTGTCCATGGGATTTCCCAGGCAAGAATACTGAAATGGAGTACCATTTCCTTCTCCCGGGAATCTTCCCGACCCAGGGACTGAACTCATGTCTCAAACTCATGTCTCCTGCATTGACATTTAGGTGCTTGCTTATTCTTACCATTATATGTCTTCAGTGAACATTCTTGAACTAACTTTAGCCGTATCTTTGAACCTTTGAATAAACACCTACAAAGAAAATACTTGGGGCAAAAATTTGGCCATTCTTCAGGCTCTTGATTTAACACTGAATATATTTCCATTAGCAGGATATGTGAGTGCTCCTATAACAACCGACTCTGGTTCAGTATTCTTGTAAGTTCCTCTATTTTCTCATTTACAGTTATGAGAAATTTAAAAGTTGAAGTACTCAAGTAATGCAAAATGAGTTCAAACCAATAAGATCAAAGGAAGTACAAGTTGAATTCCATTACTTCTGTAAATTGTGATTTAAAAAAAAAATCATGATACTGAGTTGCCCACCAATCCAAAGACTGTTCTGACATTTTCCCCAAGATAAAAACATATCCTAAAGTGAGAGTGAAGGCAGGATTGGAGTATGATGTCATGGAAGATGTTCATGTCTTTGCTTTTTCTGCCCTATGCCCCAGTCCTGGCTACAAAATTTTATTAGTAACAGATAAAGAATATAGTGTGGGATAATGTCATAACCAATGACTAAGGACTATTTATTGATCACAAAATAACAAATCTCTAACTTTAATAAAAAAAGGTAAGAGTTTTTATAGCTAACTTGCACATTTTATAGATGGTAATTGACCTTGCATTTACTGTTTTGAGTTTCTTTATATATTGGTATGGGTAAATATTTATTTGCAATCATATATTTTGAGTTTCTTTTGTGAATTATATACTCATTTCCACTGTGAAAAAGCTACAAAATTTTTCTTAAACTTTCTGGTTTCTTCTGTCTTATGGATTATTTATAAGTTTTTGGTTTTTATTTGTTTAGTTTTCTAAAACTTTGGATGATTTTAATTAAAAAATTTTGTTAGTATTTAATGCTGTTGATAACTAATTTAATTCACTGTTGTCAGCAATACTATTTTATATTATATATTATGAAAAATAATAATAAGGAAACCCAATTTAGCGTGAAAGAATTGAAAAATAAGGGAGCAGCATATTAGATTGAGAATTTTGAAAAATGAGCATTAAACTCTTGCCTTCGCCCAATTTAAAAGGTAAGGTAGACTTGAAATTTAGACAAATACTATTTTTCAAATACTATTTTTGTTAATTTGACATCAAGATGAACTAGTTGATAGGGAAATAAATTTCAAGTCTGTTGCCATTTCTTGCTCAGATAGTAACAGTTATATCTTTAGCAATCACTAGTAAAATAAGCAAGGCTCGAGAAAGCTGATATAACCAACACGGGGATTAAGAACAAATATTCCTCAGACGTAAAAAACCTTGTCTGTCAGAGACCAAAGCTGAGTGCTGAGAAGTTATGTAATTTTCAGTGTTATTCAATGCATTGAAACAAGAAACAAAAAATAGCCTACTTTAGCTAAAAAGAAAAAGTAGACAAACCTCTTGACAGCTTTTATATTTTAATAACTTCTGCCACATGTTAATGCAGTAAATATAGAGATCGAGTTTATGATCACAACCTAAGGAAAACATCACATTATCATAACATATGTACTGTTGGATTCCAAAGGTGATTACAAATTATATTAGAATATAAGGTTAAAAAGGATTAGAGCCAATTTTATGATAGAGGTCTATGTATCTGTGTGATAAATGAACTTTGAACTTTCAGTAAGTGTGGATAAGATATAAGTTTTCCTCCAAATATTTTATTACATCAGTGAAGTGTTATAAAATGTATGATGTCTTAAAATTAAGGAAACAAGGTTTCATTAAGAATTAAATTCGACTGTTAGTAATGTAGATATTTGGGGAATTAAATGTACCATCCCTATTTTCTTTGTCCTCCAATTTATTTTCAAGGTTGCTTTAAACCGTGTGTTTATTATTAGCAGAATAGATCTGGATATCATCTGGAAACTAATCTAACAAGCTGTATCTTTTAATGGGGAAATATTCATCTTTCCCACTTAGCATAACAGTTGATATTTTTGATTGATATTTTTATGTCATCAAAATTATTTCTATTAGCTATTTTTACTTATAGTTTCATTCATTCTTTTAATTTTTATTTAATCAGTTTACTTTTTCTTTTCTGAAAATTCAATTGTAATTTTTCAGTCCATTTCCTATTCTTACTCACAGTCACACTCACATTATTGCACTTTACCAAAATCAGGTAACAAAACTTCCTTTTTACAGAGTGTTTTACTTGCTATTGTACTCTGTCCTCAATCTGACCAAAGTAATATGTACGCTATGAACCCACTACATCCAGGCTATTTATTAGGTTTTCTTTCAGTAAATTTTTATAAGAATCCTTATTATCTTTCATAATCATAATCATCTTTCATTTGAATTTACATATTGCAGAATTTATTGTCTACGACATTGTTACACCTCCATCTCATTTTCCCTTGTTGACATCTGTCTTCTAAATTCATTATTATTTGATTCAAGAGGTATCTTGAATACTTTCTTCACTGAATGTGTGGGTGACCTACTCTTTGAATCCATGTTTTTATAAATGTTTTCAGATTCATTTGTCTGGTTAGAGACTTACAGAACTAGTCTCACAGTCATCTTATCTCAGTGACTTACACATAGTACTTTACAGTCTCTCAATTATGTTTGCAAGATTCTGATGCTATTCTAATTGTTTTTCTTTGTAAACTGGTAAATTCTTTAGCAACTGAGAGCTTGTTACTGAACCAAACTTAGATCTGTTTACCTAAAGTGCAGCAAAGTCAATCTACTAATTTATAGTGAAAGAAAGTACAGCATTTATTGAAGGGCACCAACCAAAGAAAACAGGGATACATGCTCAGCTCATGAACCTTCTTCTTGGCTGGTGGTGAGGTAGCAGGGTGATGTTTCAGAAATCTTAATCACCAGCCCTTTGGTCAGAACTAGTCTGGGTCTATGTTCTGTGGTCAGCAGGCAGTCACCATCCTCTGATGGGTGGAAGGTCTTAGTTTCTGCAGAACCACTCAGAGATAAGATTCAGATTTTTGTCTGTGTCCACTCTGGAGGAACTAAGTCCTATGACTTATTGTTGTATCATTAAGTGCTTGAATCTGCTCCTTAGAACTTGGGGAAGAACTAGGAGACTAAAACCTTCTCTCTACAATAAGAAACAGGGATACTGAGGGCTACTGTACCTAAAAAGGCCCCCTACACAGTCCTTCTTGGTTCACATTCCCTCTTGTCTTTTATACATGTCAATCTTAAGGAGAACAGGGGCAGAACAAGACAGTGTTATAGAGGAGGAGGATAGAGAGGTTTATTGCAAACTCTGCAGGGGAACTCAGTTTTTAGGGGACTCAGTGTCAAGTTTGCAAGATTTTTCTGTCATGGATTTGATTTTCCCCTTGAATATATATTATTTAATGATTAGAAACAAAAATCAATAAAGCTATTTTCTTTAAAAAGTGTTTTATAACCATCACAACTGCACCAGAAGGACTATATGTGAGTGTCATTCATTTTTACTATTAGAATTGATAGATACAGTGAAATGAAAAAACTTCAGAATAATTGATTTATAATTTGAAATACATGTATGAGGATTTTCATCCCACCATTTGTATCAAATGAACAAGAGAAGTGGTTTCCAGTGTCTAGAGAAATAAAATGGTTTTTCTATTTGCCTATTCTTCTTATACTAGGTTTTGCTTGTTTGTTCTAAAATGTGTGTTTTAACAATTCTGAGAAAGAGGGGACAGAGAAGATGACAGTAGTATAAAATTAGAATATGTTCTTAAGTTCTTTCCCTCAGAAAATAAGTAAACACAAAAAGAGCGACAGAGACCCTCCTACGTATCTTTCTTTTCTGGTTTATATAGCCTTTGCAAAATATGATCCATAGTCAAAGGCACACTTTTCCTTTCAGAAAATTGTCAAATGATACTTCTTGCTTCGAACAATTTAACAAACACATTCCTACTAAATATTTGTTTTTAATACTAAATACCCATCATGAACACTTTATTTTTGTGTAATTCTACTATCTTTACTGTGATAAATTCTAATGTTTTGCAGTTGATGTATCTGACTTTTCTTTTACTAAATCAGACTTACTAATTTTATGACTATGGGAAATGTACATTTTGTACTATGTGTTTTATAGTCAACAGTGGTAATGTAGGAAGTAATGTACTGAAGTATATCTTTAGTATTGAATTTATTTTTTTTCTCAATCTTAACTATTCTGCACATGTCAGTATGTTTATTTGGAGGGGTGGTTTACGTGTATATCATACTTATAGTCTGGGCTGCATTTAAAGATTCAGGTGCAGAAGAAATTCCCAGAGGGAAAAAAGATATAATTCCATGTCTCTTCTTTGATACCTTTCCTTGTCTTGTAGAATGGTTGGTAATGACAGTTCCAGTGTGAAAACAATAGCTCCGTTACTTTTCTTGACTGACTGAACTCATTCTAGTTTCATCGCAGCTCTGCTTTTTTCCTTTCTCTTCTGCTGACCTTTTCCTCCCCCTTACCTCATAACTGTATGTTTACCTTCATATTCCCCAGAAAAACATAAACTGTAGAAAGTCTATAATTGAGGGGACTCATAAGGAAGATTTTTCTAAATTCATTAGAGAGTGCTAGACATGAGAAGAGAATTACCAGTGTTACTGAAAACAAATGAGCCCAGTAGGCTGCCTTTGGGAGAAATAGGGGGGAAAAAAAGCTTCTGCATTGCTCCACCTTTGACTTAGAGGGCCTGTTTCACAAGAAATCACATAATGGTTATAGTCATTTTAGTGTTCAAATTTACGGAGCAATCCTGGCAATCATGTCCAGAGGGAAAATGTGTGTAAGAGGGATGCTGCTGTTAAAAGTTCTCTGGCTTTCAAGTTGTTATAATCAATTTGAGCCCAGCCAATCATATTTCAAGCGCTAGAAAAAGAAAAGGGAATATTTTCTCTTTCTAAATTACCACCCCCATGATCAGTTGATTGAAAAATGGAATATAAACTAAAATCTTGTTCACATTCTGGAATGCCAGTGACTTATAAAACCAGTAAAATTCTACTTTATTATACAGAAATAATATAATTATATGGTTGTTGCCCAAAATGTGTCATTCCTACAGTATCACTCTTGAATTTAGAGAATTAAATACCCACTATTTATGACTTATGTAGAAGTACACTTTACAAAATACACCTCACGTACAATACAAAGGTATAGCTTGGTTTTTAGGGTCAGGCAATCTTAAATATTAATATGAAAACCATGTACAGCAGGTGCTCTAAACTAGCATGATTTAACCCATCTCAGCTTTAATTTTCTAGTAAGTAGAATGAGGATCATATCAATCATTGTGTTATTATAATTATTAAATAAACTAAAATTAGCCATCTAGCAGAATACTTGAAAAATATTTTCTCTCTTCTTTAAGATTGTGAGGTACAAATCATGCTAATCTAGTTTTTAATATACATCCACAATAAACAAGTAACTAGCCATCAACCTTAGGTTAGTTGAGTGCTAAGTAAGCTTCCCAAAAACATATTGAGAGGAGATATTTCTGGCATATGTTTTTGGGAAGCTTAGTTAGCACTCAGCTAACCTGTGGTTGATGGTTATGTGTTGTTAAAGCCCTGTGTAGTTTTCTGATAGGCTGGACTGAATCATGTGGAACCCCAAGGAATTTTCTGGTCAGCACTGAGACCAAACACAGGTTAAGGGACTCCCTTGGTCCTTTTCACCTACTTTCACATCCTAAGGAAGCAAACTCAAGTAAGTAGAAGCATACAAAAACACAGCAACAACAACAACAACAAGAACAAAAAAAAAAAACAGAAGAAAGAAAAAAGGAAAACAGGGGAGTGTGATAATGCCAAGGCAGAGTTCATTTAAACTACTGAGATCAAAGCAGGGGAGTCCGGAGAAAGGATCCATCTAGAGATTAGTGCAAAGGAGATGGCAAGCTTGCTCCCTGCACTGCCGCTGCTGCTGCTAAGTCGCTTCAGTCGTGTCCGACTCTGTGCGACCCCACAGACGGCAGCCCACCAGGCTCCCCCGTCTCTGGGATTCTCCAGGCAAGAACACTGGAGTGGGCTGCCATTTTCTTCTCCAGTGCATGAGAGTGAAAAGTGAAAGTGAAGTCTCTCAGCCGTGCCAACTCTTAGTGACCCCATGGACTGTAGTCTACCAGGCTCCTCCATCCATGGGATTTTCCAAGCAAGAGTACTGGAACCTAGTAATTGCCAGGCTCCTGCTTCTGACCCATCCTCTAGAAAGGAAGTCTTGAGCTCCAGCTTATGATTAAACAAGTTATGGCTTCACTGTTGAGTACCCAGTTGTGGATACTCCCATCCAAATGTCCTAATGGCAACTCAGTCACCCCCGTCCAAAAATGAACTCGCTCTTAGCCACAAAGCTTCTCCTCCTATTCTTCCCTTTGTCCTCATGAATTAATATACCCGGCAGATCCCTCCAAATCAGAACCTGTGGATCATCCTTGCTTCCTCTGTCCAACCAACTCATATCCAGTTAGTCTCCAAGCCACACTAATAATTTAAAATTATTTTACTGTGAAAAATTTTGAAGTCACATAAGTGAAAAAAAGAATATGAAGATCAGATGGTAGTCATCCAGATGAGTTTCCAGTGTATTAATCTAGTTGAATCCTACCCACTTTCCTTTCCGTCCCCAGATGACTGACTTTTACCACTTAAACGTATCTGATCTAACCGCTTTACTAATTTCTTCTTGACTATGTTTAGTTTTTCATGCCTTACAGTGTTTTAGTAGATTTACCTGGGTCTTACCTCATTTTCCCTTATGTTTCAAAAATTGTTTTGAGATCAAATCAAATCAAATTTCTCTACTACATAAAATCTGCTGATGTTCATCCTTTACCCATTGAATTTAGTCCAAAAAGTTTAGTAAGCATTTTCCCACTTTAGACCGTACAGTCTCTACCATCATACCCACTCTTCCACAATATGTTCTATATATTAGCTATTCAACCCTTTTGCAACCCCATGGACTGTAGCCTGCCAGGCTTCTCTGTCCATGGGATTTCCCAGGCAAAAATACAGGAGTGGGTTGCCATTTCCTCCTCCAGGGGATCTTCCCAAACCAGGGATCGAACATATATTTCTTGATTCTCTTGAATTGGTAAACAGATTTTTAAACACTGAGCCACCTGGGCAGCCTAATAGTTGTTCTCTTCCTGCAGGCTTCAGGCATTTAGGTGAGTTCTTTCCTTGTTCTGAATGGATTGTTGGAGCCCATTTTGTTTGTGTTAATTCTTATACTTTAATGCTTGGCTTAATCATCTGTTGCTTTTCTAAACCTTCTCTGAGAATAACCTTCCCCCTTTTATCCTGAAAACTTGCTAAGGAAACCATTGCTCCTCTGAGTTATCAGTATACGGCTAAATATCTTGTTTATTTGTTATATACAACACATGCTAATAATTTGAGGTTTTGTCTGTCTTCTCCAGCAGCCATGGATCCTGTTGTTATATATTAGATGTGTGTCTTTGTTCTTGTAGTGCTCAGCTTGCTGTGTTAAACTTGAGCCAGTAAGAATTTCAGCTGAAAGAATGCCAAACATTTCTCCTTACTAACATTTTTTTGATCATTTTTAAATACTGTGTCTTCTCTGTAATGGTGTTTAAATGAATTTTTCAAGTGACATCCTAATCTAAATATTTATTTTATAATCCCATAAGAAATTAGATATAGCATCACAGAGAGTGACTAAACTGATATATTGATATAAACAATGGAGATATTACAAAAGAAACATTCAAATAAATTTTCTCCTTGAAACTTAATTTTTGTTATGTTAGACACTGGAAGTTTAAAGCTATTTAAATAATTCAAATTTATATATTACTTCACAAAGATAATTTTTTGCCCACCTCTACTCTCCTGGGGGAAGAGAAGAGGTTACTTTCAGATAAGTGGTATTTCAAGGAACAAGATTGGAATCAGACCATTTAGGGAATTCGCCTATATCATATATCCAGCCCAGAAGATTGGGAGATAGATTACAAAATGTTTTTATTTCCAAATTCTTGATAAGAAAGCTAAGAGGTCAAGTGCTCAAGACTACAATAGTAGGGAGAAACACAAAAATCAGTGTGAATCTTTGTTTTTTATTTTGTTTTGTTTTTTTCTTCTGGTTAATATGTTACCCAAAACTTGAAAATAAATTGAAATCGAATAATATATTGGTATATTAATTTGTTTTCAGAAACAATCAGGTGGTATAAAGTGGTTCGTTTTCTTGGACTCTGACCAATAACTCAGACCTAGTGAATTCTTTTCCTCTGTATTTTTGCATATCATTTTTGCAGCTATAGACCACAGGGGATGCAATCTTCATCATTTTCTATATTACCAATAACTGATCCGAGAGCACAATTCCTTTTAAAGTTAATATAAACTTTTCCCAGTATGCTGTGAAAGGAGTCAAATTTTGAGATAAAAATTGAAACTTTTATTTTAATAAGAACTCAATTACATGCTTCTATGTTAACTTGCTTTAGAATGTGAACTCTGACAGCAGGGCACAGATCCTGACTTTTTGATTAATTTTTACTTATTTCCCAATGTGGACATATTCACATTTGGGAACTGGGAAATTCCATAAATATTTGAGTAACTGAATGATTGAGTCAAATCCAATGTGTATGAAGTAGTTTTCTTCAACTTGATTTAGATACTTCTGTGTCAATTTGTGACATGCTCTCAGGTAATTTTAATAAACTAGTCTAATTTATTTTGAATGAATATATAGACATATATGTTTTCTTTCTGAGTATATGTGTGCATATAGTCATCTAAAGTTATATAATACATTTATGTACAGAATAGATAAATCAATAATACACATATGTTGATAAAGTATTAACTCAACATTTTATATGATGGCCTTTCTCTTACTTTATTATCATATATTCAGCAAATTTACTTAACTCCCTCAACATTTATATGCTTTAATTTAGGGGTGACAAATGCCTAGCCAAATGCTAAATCTGAAAAAAATTTTTAAATATGATTTTCAAATTTTTGAAAATTTAAATCCTTTAGGGGATTTGTGTGCTTTCCTGTATCATAAGCCATACTTCCTTCTATTGTCTGGCTCCTGATGGAGTCAGACTTTAAGTCACTCACCTGCCTGGCCTAACCAAGCTTCTGAGAACTCAATCTTTGTATTTACATGTCTCCAAGTTTTTGGCCTCTAAAGAAAGAAAGAAAGAAAGAAGTCACTCAGTCGTGTCTAGCTCTTTGTGACCCTGTGGACTGTAGCCTACCAGGTTCCCCCGTCCATGGGGTTTTCCAAGCAAGAGTACTGAAGTGGGTTGCCATTTCTTTCTCCAGAGGATCTTCCCGAACCAGGGATCGAACCCAGGTCTCCTGCATTGGAGGCAGATGCTTTATTTTCTGAGCCACCAGGGAAGCTTCTAGGGGGAGCTCAAAACTCTTCTCTTGCAACTCTAGCTTTTTACTCACTTTAGAGTAAATCAGATCACATACTGAAAAATAGAACTTTCGAGGAAACAATGGAATTGAACCCAAAATGTCAGAGACGTGCCTATGGAGAAATGAAAAGAGGCCTGAAGTCTTAATGTGAAGAAGACACTAGGTGTGAGGCCTGGCCTAGCTTTGCTCTAGGCTTTGGAGAGAATGATCTTGCTTCTCATAGATGGACGAGTTTTTCTTATTAACTGGTTTATGCAAATGAAATGGTCCTGTGAGGAAATAGAGATTCAGGCCTATGTTCGGAGCAAAGAGCCTGCCACTTTTGTTGTAGAGACAGGCCTGCCTCAGGCCTAGGAAATGAGACACAGGTGCGATAGGCCTGAATTGAAGGTTATTCTCAGAGTAATGAAGGTGTTACACTTGTTAAGCTTGGAACCTCATGGGTAACAGTCAAGGTCAGGTCTCAAATATTTGAAAGTCTATTTCAGAGATATATTATAAGTAAATTGTATTTTTTTCTATGTCAAAATGAAATAATATCATTTTATTGATGTTTTGAATGACTTTTAAGAACATGTAATATTTTTTAGCAAAATAAAGTTAATACTAAAACTTTAAAATAAAGTACTATATAAAGCCATATACAAAAGAAGTGGAGAGTCTACATAATCTGAATTATCTTTAAAATGGAGGTGCCTCAAGGAATGAATGGTTATCTTCATGTAATAAAATTACAAATAGTTTTTATTTTCTTTTTTTCCAGTGGCTTTTCAATAAGTTATCATGAACTGTATTATTGGAATTTGTAAAAATGTTATAAGGAAACAAATTTTGATCTTTCTTCTTTGTATTTAGTATGGATATATTCTATCCATATACTAATGGAACTTGTACTTTTTGAGATCTTTGTTATAGATTCTTTAAGAATATATTTTTTATTATACATTTCTAAGGATAAGCAATTTAAACTTATTTCCAGACTTTGGAAGCTCACTTCTTCAAAAGAAGGGATGAGTCTCTTTCACTTGTAAAGGACTTATGTTGCATATTAAAGGCCGAGTAGCTATTAATAATTTTCAGTGGAGTGTAACTGCATCGTATTTTTAGTAACTTAAATAATAATAACAGTAGATAGAAAACAGTATACCTGTATATTGCATTCTACATGCTAGGCACTGCTGTAAGCATCATCCGCTCATGAACTCCTTGAAATGTCTTAACAACCTTTTGAGGTGGTCACAGTGTATTTCCACTTTATGGTAATCTTCCTATCATAGTGTCTAGCACACAACAAACACTCAATAAATAATAGCTATTATGAACTCTTTTTATAGGATAGTACTGAAGAATGAATGAGATCTCTTTGATAGAATACCAAAGGCTTTAGTCAAAATTTGCCAATTATCTGTGTGCCATTGATCATGTTAATCTAGCTTTTTATACTTTAGGTTTTTTTATTTGAAAATAGCAATAATGCCTGCCTCATAGACATGTTGTATATATATATGAGCCCTCCTCCAGGGGATCTTCCCAACCCAGGGATGGAACCCACATCTCCTGTGTCTCCTGCATTACAGGCAGATTCTTCACCGCTGAGCCTCTAGGGAAGCACCAGGCTACAGTCCATAGGGTCACAGGGAATCAGACACGACTGAAGCAACCAGTTGTGAAAGAATAAGTATGGCAGACAACTTAAGCTGTTCAAAACATCTTCTTTCTTATTCCTGGCACACAGCTGGCCTACAGCCATCAGCTTCCCTGCGGTTAGGAGTGGACATTTGAATGCATTCTGGTAAATAGAATGTGGATAAAAGTGACGGGTGCCATTTATAGCTGTGGCTTATTACTCTCTTATGCTCTGTTTGAACCCAGCTCCCCACCAGGATGACTATAGACAGTGTGGAGGCCCAATGTGGGTGGTGGAGCCATTAGATGAAGCAAGTCTGGGTTCTTGAACCATTATGGAAGAAGCTACACCATCAACCTGAACACTAATCTTGGCTTCTGACTAGAGCAGCAAATAATCTTTTATTGTGTTGAATTGTTACATGTTTGGATATATTTGTAGCAGTTGGCCTATTATAATTAATATACTAAGTCAAAGTGATAAAACATATAGATAATAAAATAAAATTGTGTAATAGAGCCTCATAGGTTGAATATCTTAAAGAAAAATAGGATTTCCAAATCTTACCTGCCATGACCATAGTAGTAATTTTTGAAAAAAAAAAAAAAAAAAAAGACTTCACATTTAGTCGTCTGTCATATGGTAACTTTTGTACTTATATCAGTAATGTTTGAAAATGACTAAGTGGAAATAAAATTTAAGTGAGAGACAGACTACAAATAAAATTTCTATTTTTCTTCTGAAATCTCTACCTCAATACTTTTCCTCTCTCAAAACAGACCCATAATCCATCAGATACATTCTGACCTTATATATTTGCTTTGTAAAATTATCCTTGCAGAGGCAACAGAATGCAGCAGCAAACAGGCGTTGGACCAGACTACCAGGCTGTAACTAATTAGCTCTAACTAATGTGACCTTGACAAGTTACATTTCTTCTCTGTGGCTTATTTTCCTCATCAGTTAAAAACAGTAATAATGGCACCTGCTTTTTAGAATGTATGTAAACAATAAGTGAAGTGATATTTATAAAATACTTAGGAAAATCTCCCACTCTTAGTTATCAATATATGTGTTCAATAACCTGTGTATAAATTAAATGTTATATAAATCATTCTTTAAAAATAAATTAACCTTGTGCTGTGCTTAGTCAAATCTGACTCTTTGCAACCTCATGGACTGTATCCTGCCAGGCTCTTTTGTCCATGGGGATTCTCCAGGCAAGAATACTGGAGTGGGTTGCCATGCCCTCCTCCAGGGGATCTTCCCACCCTAGGGATAGAACTGGGGTCTCCTGCATTGCAGGCAGATTCTTTACCAGCTGAGTTACCCGGGAAGTCCCCAAATTAACCTTGGTTTGATTAAAATGGAGAATAAAAATTCAAGACATTTTCCAAACTCAATTCATACAACTGTTCCCCTATGACTTCTCCCTGGGCCCACTGACTAGGCTTCCCTGAGCCTTCAGAAATATCTCAGTCACCCTTATGTTTAAATGTTTGCCCCAGATTTTACCTTCCTTTTAATTACTTTGCTTCTCTCTGTCTAATCAGTACTTATCTATCTTGGAGATTAGCCAGTTTGGGTCTATTAGTCCCGTAGGGCTGCAGTAAGAAATTAGCACAAACTCCGTGATTTGAAACAACACTGGTTTGTCCTCTTGCAGTTCTGGAAAGAAGTCTGAAATCCTGGGGTTGGAAGGTCCGCACTCTCTGTAGGGCCTAGAGAAGAATCTTTGCTTATGTCTTCTCGCTTCTAGTTAGCTGTCCTTGGGACTCCTTGGCATACATCTACGTTACTTCAGTCTCTGCCACTGTTTTCACATAGCCTTGTCTTCTGTGGCACCATTTCTGAATTTTCTAAGGACACCATTATATTATATTATAATGTATTAGAAGGACACCACTCTTGGGCCCCTCCTAATTTAGTATGCCCTCATCTTAATTTGATTATATCTGCAAAAGTCTTATTTCCCAGTAAGGTCACACTCACAGACACTGGAGATTAGGACTTGAGTATATCTTTTTGGGATGCACGATTCAGCACACGAGAGGATCTAATGTCTCCTCCAACCAATCGTAATTACTTTTGAGAACCATTTATTTCTTATTTCATTCATTGGACAAGTAATATGAATCTGCTTTCTAATTTTTAAAAAAGGTTTATGAACCTATGTATCTTCTCTGATAAATTACATTATAAGAGTATAAGGGTAAGGACTATGGATCATGATGTTATTTTTTTCTGTTTGTATACTCTTTCATATATCACACAATGTATATGGTAACAAATACATATATTAACAAATGAAGGGATACAAACCTGATAACACAAAATCCTTCTGGAGAGTAAGTGACAAAATAAATGATACATGATTTAAAAAATCAATGTCTAATCTCTGATTTTTCATTTTTAACTTATGGTATGCTTTTGACTGATTATTGTGAGTCTGATTATTGACTGAGTATTGTGAGATCACCAATAAGATATTCATTAACATTGTGATATTTAAATTATATGTAAACATTTGAAAAATAATTCAGTAACATTCAATAGCTATGTTTAGTGCTTTTGCAGTAAGAGTTTCTGCCTTGCTTTGTAACTTCAAAGGTTTTACATTTACACAAGAATAATCAAGTATGTAATGTGAATTCTTATTATCAACTTTTCTTAGAAATAATATCACATACCTTATACTATTTAACAGGGAAAATTCCCCAAAACTGATGGAAAATATTAGGAATTCATCTCAATTCTACGAAAATAATGTTTTAAATTGATATGTTCACAGATGATAATGAGTGTGGAAATTTAACACAATCCTGTGGTGAACATGCTAACTGTACGAACACACAGGGAAGTTATTACTGTATGTGTGCACCTGGTTTCAGATCCAGCAGCAACCAGGACAAGTTTATTACTAATGATGGAACCACCTGCATAGGTAAGTTCAGCTACCTATCTTAAAATTTATACCTGTCTTTTATTGCTTATACCTCCACAGATTAAATAATATCCAAATCAAATTCTGTCAGTCAGTTGTACCCCCGTTATTAATACTTTCAGAATCTTCATTAATTCTTTTAATTCTCCAATATGGTATCAGTTACTATGGTATATTTATCCAAGAATATAAGACGAAGAATATCAGTTTACCAAAAAGAAATTTGTGATGTTATGAGATCTAGCAAGGTGGCAAATAACAAAATAAATGCTTACACTTTAAAGTGATATATTCACTCCAGAAGATTACCATTAGTATCACCAGACAGTAATGCTTTTATAAATATGCACTCTGAGAAGGGACCCATGTTTTCCTGGAAAGTGTTCAGATAGGCATTACTTGTGAACACTAGTAATGTTCACTCTAGGCAACACTGCTGCTGCCCACCAAAAGTTTGTCACATTTAAGATCTGCATTCAGTTGTTTTGAACCCCAACCTATTTAGAAGTAACTACAGTGTCTTCTGGAGGGATAAAAGTAATTGCAGTTCAATTCCTAGGTAAAACATTGTGAAAGAGTATCTAGATTTTTTAATGTCATTCTATTGTATTTTGGTCACACATTTGATATATGAGATACTATAGTCTGAGAAAAAAAATTATAGAAAACTGTAGAAATTTCAAAAGATGAACAGTTTTCAGAGACAGAGTTTTTTCTGGAACCAAAGACTTTAACTTTGAAAACTAATTATGAATCATCTTAATCATGGTTTCTAAAAATTGTCTAGTTTACCAGTAGCTAGTATGATTATAATGGATAATTATGTATAAAATTAACGGATGAATTGAGGCCCTGTGAGTTTGATCACATAGCCAGGACTAGATATGAGATGAGCTCAGGACTGAACATGCAACATGGGCAGGGGTAAGGTACTGCTTCTGCCTTTCATAGTTAAATGAGAGACATCCAAATCACACTAAAGCTTTAGATCAGCCCCGGTAAAGTTCTCATCAGTGAGCTAAGGAGAAGTCTAGCAATGTTATTATTAACACACATGATAAGTCAGGAGATAATGTTCAAAGAGAATTTCTCATTGAAATGTCTGTATCAAAGAAATTATCCTGTCTTGTGTACTTAGAGTTCACAGCGTTTTCTCTTTTACCTAAATAAGATTATATTCTCCTATTATAACAAAGGAAAGTGAAGGGCTATGCCAGAGTCACACATTTAGGATAAAGGAAAGGTTAAAATCACAGTCTTCAACCTAGAATGCCACTGATATTTCCACAGGAATCTCAAATGTGACCATTTAAATCTCACACATGAATCTGGATCATGCAAATATAGTGAATCAAACTTTACAAGGCCATCCTTGATATAAAATATGAGAAAATAATTCTGTTTCTGTTGAATTATAATTTTATCTGAATTGTTTGCAACAAAAATTTTTATTGGATTATATGGTTACAATATATTCAAGAAATTAAAACCTCAGAAAATGTATAGTACCTCACTGTTTGTTCTTCTCAAACCTAAACTCATGTTGCTAGTCTTAAAATGTTATATAATGTGTACATATCTTTACCTTTAGTAAAGTTTTAACTTTGTAGCTACATAACTAGAAAAATTTCAGTTAATGAAGAAATCTAACTTGTAACATCTTAATTACTGAAATTTAATACAATTTGAAGTGTACTTTCCATTCCCTCTTGTCTCTACAAGCCATTTGTGTTTTCATCTGATTGTTTACTTTTGATACACCTCAGTCCACAGAGGGATATGTAGTTCTCTATCTGTATCCCTCAAATGTAAAGAATTCTTATTTAGAGAAAGTTAATCATAAGCACAGAGAAAACACACACAAAGATGATGGAAAGCCGACATTTTATGGAAGGGCAATACATTTGTGATCCACATAGTAAAGGCTTTGGTGTAGTCAGTAAAGCGAAAGTAGATGTTTTTCTGGAAATCCCTTGCTTTTTTGATGATCCAGTGGATGTTGACGATTTGATCTCTGGTTCCTCTGCCTTTTCTAAATCCAGCTTGAATATCTAGAAGTTAATGGTTCATGTACTATTGAAGCCTGGCTTGGTGAATTTTGAGCATTACTTTGCTAGCCTGTGAGATGAGTGAAATTGTGCAGTACTTTGAACATTCTTTGGCATTGCCTTTCTTTAGGATTGGAATGAAAACTGACCTTTCGCAGTCCTGTGGCTGCTGCTCAGTTTTCCAAATTTGCTGGCATATTGAGTGCAGCACATTCACAGGATCTTTGTTTAGGATTTGAAATAGCTGAACTGGAATTCCATCACCTCCATGAGCTTTGTTTATAGTGATGCTTCCTAAGACCCTGAGAAATCCGTATGCAGGTCAAGAAGCAACAGTTAGAACTGAATATGGAACAACAGACTGGTTCCAAATCAGGAAAGTAGTACGTCAAGTCTGCATATTTTCTCCTGCTTATTTACCTTATACGCAAAGTACATCATGTGAACTGCCAGGTTAGATGAAACACAAGCTGGGATCAAGATTGCCAGGAGAAAAACCAATAACCCCAGATACACAGATGAAATCACCCTTATGGCAGAAAGTGGAGAAGAACTAAAGAGGCTCTTGATAAAAGTGAAAGAGGAGAGTGAAAAAGTTAAAATTCAACATTCAGAAAGCTAAGATCATGGCGTTCGGTCCCGTCACTTCATGGCAAATAGATGGGGAAACAATGGAAACAGAGACTTTATTTCTTGGAGCTCCAAAATCACTGCAGATGGTGACTACAGCCATGAAGTTAAAGGACGCTTGCTCCTTGGAAGAAAAGTTATGACCAACCTAGGCAGCATTTTAAAAAGCAGAAACATTACTTTGCCAACAAAGATCCATAGAGTCAAAGCTATGATTTTTCCAGCATTCATATATGGATGTGAGAGTTGGACTGTGAAGAAAGCTGAGTGCCAAAGAATTGATGCTTTTGAACTGTGGTGCTGGAGAAGACTCTTGAGAGTCCCTTGAACTGCAAGGACATCCAACCAGTCCATCCTAAAGGAAATCAGTCCTGATTATTAATTGGAAGGACTGATGTTGAAGCTGAAACTCCAATACTTTGGCCACCTGATGAGAAGAACCAATTCATTGAAAAAGACCCTGATGCTGGAAAAGTTTGAAGGCAGGAGGAGAAGGGGACAACAGAGGATGAGAAGCCGGATGGCATCACCAACTCAATGGACATGAGTTGGGGTAAACTCCGGGAGTTGGTGATGGACAAGGAAGCCTGCATGTTACAGTCCATGGGGTTCCAAAGAGTTGGACACCACTGAGTGACTAAACTGAATACATTGGTAATTTAAGACTTCCTCCCAATACTGTTATTATTGAGATACTGTGGAAGAGCCCTATATTTTTGCTGATTCTCCTTTTAGCTCTTTTAAGATCTCAGTAAACACACTAACTTAGATTAAAACCCAATATCCAATATCCTGTGAGCTACAGTTCATAGGGCCACAGAGTCGGGCACAATTAAAGCAACTTACCATGCATATCATCCAATATTGAGTCCTCCAGTTTCCACCTGTTTTGTTTAATGAATCATTCAATGAAAAAAAATCTTTCTCTGCAAAATTGTTATTCTCACCAGTTTTGTTGTCCTCAAAGATTAAGCTTTTCTCAGAAGCAAAGAAACTGTTTGTTTTCTGTGTTTTTTTTTTTCCAGTCCTGTAGTAATTTTCATTGTTAACTATGATAATCATCAGGTAATTTGTACCGAGAAGCATAATTCTATTTTCTTTTTACCTTAGTGTTTCACCTTGTAGTGTATTGCTTATGATTTGAAAATTTAGCTAATGCTTGAATTTGACATATCTGGTAATTATAGTGATTGCATGCTTGCTAAGTCACTTCAGTTGTGTCCAGCTCTTAGCCCACCAGGCTCCTCTGTCCATGTGGATTCTCCAGACAAGAATACTGGAGTGGGTTGCTATGCCAACTCCAGGGATCTTCCCAACCCAGGGATTGCATCTCCTGCATTGGTAGGTGAGTTCTTTACCACTAGTGCCACCTGGGAAGCCCAATTATAATCATTAAGAACATCTATAAATATATAAGGAAAACCTCCAGTACAGCACAAAAAATTACCCAATCAAAATCCTTTATCTTTAATCTTTTGAAGTACTTTTTTAAAAAGATGAATAATCTTGTTGGAGAAGGCTTTGAGTGAGATTGAGCATCATTCCTATTTTTCTTCTCCTTGGAATCACAGTAAAATAGAACTTCTGGTGCCCAGTTCCCAAGAGATGTTATTCACAAGTGGGGAAACTGAAGCATTCAGTAGTATGACCTTCCAAAACCAGATGAGTAGAACCCAAGGACTTCACGTTTTCTGTGTTCGTAAGAGCAGTGTTTACTACTTGTCATTTTTTTATGTCCTGTTGTCTTACGTACTCTGATAGTTTTTTTTTTCTGGCTTTGAATAATATTCAAATTCAATTTTGTCTTTGCAAATTACTTTCAGTAATTGAACATTTTATCTTTTCTTTGCAGTCTGTGAGTTACACAACATTAGAAAATTCAGGTATTGATGAAAATTAAGACAATCATATAATCATGCTTTGAAAGACGATTATGATAAAATGCTGCTGGTTTGGCTCATTGTAGACATGAAAAACAAGCATAATTGTATTAATGAAAAAACAAATGAATTTTTTGATTTGCAGAACAAGGAAGTGCATATTATGACATACTTACATTTAGTGAAATCAAGTTGTTGGTGTTAAGCTGAGTGTTAGTTTGGTAATGGAAAAAGTGGATCACTTATTAAATACAGCTTGTCAGTTCTAGCCAAGTTGAAATAATTATATGGCAGCAATTTATCCTTCATTAAAATGGGGGAAAGGGTGCTTTTTCTCTTTTACAGCTCTAGGGAGTACCAAAACATGGCAGTTTAACAGGACACTCATTATCATTGTGTTTTCTCTAAACCTACATACTCACAGGCTTTATGCTATTAAGAAAACACACAGTCTGAATAGAATCACTGAACCTGATTCTCAGTTACAATATCACGGACCTACTGTATCTTAGGCACCCCTCCAAACACCTTTACATACGTTTCCTCATTTGTTATGAAAAAGAACACTTTTGAGTTGAGGGTATTTTATGGTACCACCCAGGGTCATAGAGCTAATGGATATTAGAGTCAGGATTTGAATTAAGGTCTTCCACAGGACCTTTAACCTGTAGGAAGGAGGCTACACACTGGTTTTATTACATCCTAGGTCCTGCAAGAAATTGCAAGAGATATTATTGTGGACCATGATGTAAAATGGTAGTCACACTTATTTTGTCTAAGCCAGTTTTATCCTATTTGAGCATGAGATACTTTTTCAGTATTTTATGAATCTTTTCATACTACTAGGTAGCAACGAGGTATAGAGTGATATTCTAAGGATAGTGGAAGCTCCTTGAGTATCCTGTCACACAGCCAGTTGTGGTGGTCACACACTCCATCACTACGTTAAACTCAGTAGGTTCTACTACTGAGGCCCAGGGTGAAAAGGATAGCAAACTTAATATCTACATTTTACTAAAAAGCTAGGGGAACAATAATGTAAACATGGAAAGTATAAATAGTTCAGAAAACATGTCTTTGATGGGGTAACGAAGGTTTGAAAAACATACCTTTGGTAGGGTGATTAATAGTCTTCTAGAATATTTGGAGTCAGAATATAAAATGTACATAATCCTAATTTCAAATATTCATCTCCAAGGGTATGACCTCATTATTTTTAAGATTAACATTCTGTCACTTGGTGAATTCAGAAGTTGAAATGCTTTAGTTGGTCCAGGGCTGACATGCTGGGACAGCAAACAGCTGAGTGGGTGCTGGGAGAGCTGAAACCATAGCAGAGAAGCCAAAATAAGGACCACAGTGTGTATAGAATACACGGGGGAAGCTGAAACCGTCAAGAGCAGTGATATTGTCTGAGCCACCAGGGAACCCCAAGACTGTGTGCACTTATGTCCAAAGGCACGAGGGAGGATGAAATGGCATTTGCAAAGTTAAAATCAGTATGTTGTTCAGAGATTGGATTTGGGATAAAGTTCCCAAGAAAAGTTGTACCTTTCTAAATGATTTTGAAGTTGAGAGACATCAACACTTTGTTTCCAATTAACCTTAGATGGCATCTGAAAATGTGAAATAAGGATATTGAGAGAATATAGCTTTCTTTCCCATGAAATGAATTGTTCTGTTTATGATACTTCATGAATCTCTTCACACCTTCATTGGGATACTATCCTCATTTGGGTGCTACACAAATAATTTACTCAACACTGCTCCAAAAAAGACTGGTCTTTTGCTTTCTTTTATTTTTTCTCACTTCTTGATTTCATGAAAAAGATTAATTCTAGTCTGCTGTCCACTAGCATCTTTACTTCAGCCCAAACTGGAAAGTTTTCCCTGATGATTCTCAAGAGCCAATAGCTGTCACCCCTCCTTTATTTCTGTTGTGTGTGTGTGTGTGTGTGTGTGTGTGAAGTGACAGTTTATGATTATATGTGTATAGAAATTCAGGAAGAGAGTGAAGGTGCTAGGGCAGTATTTATTCCTTTAAAAGTAGAGGACTTGGATAGCTGGGTGATACGGATCATGGCTGGGGACTTTCCAGGTGGCACAGTGGTAAAGAATCTGCCTGCCAAAGCAGGAGATGCAGGAGATGTGGGTCAATCCCTGGGTCTGGAAGATCCCCTGGAGGAGGGAATGGCATCCCACTCCAGTATTCTTGTCTGGAATAGTCCATGGACAGAGGAGCTTGGTGGGTTACAATACCACATGGCTGCCAAAAGGCAGACATGACTGACTGAATGAGCACACAGACAGATCATGACCACATAGCCTTGGCAGAAGAATGAGGCATTTTCTACTGCTTTTCCAGGCCCGCTAATCATCTTCTTAAATCCAGTACCATCACCTTTCTAGCAAATGGAGATTTCTTTAAGAACAAGCGAGACTTTCTGCCTGGTGGTGTGAGGTTTAATAGGGGCGGGGGTGGTGGTGTTTATACCATTTTTGCATTTTTAAAATGAGAAATTTGGATCAGCTACATTTTATATATCTAGTGAGATGACATTTTAATTGGATCCTGAGCACTCTCCCTTTATAAAAAGGCAAACAGCATTGTGCCACTGTTAGTTTTTAAAAAATCAAATTATATATTCAGAATTATAGACATTTTCTAACATAGAGTAGCTCTAAGATGTCAGAGCTAGACTTAGGAGCACAGAAATTTCTGCATTAGTTTAAGGTAATTATCTGGACTATTCAGTCCATTGGAATCATTCCATATTGGAACTTTGCCTACTGGCAGAGTATTTATACTATATTTATAATTTTAAGATATATTTCACTCTTTACTATAGTATGTAAAATTTTAAATTAAGACTATAAATTATGTGAATTTATAACCTACCACTTTTATTGTAGTTTTGATATATACTGAAGATCTAAGACTTAATTCTATACAAATTGTTACTTTATCTATGATGACTGTATATTAAGAATGATGGCAAAATATACCCTAAACCAAAGTTATAAGTTTTGATAAGATTTTAAGGACACTGAATCACAAATTCTGCTACATCTTAATTTTTTTGGTTAACTTATACATAAAAAATGATGCTAGCTTCCCAGATGATGCTAGCAGTAAAGAAACCTCCTTGGCAATGTGGGAGGCATAAGAGATATGGGTTCAACCCCTGGGTTGGGAAGATCTCCTGGAGTATGAAATGGCAACCCATTCCAGTATTCTTGCCTGAAGAATCCCATGGACTGAGGAGCCTGTAGGGCTGCAGTCCATAGAGTTGGAAAGACTTGGACACAAATCCCTTATGAATGTACAGTAGAAGTGAGAAATAGATTTAAGGGACTAGATCTGATAGAGTGGCTGATGAACTATGGATGGAGGTACCTGATATTGTACAGAAGACAGGAATCAAGACCATCTCCAAGAAAAAGAAATTCAAAAAAGCAAAATGGCTGTCTGAGGAGGCCTTACAAATAGCTGTGAAAAGAAAGGAAGTGAAAAGCAAAGGAGAAAAGGAAAGATATACCCATTTGAATGCTTTAAGTTCCAAAGAATAGCAAGGGGAGATAAGAAAGCCTTCCTCAGTGATCAGTGCAAAGAAATAGAGGAAAACAGTAGAATGGGAAAGACTAGAGATCTTTATAAAGAAAAGAAAGAGATACCAAGGGAACATTTCATGCAAAGTTGGGCTCAATAAAGGACAGAAATGGTAGGGACCTAACAGAAGCAGAAGATATTAAGAAGAGGTGGCAAGAATATGCAGAGGAACTGTACAAAAAAGATCTTCACGATACAGATAATCACGATGATGTGATCACTCACCTAGAGCCAGACATCCTGGAATGTGAAGTCAAGGGGCCCTTAAGAAGCATCATATGAACAAAGCTAGTGGAGGTGATGGAATTCTAGTTGAGCTATTTCAAATCCTGAAGGATGANTGCAGAGGAACTGTACAAAAAAGATCTTCACGATACAGATAATCACGATGATGTGATCACTCACCTAGAGCCAGACATCCTGGAATGTGAAGTCAAGGGGCCCTTAAGAAGCATCATATGAACAAAGCTAGTGGAGGTGATGGAATTCTAGTTGAGCTATTTCAAATCCTGAAGGATGATGCTGTGAAAATGCTGCACTCAATATGCCAAAAATTTGGAAAGCTCAGCAGTGGCCACAGGACTGGAAAAGGTCAGTTTTCATTCCAATCCCAAAGAAANGGGCAAGAGGAGAAGGGGACAACAGAGTATGAGATGGTTGAATGGCATCACCGACTCAATGGAGTTTGGGTGGACTCCAGGAGTTGGTGATGGACAGGGAGGCCTGGTGTGCTACAGTTCATGGGGTCACAAAGAGTTGGACATGACTGAGTGACTGAACTGAACTGAAGCAACTTAGCATGCACATATGGAAAAATGAGGCTTTGGAAAGAAAATGGGCTACTCTTTTTTCTTTGCTCTCCAGATTATTCTAAACTGAGTTGTATAGTTTAATACTAGAAAACAAAGAATGTTTGTTTCTAAATGTGTTTTTGAAATTAGATTTTTATTTATTAGGAATAAACATTGCATCATCAATGATGGAAATTATGACTTAATAATTTTTCTGATGAATCCTGCTGTTCAGAAAGCAATTCAAGCATTGGTCTATGAATAACATTTTCAATATACTGTCAAAATGGATTGACCAAAATAAAGTTGAAAAATATATGCAGCTTAAGTTTGCCCTGTCCTTTTCCAGATGATGGCACTTTTCTTGCTTTCTTATGTAATTTGATATGAAATTACTAACAGTATGTAATACTATTATCAACAAAGTAGCAACTATATGAGCCCTAGATTAAAATCTTTATTTTTCAAAAATTTCCAGATATTGATGAGGACAGTGAATCATTTGCCTGTGGTGATCATACAGTGTGTAAAAAATTAATGGTGGTTCTAACTGTTCCTGCAGGGAAGGTTATCAGACGTCCACAGGAAATCACTGTTTATACCTATTGATAGCATTTATTGCCAAAATAAATATGCTATTTAATTTTATATGTTATCAAAGAACTATGGGGACTTCTCTGGTGGTCCAGTGGTTAATATTTCACCTTCCAATACAGGGGGATGCAAGTTCAATCCCTGGTTGAGAAACTAAGATCCCCCATGCCTCACGGCCAAAAAAGTGAAAGTCACTCAGTCATGTCCCACTCTTTACAACCCCATGGTCTATCTAGTCCATGGAATTCTCCAGGCCAGAATACTGGAGTGGGTAGCCTTTCACTTCTCCAGGCGATCTTCCCAGCCGAGGGATCAAATCCAGGTCTCCGTCATTGTAGGTGGATTCTTTACCAGCTGAGCCACCAGTAACAAATTCAATAAAGACTTTAAAAATGGTCCACAGAAAAAAAAAAACAAAATCTTAAAGCACTATATAAAATATGACTGCATAGTTGTGAAGTATCAAAGAGCTACACCTTTCAAGAAATGTGCCAATAGTCCTTTATCTATAAAATGAAATAATGGAAGATGTTTTAAGGCAGATGTAGGTCACATGTTTCATGTAATTGTTGTTTAGTCACTAGGTTGTGTCCGACTCTTGTGACTCCATGCACTGTAGCCTGCCAGACTCCTGTCCATGGGGTTTCCCAGGCGAAAACACTGGAGTGAGTTGTCATTTCTTTCTCCAGGGGCTCGTCCCAACCCAGGGATCAAACCCCATCTCCTGCACTGGTAGGCGGGTTCTTTACCACTGATCCCATATACCCTGTTTCCTTTCAGTAACTATAAATTTCTATTTTCCATAAAATAGTTTGCATTTTAACTAATAAAAATAAGTGAATTTTTATGAGGAGTAAAACTTAAATAATAATGAAAAATGTTTAAATAAATGAACTTTCATGAATAAATAAAAATAAAACTCAAATGTTAAGAATGTGCTCTTAATGTGTAAATAAGTGAGCAGAATCTTTGGAATCAATATAATTATCTTAGGGAAAATATTTTTTGAAACTTAATACATAACTATTTTTTCCTACAGAAATTGTGAATCCAGACTGCCATTTAGATAATGCCTGTATTGCCGAAAATATTAATAAAACTTTAACAAAAGTGAGTAAAAGAGTTGAATTAAATTTTACTCTGTTTTGACATTTTGGTTTCAGTTAAAATCTCTCCAAAGGCACATTTTTTTGAGTCACAAACAGTTGATCTTCATGTAGATTTGAAAATATTTACATAAAGAGATCCAAGTATTTTGTTTGTGTGTCAGACAGGATTAATTTGAAAATCCCCCAAATACTGAAGAAGACGTATATTTAATGTAAGTTACTTTTTCACTATTCTGTACACTGGCAAGTTATTTCAACGTATTAAGAAATTTGATGGATAAAAGAGTAAAAGCACATTTTGATCACAAGCCATTTCCTGATTTTTAGGAGACATAGTTGTATGCAATTAAATTTTGTACACCAAAGTAATAACTATTTCAAAGAGTAAGACATCCATGAAATTATTGTCCTATGATTAGAAGTGAGCTTCAATGTGACTCATTAGCAATCAGGTAAAGCAAATTGCCATTTTATCATGTAAAAAAAAATTCTGGTTTACTAAAACCTAATTCAAATTAAGTCACAATTTATTATACNAAGAGACAGATTTAATTTTATATGTTATCAAAGAACTATGGGGACTTCTCTGGTGGTCCAGTGGTTAATATTTCACCTTCCAATACAGGGGGATGCAAGTTCAATCCCTGGTTGAGAAACTAAGATCCCCCATGCCTCACGGCCAAAAAAGTGAAAGTCACTCAGTCATGTCCCACTCTTTACAACCCCATGGTCTATCTAGTCCATGGAATTCTCCAGGCCAGAATACTGGAGTGGGTAGCCTTTCACTTCTCCAGGCGATCTTCCCAGCCGAGGGATCAAATCCAGGTCTCCGTCATTGTAGGTGGATTCTTTACCAGCTGAGCCACCAGTAACAAATTCAATAAAGACTTTAAAAATGGTCCACAGAAAAAAAAAAACAAAATCTTAAAGCACTATATAAAATATGACTGCATAGTTGTGAAGTATCAAAGAGCTACACCTTTCAAGAAATGTGCCAATAGTCCTTTATCTATAAAATGAAATAATGGAAGATGTTTTAAGGCAGATGTAGGTCACATGTTTCATGTAATTGTTGTTTAGTCACTAGGTTGTGTCCGACTCTTGTGACTCCATGCACTGTAGCCTGCCAGACTCCTGTCCATGGGGTTTCCCAGGCGAAAACACTGGAGTGAGTTGTCATTTCTTTCTCCAGGGGCTCGTCCCAACCCAGGGATCAAACCCCATCTCCTGCACTGGTAGGCGGGTTCTTTACCACTGATCCCATATACCCTGTTTCCTTTCAGTAACTATAAATTTCTATTTTCCATAAAATAGTTTGCATTTTAACTAATAAAAATAAGTGAATTTTTATGAGGAGTAAAACTTAAATAATAATGAAAAATGTTTAAATAAATGAACTTTCATGAATAAATAAAAATAAAACTCAAATGTTAAGAATGTGCTCTTAATGTGTAAATAAGTGAGCAGAATCTTTGGAATCAATATAATTATCTTAGGGAAAATATTTTTTGAAACTTAATACATAACTATTTTTTCCTACAGAAATTGTGAATCCAGACTGCCATTTAGATAATGCCTGTATTGCCGAAAATATTAATAAAACTTTAACAAAAGTGAGTAAAAGAGTTGAATTAAATTTTACTCTGTTTTGACATTTTGGTTTCAGTTAAAATCTCTCCAAAGGCACATTTTTTTGAGTCACAAACAGTTGATCTTCATGTAGATTTGAAAATATTTACATAAAGAGATCCAAGTATTTTGTTTGTGTGTCAGACAGGATTAATTTGAAAATCCCCCAAATACTGAAGAAGACGTATATTTAATGTAAGTTACTTTTTCACTATTCTGTACACTGGCAAGTTATTTCAACGTATTAAGAAATTTGATGGATAAAAGAGTAAAAGCACATTTTGATCACAAGCCATTTCCACATTTTTAGGAGACATAGTTGTATGCAATTAAATTTTGTACACCAAAGTAATAACTATTTCAAAGAGTAAGACGTCCATGAAATTATTGTCCTATGATTAGAAGTGAGCTTCAATGTGACTCATTAGCAATCAGGTAAAGCAAATTGCCATTTTATCATGTAAAAAAAAATTCTGGTTTACTAAAACCTAATTCAAATTAAGTCACAATTTATTATACATTTTAAAAGCTGATTTAAAATGATAAATTCAAATGTACATTGCCTTTCTGAAGTAACTTCTATGCTTTTTAAGCTATTTGCTAATCCTTTGTAAATAATTTCAGGTTTCATTGCTTCATGTTAAAGTTTAGTTGTAGTCTGATAGCTTACGTGTAAAAGTGAAAAACAATATGTTTAACATGTAACCTCCATTCTTGCAAAGATCCCATAGTGCTTTAAGCTGGTTTTCTTTTTCTGGACTCGTATTTGTTCAGATTAGACACATAGAAGAACCTGTGGCTTTGCTACGAGAAGTCTATAGAAATTCTTTGAAAGATCTTTCACCGATGGATATAATTACGTATACAGAAGTATTAGCTGAATCATCCGCATTATTCATAAACAGCACGAATTCAGCCAAGGACACCTCTTCTAATGCAACTCTTACTGTAAGTATGTTGAGCTTTAGCTCAATATAAGTTTAAAAGTTTCTTTATATCTGTCACTAATGTAAGATTCCAACATTTTTAAAAGGTACACTTTTTTTCAACAGGAATTTGTAAAAACTCTGAATAATTTTGTTCAAAAGGATACATTTACAGTTTGGGACAAGTTATCTACAAATCAGAGGAGAACTCATCTTACAAAACTGATACACACTGCTGAGCAGGCTACCTTAAGGATATCTCAGAACTTTCAAAAGACCACTCAGTTTGATACTAATTCAAGCGATATAGGTAAGAAGTCAAGGTCAAATTCACGGCAATAGTGTTTTCCAAAGAAGCCATTCTTAAAAGAGATGAAAAGTATCTAAACGGCTGTTAATTAAATTGGCAGCTGTTCATCAGTGCAGATGTGAATATGATGCATATCACAAGAGTGGGTGTGAATGAAGTTTGAATAAAAAGGATGAATGCGTGAGATTTGTCTCCTACTTGCAACTCTCACCTTTTCCTATTTCTGAACTGTTTTATCATTTAAATGCTCAGAGAACTTTACTTCCTTGTCATCTCATGACTTGGCAGGATCTGTCTGGACCAGTGATAGTATAAATAGATTTTCTGGATGTAATATATTTAAAGTCAAACTTTTATTTAATTATAACCCATATAAAGACAAGTGTACTTATCAAATGAATATAAGTTGATGAATTTTCACAAAATGAACACATCTGTATAATAACACCTCAGAAGACCCCTCACCCCCCTTGCCAACCACTCCCTGACCCCTAAAGGTAATGCCATCCTGACTTCTAACACCACTTCACAAGCATAATTTTTATTATTTCTGCAATAATCTGATTCTTATTTTTAACACTGAAATCCTTTGGGCATATATATTTGTCATGAATGTAGTATATTTTAATTTCTCATTAGGAATCCTTTGCCTTTCAGTAATATAAAGCAATTAATATAGCAAATTAGAATGTTTCCTGCTTTATGAAATCTCATGCTTGACACTTTTAAGAATCTGAATCAAAATGAGGTTGCCTGTAAAGTTGTTCTCAGGCAACAAGGTACACTTTCTGAAATAATCATCGCATACACCCCTATTATATTTTCTGGATTCTATCCTGCAACGGCAACCCACTCCAGTACTCTTGCCTGGAAAATCCCATGGACGGAGGAGCCTGGTGGGCTACGGTGCATGGGGTCGCTAAGAGTTGGATACGGCTGAGCATCTTCACTTTCACTTTCATGCATTGGAGAAGGAAATGGCAACCCACTCCAGTGTTCTTGCCTGGAGAATCCCAGGGACAGGGAAGCCTGGTGGGCTGCTGTCTGTGGGGTCGCACGGAGTCGGACATGATGGAAGTGATTTAGTGGCAGCAGTAGCAGCATTCTGCTGTGCAGTAGTAGATATACAAAAATCATTATGCCATCAGGACTCACCAGTTACTCAAAATTAAGATAGCAAGCATTGTGACTCATACATAGAAGCTTAAATTTCTATATCCATTCATGAAAAAGGTGACTATGCACAGGTAAGGAAATTATCACTCAAGAATTTAATTCAGTCACTCTGTATATAATAAATTATGTTGTTGATATAATCCTCTAAAACATTGTAATTTCTTGTCTGTTTTAGTAATTATGAGTTATAGATTCTTTGTGCACATATTTTCTTTTATTTTATTAATAGACATAGAATTAAACAATGAATGCTGTAGTATAATAAAAAACTATAAACTTGAATCAAATTTTTAAATACAAATTATAATGTCTAGACATCATGTTCAGCATACATTCATTCCACCTGATGTAATTAAGAGTTGAAATACAATAAAGATAGGTCAAGTTCTCTCTAACTAAATATATTAATTTAATTTCAGAGAATTTATTATTTTCATATTTTTGTTTCAGCTCTCAAAGCTTTCTTTTTTGATTCACATCACATAAGATATATTCATCCCCATATGAATATGGATGGAGATAATATAAAGATATTTCCAAAGAGAAAAACTGCATATGATTCAAATGGTAGGACTTTGACAAACTTATAAACAATATTTCAATGTTTTGCAATAAATACCATACATTTGCTTGTATCATATGTGCTTATAACATGTGTGGTTTTCTATAGAAAAATATGTTTATACATAGAAATTCTGTATTTGTATTTGATATTTTTATTATGATAAAAATACCTGGGGAGAATTTTAGCTCATATCTAGATCCTTCTTGTCCTTGACCCTCCAAATCTGTAATTGTCTAATATTGTTAGGATCCCAGCGGAAATATACAAAGGAACTGTCGTTTTATTCCTCATTTTGCAGCAGTCAGTAGATGCTATAATTTTCATAAAGTCCTTTTCATAGTTCTTCTTCAGAAATCCTTTATATTCCTCGTTGTGAGCCTGAATTTGGGATTATTTGAGGAAGACGAATAGAAATAGTTTTCAAAAAATGTAGAAAGTTATTGTTTAAGCTTGAATTTCTCTTCTGTTCATTTCTTGGTCTTTGTACAGTAACTCTTCAACTAAACTAAAGGCAGGGTTTCTTAAGCAATGTAATCCAAGAGTGCCAGTACTAGCAGATGGCTTTATAATTATCTAACTAATATCCTCATTTTCTGGACAATAAAACTAAAGCATAAGAAGTTAATGGGTTTGTCTCTATATATGTAACAGATAATACAGAACTAAAACTTGAAGGGAAGGAGTTAACATAGAAATCAGCCCTGAACAGGTTTTCCTTGTCACCTAACCAGACAAGCTAGCAGCTGCTATTCTAGTTTAACCATTTATCTGTCCTCAGTGCAATGCACTTAGAAAAAAAAAGTTACAACCCTGCTGATAATAGAAACATTGTTGTTCTCATTTAGGTCAAAATATATTACCTAAAGAAAGCATGATTATAATATTTTCTCAAAGCAAGTACAGGTGATCATACATAAAATGGAAAATATATGTAATAATACACATGTCACTTTATAGACATCATTTTATTTTAAAAAATTACTTTGTCTTTATTGTTAAAAAGCAGTTTGCGCTTTCATTCTCAGAAAAAAAATCTTTAAAAAAATTTTTATAGCACTAATAGGAAATGTTTTTCTAATCATTGATATTATCCTTTCAATTTTTTTCTTGTCATTTTTTATTCAAAAGTAGGGAACAGATGGCTATAAAAAAGCAAAAATAACTAAGCCATACTGCCATTGAACCCATGGTTCTTACCCCATTATATCATATTCTAATTAACCAAGCATACACATAATATTTAGGAGCAAATCCAAAGAATGTGTTAAACTGTTACATTTTCAAAGACAATTTGAGTAGGATTTAGAAACTGAGAATAAAGACATTGAAAATACTTATCATAGTGACAGATGATAAAATTGTCATGGAGTTAATATCTCAAAGAGATCCTGTCTTGAGTATGCGGTAGGTTTGTTATATTTCATAATCATGCATGCAAACTCTGACATTTAAAAGGGACAGTAATAGTGGCTCTCAAGAATGCAGAGGAAGAAACTTTGTTTTCCTCAAGGTTGAATCTTTAAAAGAAGGACAAGTGTAACAAACTGATCAAACCCATTCAATGATTCTGCATGCAATTATTCATTTATTGACAAAATCTGTTAATGAAAACACGCATTAGTTAAAAGCTGCATAATGTCGTCAGTAGGAAAATACAGGAGGCACAGATGGATTTTTAGTATTTTTTATGTACTGAATTTTGGTGTCTGTTGTTAATGAATGAACTAGTTTACAAAAATTGGAGAAGGCGATGGTACCCCACTCCAGTACTCTTGCCTGGAAAATCCCATGGACGGAGGAGCCTGGTAGGCTGCAGTCCATGGGATCGCTAAAAGTTGGCACGACTGAGTGACTTCACTTTCACTTGTCACTTTCATGCTTTGGAGAAGGAAATGGCAACCCACTCCAGTGTTCTTGCCTGGAGAATCCCAGGGACGGGGGAGCCTGGTGGGCTGCCGTCTATGGGGTTGCACAGAGTCGGACACAACTGAAGTGACTTAGCAGCAGTTTAAAAAAATAGATACTGAACTGATATGAAAATTAAAAGCCAGATCAGACCTAGAATTAGTGGGAAAATAAAATTAAAATGGGAAATTAAAATAGTTTCCAAATGATAAAAATGAACAAATATTGAAACTATATTCAGAAAAAAAATTTAAAGATATTTTGAACTGTTCTATGTGGTATGCATCTTCTTTTACTCAAAATTGATGTTAAAAAATAGTTTCCTTTAGAAAAGATAGGAGTGATTCATAATTTTAAATCCATATTATCTTTATGCTGCTTCATTTGATTTTGAACCATCCCCTCCTACAATCTCTGAGAAGTTGCTTTTGTATGAACTTGTTCATCAACTGGACTAGGTCAGGTTCACCTAAGAGGTTTCCAGGTTCTGCTTCTGACCCACGTCTGTCCATAGCAAATGCTGGGTTAGCTGCCAATCTCCTAGAACCATCATAATTTCACTAGCTCAAACATAGTACACTAACATTTCTCTGAGCTGACAGTTTAGGAAAATATGTAACATATCTGAATATCAGCAAGACTCTTAGCGGTGTCTTTGGTACCTTTCTAGACTGTGATAGAAAACATAGTGAGATATTTTTGCAACTTCTAGCTCACATAATGATATCCAAAGAATACTGTTTGCTAATAAATATATTAAATAAATTGTTATGTGGAGAGTTCCAGCTTTGTATCACAATCCTTTGTTTTTGATGACATTGTCAACATTTGTATTAATGTTTGTGATTATTTTGTGC
Organism: Neotragus moschatus; assembly: GCA_006410615.1. Taxonomy (NCBI): domain Eukaryota; kingdom Metazoa; phylum Chordata; class Mammalia; order Artiodactyla; family Bovidae; genus Neotragus; species Neotragus moschatus. Next base: position 1,313,898 of record SJYA01000521.1, on the reverse strand, counting down.
TTTTCAGATTATTTACTGGTGTCACAAACTTGAGGAAACAAATGCATATGATAGAGTTATTCCTAAGTTGTTCAAGCATCAAAGCAAGCATATAACGTTTCCAGTTAATAAGTATGCAATAATCCTCTTAATATAGCATCTTAAATTTTACAGACAGCTCTCTCATATAATGACAGTACATGGTCTCCACCTTATCCAAGTAAATAGCCAGGAGCAATATCACTATTCACTCATGATATTTTATATGAGAATGTTCAAGTTTACCCAGGGACAGACAAGTATAAGCAATGACTAAAACCAGAACTTCTATTTCTAAATAAATAAATTCTGAATATAAATTCCTCAATTTACTGTCTATTATTCTATACAGCAGAGAAGTTACATGACCTAAGTGCAAATGGGAATTTTAAAAGACGATAGGTGCTGATGTTGAGTTGTTCACACAATTAATATCAGTGATAATGAACTGCTACAAAAACTGAGACAATTTGAGATCCGGTAAAGTAGGTGCAGAGTCCAGGCTAAGGAAAAAGTAGTCATGAGATAGTATGGACTGATTTGGTAGCATTCCTAGTATTGGGTTATGTGCTGATGTGCTACATCTGGGGAGTATGAGAGTGCGGATAAATGGCTGCCTTGAAAAACAATAAATTCCCTACCCTGAGACTGCATATGTCATCAATTTAAATAGGAAACATTTCAGTGAGCATGAGATTGAACTCAGTGGCATCTCACAACTCTTCAGTTATAAACTTTCTTAACACTATAAATCTTTTTTGTTATACTGTAATTTTTTGCCAGTATCTTTCTAATTCATACACTTGCTCAGCAAAGTAGTAAGTCAAGATTTTATTTTTCAAGTAAGTATCCTTAACACCTTGGTTCTTACTAAGCACTTGGATGTAAATTTATATAGGACAAAATTTCTCCTAACTATTTGTGCCAAGGAGATGCTGCAGTCCATGATCAGAGTCGTAGAGGTCAGAGAACCTGTTTTGATATTGTTTGATGATGTGAGCATAGATATAATAAGACCCACATTTCAGTATCTGGGAATGTGTATAACTGCCTCTTTTATGTTTGCTTTAAGAATTTTTCTGAATATCTTTATTTGATTGACAGGCAGTGTTGCAGTTGCATTTTTATATTATAAAAGCATTGGTCCTCTGTTTTCGTCATCTGACAACTTATTGGAACCTCAAAGTTATGATAAAGCTGAAGAAGAGGGAAGAGTCATCTCTTCAGTAATTTCACTCTCAATTAGCTCAAACCCACCCACATTATATGAACTTGAAAAAGTAACATTTACATTAAGTCACATAAAGGTAAGTTGAAATTCCAGTGACTATTGATTATTATCGTGAAACATTCAAAGAAATGTTGTTGTTTTTTTTTTTTGGTTGTGTCGCTTTAATTGTATGTGATTTCTTGCTATTAAACCTACAAATTCAAAATCAAATTAAAAGAGTAAAGTGATTTCAGCTAATTTTTCTGTAAGATATTTTGGGGCTTCCCCGGTGGCTCAGAATTTGCCTGCCAATACAAGAGACAAGGGTTCAATCCCTGGTCCGGGAAGATCCCACATGCCACAGAGCACCTAAACACATGCACCTCAACTATTGAGGCTGTGCTCTAGAGCCCAGGAAATGCAACTATTGAGCCCACACGCTCCCAACTACTGAAGCCCACACCCTAGAGCCCATGCTCTGCAGCTAGAGAAGCCACTGCAAGGAGAAGCCCATGCAAGGCAGCTAAAGAATAGCCCCTGCTTGCTGAAAGTAGAGAAAGCTCACACAGCAGTGAAGATCCGTCACAGCCAAAAATATTAATAAATAAATAAAATTATATCAATTAAAAAACTGTAGCTAAAAATAAATAAAAATATCTTGGTACTTTCAGTGCTTTTTAGACTTTCTAATAAATACCAAAGAATTTTATGTATTTGATCTCTGAACTTAAACTACATTTTAGTTTTAAAAGTACATTGTTCATTTTGGAAATCTCTGTAGCTTCAAGGAATAAGTTATAAAAATATATCAAAGAGACAAATATTACTTTTGTAATGAGGGAAATGTTTGGTTAATAATTGTCATATAAAACAATATTTGGAGGGATTTGGGTGCTGATTACAGTGAAATCATAGAGAAGTTCATAATATTTTTTCCTAAAGAAATGATCTGAGACCACTTTACTCTTTTGTCATTATTCTAAATCTTTTTTCAAATCCATATATAATTAAAACCATACAATGAAAAAAATATGATTAAAAATAACCAAGCATTTAGGTTTTTTATAGACCTAAGAGTGAACGGGGAAACACGAAATCATATTGTTTGCTGCATACCATTGATGGTTTCTTGGACTTTCAATTGAATTTCAGTCCTAGTACATGATTAAAGTGCCTCAGAAGCGCAATTTAGAGAATCTTGAAGCTGGGCAAGGTTGTCATGCAAATTGAAAATTGTATTTGCATGTTTATGGGAAACAGGGGACTCAAAGAACATATAGTCAGCCTTCCGTATCCACAGGTTCCACATCCATGAATTCAACCAAACACAGATGGAAAATATTTGATGGGAAAAAATTCCAGAAAGTTCCAAAAAGCAAAACTTGAATTTACTGCAGGCCATCAGTTATTTACATAACATCTTCATTTTATTGTATAAGTAATCTAGAGATGATTTAAAGTATTTGAGAAGATGTGCATAAATTAGAGGCAAACACTATTTTCCGGAAGTCACTCGAGCGTCTGTGGTTTTCAGAATCCACAGGAGTCCTGGAATGAATCACCTGTGGCTATCAAGGGACCACTATATATGCCTACATACACTCCAGATGTGGCACTGTAAAGAAAGATGTCCGATGCAGAGAGAAACTAGTGTATAGAAAATCCAGATAACTAGTAGCTCAGACCTAAACATCGATAGGCATTCTGCTGAGGGAAAAAGAAGGTGTGAAATGTTTTAAGAATGGAAATTAAGTTTAGATATTTTCAGATACTAAATGCAAATGGCCTTTGGATCCTAGAAAAGAAAATATTGTTCTTTTTTCATGGTTTCATGGTTTTTCTATGCGATTTTAATTGGGGTATAATTGCTTTACAATATTGCATTAGTTTCTTCTGTATAATAAAGTGAATCAGCTATATGTGTATAAATGTCCCTCCCTCTTGAAGCTCCCTTCCACCCCACACCCCGTCCGACCCATCTAGGTCATCCAGAAAATTCAGCTGAGCTCCCTGTGCTATACAGCAGTTTCCCACTAGCTGTTTTACATATTTGTTGCTATTGTTCAGTTACTCAGTGCATGTCTGACTCTTTGCAACCCCATGGACTGCATCATGACAGGCTTCTCTGTCCTTCACTGTCTCCCAGAGCTTGCTCAAACTCATGTCCATTGAGTCGGTGATGCCATCTCATCCTCTGTCATCCCCTTCTTTGCCTGCCTTCGATCTTTCCCAGTATCACGGTCTTTTCTGATGAGTCAGTTCTTCACATCAGGTGGTCAAAGTACTGGAGCTTCAGTTTCAGTATCAGTCCTTTCAGTGAATATTCAGAGTTTATTTCTTTTAGGAGTGTCTGGTTTGATCTCCTTGCAGTCCAAGAGACCCTCAAGAGTCTTTGCCAGCACCACAGTTCAAAAGCATCAATTCTTCGGCACTGAGCTTTCTTTATAGTCCAACTCTCACATCGTAGTGACTACTGGAAAAACCATAGTTTTGACTAAATGGACCTTTGTCGGCAAAGTAATGTTTCTGCTTTTCAGTACACTGTGTAGATTGGCCATAGGTTTTCTTCCAAGGGGCAAGCGTCCTTTAATTTCATGACTGCAAAAACCATCTGCAGTGCTTTTGGAGCTCCCTCCCCCCCCCCTCCAAAAAAAAAAACTCTCACTATTTTCATTATTTCCCCATCTATTTGTCATGAAGTGATGGGACTGGATACCTTGATCTTAGTTTTCTGAATGTTGAGTTTTAAGTCAGCTCTTTTACTCTCCTATTTCACCTTCATCATGAGGCTCTTTAATTCTTCGTTTTCCGCCATAAGGGTGGTGTCATTTGCATATTGGAGGTTATTGATATTTCTCCCAGAAATCTTGTGCTTTGTCCAGCCTGGCATTTCACATGATGTACTCTGCATAAAAGTTAAATAAGCAGAGGGACAGTATACAGCCTTGACATACTCCATTCTCAATTTGGAACCAGTCTGTTGTTCCATGTCTGATTCCAGCTGTTGCTTCTTGATCTGCAAACAGGTTTTGCAGGAGGCAGGTAAGGTGATCTGCTATTCCCACCGCTTTAAGAATTTTCCACAGCCTTAGGAAGCATCACTATGAACAAAGTTAGTGGAGGTGATGGAATTCCAATTGAGCTATTTCAAATCCTGAAAGATGATGCTGTGAAAATGCTACAGTGAATATGCCAGCATTTTGGAAAATTCAGCAGTGGCCACAAGACTGGAAAAGGTCAGTTTTCATTCCAATCCCAAAGAAAGGCAATGCCAAAGAATGCTCAAACTACTGCACAATTGCACTCATCTCACACGCTAGTAAAGTAATGCTCAAAATTCTCCAGGCCAGGCTTCAGCAATACGTGAACCGTGAACTTCCAGATGTTCAAGCTGGTTTTAGAAAAGGCAGAGGAACCAGAAATCAAGTTGCCAACATCCTCTGGATAATGGAAAAAGCAAGAGAGTTCCAGAAAAACATCTATTTCTGCTTTATTGACTATGCCAAAGCCTTCGACTGTGTGGATCAAAATAAACTGAATACCAGACCACCTGACCTGCCTCCTGAGAAACGTGTATGCAGGTCAGGAAGCAACAGTTAGAACTGGACATGGAACAACAGACTGGTTCCAAATAGGAAAAGGAGTACATCAAGGCTGTATATTGTCACCCTGCTTATTTAACTTATATGTAGAATACATCATGAGAAACACTGGGCTGTATGAAACCCAAGCTGAATTCAGGATTGCCAGGAGAAATATCAATAACCTCTGATACGCAGATGACACCACCCTTATGGCAGAAAGTGAAGAGAAACTAAAGAGTTTCTTGATGAAAGTGAAAGAGGAGACTGAAAAATTTGGCTTTACACTCAGCATTCAGAAAACTAAGATCATGGCATCCAGTCCCATCATTTCATGGCAAATAGATGGGAAAACAGTGGAAACAGTGGCTGATTTTATTTTTCTGGGCTCCAAAATCACTGCAGATGGTGACTGCAGCTATGCAATTAAAAGACATTTATTCCTTGGAAGGAAAGTTATGACCAACCTAGATAGCATATTAAAAAGCAGAGACATTACTTTGCCAGCAAAGGTCTGTCTAGTGAAGGCTATGGTTTTTCCAGTGGTCATGTAAAGAAAGCTGAGTGCAAAAGAATTGATGCTTTTGAACTGTGGTGTTGGAGAAGACTCTTGAGAGTCCTTGGACTGCAAGGAGATCCAATCAGTCCATCCTAAAGGAGATCAGTCCTGGGTGTTCATTGGAAGGACTGATGTTGAAGTTGAAACTCCAATACTTTGGCCACCTGATGCAAAGAGCTGACTCGTTTGAAAACACCCTGATGCTGGAAAAGATTGAGAGCAGGAGGAAAAGGGGACGACGGAGGATGAGATGGTTGGATGGCATCACCAACTCAATGGACATGGGTTTGGGTGGACTCTGGGAGTTGATGATGGACAGGGAGGCCTGGTGTGCTACAGTTCATGGGGTTGTAAAGAGTCGGACACAACTCATCAACTGAAATGAACTGAACTGAACAGTTTATTGTGATCCACACAGTCAAAACTTCAGTGTAGTCAGTGAATCAGAAGTAGATGTTTTTTTCTGGAATTCTCTTGCTTTTTCTGTGACCTAACAGATATTGACAATATGATCTCTGGTTTCTCTGTCTTGCCTATGTGTTAATAGTTTGGTTTAGTCAACTAAGTCACGTCCAACTCTTGTGACCCCGACTATAGATGGCCAGGCTCCTCCCTCTGTGGGACTTCTCAGGCAAGAATACTGAGGGGTTGCCATTTCCTTCTCCAGGAGTTCTTCCCAACCCAGGGATCAAACCTGGGTCTCGTGCATTGCAGGCATATTCCTTACTGATTGAGCCACCAGAGAAGCCAATACTATTTTATGCATGGTAGTGTACATATGGGCCTCCCTACTGACTTAGTAAAGAATCTGCCTGCGATGGGGAGACCTGGATTTGATCTCTGGGTCAGGAATATCCTCTGGAGAAAGAAATGGACACCCACTCCAGTGTTCTTGCCTGGGGAATCCCAAAGGCAAAGGAGCCTGGTGGGATTCAGTCTATGGGATAGCAAGATTTGGACACAGAATAGTGACTAAACCACCACCAGTATTTTATTTAATGAATATTTGAAGATTTATGTTTAATTCTGTTTTACTACACTTATCAATGATTTTTTGTTGTTGTTTAGTCACTAAGTCATGTCCAACTCTTTTGCAACCCCATGGACTATAGTCTGCCAGGCTTCTCTGTCCATGGGATTTCTCAAGCAAGAATACTGCAGTGGGTTGCCCTTTCCTTCTCCAGGGGATCTTCCAAACTCAGAAATGGAACCCACATCTGCTGCTTGGCAGATGGATTCTTTAGCACCGAGCCACCAGGTCTTAAATACAATTTTGACATATCTTAGTCTCTTAACACAATGCCCTCTTCACAAGTCTCCTTGGAGGGTCAGATTAAACAAAGTAGGTGAGAAAGCACATGGTTAACTATAAATTGTTATATAATTGTAAATAGTTTCCATTTCTGTAAGATAAACTAACATAGATATATAGCATTCTGTGAATAACTTATTAAAACTTACAGTGCATTCATCAGGTATTGTACCATGAGTAGTTAATATATGATAAGGAGAACTCTGCTACATATTGAACAATCATCCTGTAATCTATTTGATCAGCCCCTGTGATCTGTGATCTTACACTCACCACACTTTACCTCATTCATTACTGGAACTGCATTGGCTTCTAGATATATCTGGAAAACGTTCGTCGAGTCTCACTTCAGAGCTTTCCAGTATTCATTCCAACTGTCAGAACCCTCTGTTCCCAAGTCTTTAGGGCTCACACTGTCACTTAACTGAAGTATTTTCTTAAACATCTTTTCCTGTGAGAAGCCTCCTCAAGATTAATCCTGTTCTCCTTTCCCTGGTTTATTTAATAATTTCTCATCTCCTCATTAGAATATAAATTCAGCAATACAAATACTTTTTCTGTTTTGTTCAGTGTTTTATTTTTAGCCCCTGGATCAATGACTAACAGCTAGTGCACACTCAATAAATATTTGTTGGAGGTAATAAAGATAGTCATGCACCATTCTAGATAAGATACATGATAGTGCTCAGTCGTGTCTGACTCTTTGCAACCTCATGGCCTGTAGCCCTTCAGGCTCCTCAGTCCATGGAATTTTGCAGGCAAGAGCACTGGAATAGGTTGCTATTTCCTCCTCCAGGGGATCTTCCTGACTCAGGAGTTCAACCCTGGTCTCCTGCATTTCCTGTATTAGCAAGCAGATTCTTTATCACTGAGCCACCTGGGAAGCCCCTAGGTGATCTCAGTTGATAATAATTCTCACAACTACATGAAACAGAATTGATAAAATACAGCATGGTCGTAGAATAAACTTCAGTTCATTCACACAACAGCAGCACTCTCTTATTAGTGTTGATTTTATGCTTTACCTTTTAGGCGTGGTTTTAATTATATTGTTATGCAAAATAGCATTTTAAATATAACTGAAATGATATCGTATGTGTAACTCTTTTCTCATCAGTAAAATGTCTCTTTTTCAGACCACAGATAAATATAAGAGTCAGTGTGCATTCTGGAACTACTTACCTGACAGCATGAATGGCAGCTGGTCTTCAGAGGGCTGTGAGCTGACATACTCGAATGATACCCACACCTCGTGCCGCTGTAACCACCTGACACATTTTGCAATTTTGATGTCTTCTGGTTCTTCTATTGTAAGGCAATTTCCCACTTCATATTTCTAAATCTGTCTTTGTTTTTTTCTTGTTTTTTATGTTCAAGAGAATAAATAATTTTTATATGTTCTTTGGATGTAAATAGCATATTTAATTTATTGATGTGATCTCAGCATTACCTTTTCTAGTCTTTCTTTTCTTACCTGCGTTCTGTGACATGTCTAGTTTAAATCTTGGATTGTTTTTAGTGTAAGACTTACCAGTCTATAATAGCTAGTAGGTTGTATATCAGATTTCTATCCAGACATTAGTTTTCAATCCTGCTTTTAGGAACCATTTGTACATTTTAAAGGATCATGAACTTTAAGGGCTTTTCCCTTTGTATTGAAAGTTTAATTTTATTGATGACAGATTCATTTAAATCTCTGATACCTGGTCAATAAGTGTTAGCTCATCTGTAACAAATACAGTTTTTTAATAATGTAGAATGCCACAGAATTTTAGACATGAAAAATCCCACTAAAGTGAAAAGCTTCAGATTATGTATTTTCCATCATAATATCTTGCTTTTACATTGTATAATTTTTTTATTTTGTATTTTATAATCTTTGGATTGCAGTCTCATTTCTGTACAAAACTTAGAATTCACCAAATTCTTATTGTGACTAATAAATCTGCCTAAACGTAATGTCAGTGATAAAGATTTTTTTTTTTTTTCTGAAAGAAAGGTGATTTTTTTCTGAATGTTAAATAAACTAAGGTGCCTCTGTTATGTATATAAAACCATCTGGTTAGAGTGAAACCAAACTTTCTCATTTCAAAGTCTCTCACCTATACTATTTTGTTATTCTATTTATGCAGCATTTCTGATACCTTCATTTAATGTGTTTAAATGAATTACTGCATAGAAATAAGACTTATTCTTGTCACTGATAAATCTGCTTTAATTAACCATTTTCACATTACAATAATGAATTGCCTTGCTAGTATCAAGAAACCGATGGTGGTAACATTGTTAAACCATATACTAATATATACTATGCTTAGAAAAAAAAAATCACCAATTACAAAACTGTTAAAGTGCTATGTGATTTATATCAGATTTCTGTGAATATTAAGCATATTCAGAAGTACAAAGTTTTCTCATCTAAATGCACATTTGTATTTTTACATTTTAGGAACAGTTTGATTAATGTTTCACCAAAAAGGAAAGTTCATTATATGTTGCAGTTCCTTTGACAAGCTACTGAGTTAAGTCTCTTAACAGCTGTATTATTATTTTCCCTTAGGGTATTAAAGATTATAATATTCTTACAAGGATCACTCAACTAGGAATAATTATTTCACTGATTTGCCTTGCTCTATGCATTTTTACCTTCTGGTTCTTCAGTGAAATTCAAAGCACGAGGACAACAATTCACAAAAATCTCTGCTGTAGCCTGTTCCTTGCTGAACTTGTTTTTCTTGTTGGGATAAATACAAATACTAATAAGGTATGTAGATCTCTCTTACTCTCTGCTTTCTAAATTTTTACTTTCCTAAATATATATGTAATCGAAACATGAATTGAAACTAAGGGCTCGGTGTTGCAAGCACACTGTGTACTTTGTTCTTAAAGCTTTTCTAAGTTTGAAATGCTAACATATATTAGCAACTTGCTGATTAATTCCATTAACCACAGTGGCCCTCATGAAGAGCTGTAAAAAGAAATAACCTTGTTTTCTCTTGTTTTGGTTTGTTTCTACATGGTCATTAAACAAAAGTGGAGAGGAGAAAAATAGTAGAAAACAATGTTTATCGTGTGACAGGGACAGCACACAAAAGAGATTAGAATTCATAGGCTGAAATTTGATAAATTAGCTCAGCCTAGTAACTGCACTTTTGTAATAACCACTTTCCACCATTAATGACCTAGAGCCTTATCAAATATCTCTCATATTGATTTAGACTGGGTCATCCTAAGGTGAGATAAAACAAGCAATAACTTTATGAGGTGAGATGACTCTGAGAGAAGATGGAAAGAGAAAGACATGGAAAGCCATCAAACCAAGATGCAGGGCTGAGCCTGAGCGAAGAAGGGAAGAAGGAAGAAAGGACTAGTGCTAGAAGCAGAAGCACCTCGGCTTCCCAGGTGGTGCTAGTGGTAAAGAACCCACCTGGCAGTGCAGGAGATGTAAGAGATGCAAGTCCCATCCCTGGGTCAGAAAGATCCCCTGGAGGAGATGGTATGGAAACCCACTCCAGTATTCTTGCCTGGAGAATCCTTCACAGAGGAATCTGATGGATTACAGTCCACGAGGCCACAAATATTTGAACACCACTGAAGTGACTTATCACACATGCACAGAAACATTTACAAAGCAGGGAAGTTGAGGAAAGCTCAGCTTGCCTGTGAGGCAGTCCTTTCAGAAGACCCTCAAAAAAAGTCACATGGCAAGTCTCTCAAGAAGAGTAATGTCTTGCTGTGCTCAGTCAGTGGCTGTCAGTAGTCAATCCTGAAGGAAATCAACCCTGAATATTCATTGAAAGGACCGATGCAGAAGGTGAAGCCCCAATACTTGGGCCACCTGATGTGAAGAGCCAACTCATTGTCAGAGACTCTGATGCTAGGAAAGATTGAAGGCAAAAGGAGAAGGGGGCGGCAGAGGATGAGATGCTTGGATGGCATCACCCACTCAATGGATATGAATTAGAGCAAACTCTGGGAGATAGTAAAGGAAAGGGAAGCCTGACATGCTGCAGTCCTTGGGGGTCTCACCAAGTCTGACATGACTTAGCGAGTGAATAACAACAACAGCCATCGGAAATCGTGAGCACATCAGTGGCTTTCCTATGCAGCTGCTGCAGCCCTGTCTGCAGCTGGAGACCAGAGAAATACATCAGCATGATCACAGAACCTTCAGTTGCCTCCATATTTCCATTCTTTTTAGTGATCTTCCAAGTAGTGGAGGTAACCAACAGTTATCAATGTTCTTTTCTGAAGTAGATGCCACAAAGCACCTATTTAATAGAATAAATTGTAAACTCCATATCTGTTTTTGTTTGATTTTCAATGGTATTTATAACATCATTCATTTTTGTGTATCCCCACTATCCTCCAATGCATAATTCCCCTGTCTTTATCCCATCATTATCCTCATCACAAAACTATTCTTTTCAGTCTTTCTTTTCAATTCTGTGTTTCAACTGTCAAATTTTCCCCATTTTCAAGACGTATTTCAAATTTCACTTCTTCACTACAGTGGTTCTCAGATTTTAATCACCATCCCCAACCTTATATAGTGCCCTAAAATATATTTTAGTAGGTAATCTCTTTATGGTTGAATATACTCTATTAAGTGTAGTAAGTATCTAAATATTATTATGTTATCTCATCAGTAATTGTGTTGTGTGTGTGTGTGTGTGTGTGTGTGTGACTCAGTCATGTGTGACTCTTTGTGACCCCATAAACTGTAGTCTGCCAAGGTCCTCTCTTCATGGAATTCTCCAGGCAAGAATACTGGAGTGGGTTGCCATTTCCTTTTCCAAGGGATCTTCCTGACCCAGGCATCAAACCTGGGTCTTCTACATTACGGGCAGATTCTTTACCATCAGAGCCACCAGGGAACCTAACTGCTTCATTTGTTATTTCTAACTCTAGTTCTAAGTATGAAGTCAGTGCTAATAGATAAGATTTTACTGAAATCCATCTCAAATGTACCTGTTAATCTTGTAACTTAAAGTGAATATATAATGGGTATTTTTGTAAAATATATCATCATTTATTCATTATAAATTCAGTACTCTCTCTTCTTTATTATGTTTTGTTTAACATAGTGTTAGCAGTGGATGGAGGAGCCTGGTAGGCTGCAGTCCATGGGGTCGCTAAGAGTTGGACACGACTGAGCGACTTCACTTTCACTTTTCACTTTCATGCATTGGAGAAGGAAATGGCAACCCACTCCAGTGTTCTTGCCTGGAGAATCCCAGGGACGGGGGAGCCTGGTGAGCTGCCATCTATGGAGTCACACAGAGTTGGACATGACTGAAGCAACTTAGCAGCAGCAGCAGTAGCAGTAATTTTCATTCTTTGAGCACAATAAAGACATAATTAAAATAAAGACATCGCCAAAACAAAAATCAGCTCAAATCATAACATAGTCACTGAGATAATTATGGTTGCATGTGACCAGTCCACAGTTTATCACATAAGTGTATAAGAAGTATAAATCTCTAGACAAGACCAGCAACTCAGTTCTATTACAGGACTGATGAGTGTTGCACATTGGTGAAGCACAGAGTTCTTTTAAATCAGGTGGAAGTGGTACAATTAAAAAGCTTGGCATTTGACAAGGATATTTTACTGTGATCAAGCATTATATAAAATAATAAGATTTATAGAGAAAGTCAAGATTTTATGTTACAATAATGCTAAAATAAGCATCACCTGTGGTTTCGTTCTTTCTTTGTTGTCTAGCTCTTCTGTTCCATCGTTGCTGGGCTGCTGCACTACTTCTTTCTAGCTGCCTTTGCATGGATGTGCATTGAAGGCATCCACCTCTATCTTATTGTTGTAGGAGTCATCTATAACAAAGGATTTTTGCACAAGAATTTTTATATTTTTGGCTATCTCAGCCCAGCTGTGGTAGTTGGATTTTCAGCATCATTAGGCTACAGATATTATGGCACCACCAAAGTGTAAGTTAAAATGTTCTCATAAATATTTGATACGCAATTCTGAATAAGCTGTGTATATCATCTGTCTCTTNAGCAACTCAGTTCTATTACAGGACTGATGAGTGTTGCACATTGGTGAAGCACAGAGTTCTTTTAAATCAGGTGGAAGTGGTACAATTAAAAAGCTTGGCATTTGACAAGGATATTTTACTGTGATCAAGCATTATATAAAATAATAAGATTTATAGAGAAAGTCAAGATTTTATGTTACAATAATGCTAAAATAAGCATCACCTGTGGTTTCGTTCTTTCTTTGTTGTCTAGCTCTTCTGTTCCATCGTTGCTGGGCTGCTGCACTACTTCTTTCTAGCTGCCTTTGCATGGATGTGCATTGAAGGCATCCACCTCTATCTTATTGTTGTAGGAGTCATCTATAACAAAGGATTTTTGCACAAGAATTTTTATATTTTTGGCTATCTCAGCCCAGCTGTGGTAGTTGGATTTTCAGCATCATTAGGCTACAGATATTATGGCACCACCAAAGTGTAAGTTAAAATGTTCTCATAAATATTTGATACGCAATTCTGAATAAGCTGTGTATATCATTGAAACTCTTGCTTTGTCGAAGTACATACAAACATAAGTATAGATTTTATCTATTATTTACTTTTCAGATGTTGGCTTAGCACAGAAAACAACTTTATCTGGAGTTTTATAGGACCAGCCTGTCTAATCATTCTTGTAAGTATATTTTAAAACTGTGGTTAGAATTCGGAAAAGTGTTGATTTAAAAGTGCTTAAAATTCTCAGCAATCAGGCTTTACTTTGCGAGGAAAATTTATTTTGAGCACTTTACTATAAATCATTTATTAACACTATAAATATTGCTTCACTAATAAAAAAAAAATATACATCTTAAACTCAAAGCTATTACAGTTCACTTGCACCTCTTGGGAGGAAGTATTTTCGCATTACTTGTAAGAAAAGCATTTTTCACTTATCAGTAGTATCTCAGCATACTTCAGTACTGAGAATGTGCCAACCAGCTGATAATCTGGCATTTCAGATGTTTACGTTATTTAATCTTTTATCAATGATCAGTGATCTTTGAAGATTAGACTGTCATCTTTATAGTTTTATCATCCTTATGTACCCTGTCATCACGAAAGTGATTTCAAACTAAATTGCAACATCAGAGACAAGAACCCACTATTTCCCATGAGCAGACAAGTCATATATTGATAGCCCTATTTCAGTTGGGAAGAGGGCCTTTTAATTCTTATTGGAAGTGGTTTCAAACCTACAAATTTGGCAGCTGTTATATGTTCCATTCTAAATAAAGACATTTTTATATGTCTCCAGAGCATTTCTGAGTGCCGTAAGTTTTCAAAGCCATTCTGAATATAATAGTCTGTCAGTGAATCTGGGAGGTCTGACAGTGCTCTACAATAGAATGAATTTTTAATGGAGGAGTTGTGACAACATTCTGGACAACTTTGGTCCCATATGTTTTGACCATAAGTTAGATATCTTTTTCAATTTTTTTCCTCTCAGTCTTTCCCCATGTGATTTTATGGTTGTGAGGAAGCTGCTAAATGGAAAAAGATTTGAAATGCAAAGCAGATGATTTTTATCAAGTTTTACTTTTTAATGGCATGATTGAAAGTCCATTTAGAGACTATATTTCCTAAACATTGCAAAAAATTGCTTATAATTCTGATAATGAGTCTAGCAATAGAAAAAGAAAACATTGGCAAGATTTCAGCTAAAACAGTTTCAGAGTTAATTAAGAATTGCAAAATTTTCAACTATGTGGGAATATAGGTTGAATATGTCCCATCCATATATTTTCATGTGTTTCCCTAATATGGGTATTTTGTGTGTAGGCCCTATTTATATATTCTTATTGTACTTATTCCTTTTCTACAGAGTAGACCATCTCTGATACTGTTTTGTACAAGTGAAAGTTCTGTGGATCAGTGATCCTTAGAGTTTAGAGGAATGTATGAGTTAGGAATTTTCTGAAAACAAGACAAAATAACAAGCGTGCTTCTCTAAAGTAAGAAATGGAAAGTGTCCCCTGAAATTATATTTTTACTCTTGCTGCTATAAGGGGAGAGATAACTGGATTCTCTTATGGTAAGATGGATGGACTTTAGAAAGGATATCCAAAAATGAGTCCTATAAACTTTCCTAGAAACCTAAATGAACAGGGTCACACTGTCCTAGTCTGAAATCAATGAACCAATGTGTCTTCCATACAGTTTCTGTATATCAATCATTCCACTTAACTAGAGGGTCAACTATTTAAGAAATGGATAAGGCCCCTTAGTTTTACTCTAAAACTGAATACTATTTATCTTATATATATATTTAAAACAGCAGAAATTCTTTAAATAATTATTGAATGAAAGTGAATTCCTTTACTCTAGTTATCTCACTTAAGCAGTATGATACATTAAGTAAAACTTTTCCTGTTGTCCTAGAATAGTATTGAGTTCAATGAGTAAAAGAAATATTGAGCACCAGGTATTTAAAAAAGAGCCCCAATAATTTGGACCTGACACTTTCCAGGGGTCTTACAAAGAGATAGTAGGACCAGCTATAACCCAGTAAGGAGATTTGAGGGGTGGTGGGGGTGAGAGAGTCATGACTTGGAATTAGGAGTCCTTGGCCTGTAAGGGAGTGCTTTGTTCTTTGTATAAAGATTTTCCTTACTTTACCAGTGGAAAAACATAAGTGCTCCCCCCAGTTCTCCTTGAAGACAAGTTGTAGAGGAGTACTGTAAAATGTCTATAGACAGTGGAATTGGAAATGGTAAAATAGTGAAAACTCTCATCCTGACCCCGGATTGAATGCCAGGGGAATTTTAATGTCTCCTCTATATACAAGAGTAGAGTATGAACAGTTTTTATGACACCTTGACGTATTCCCCTGACTTTGGGCCAAGGGTGAACATAGAACATAGAGTTGCTTTTAGTTCCCTGCAGATTGCATGCTTATTGTCCATTCCCTTGACAGCAGGGAGGAAAAGAATTATTATAGAGTGTGCCTGGAAATAAAATGATGGGGGTAACACACAAAGGTTTCAGCTATCTTATCGGTACAGAAATTTTAGACAATGGGAAGTTTTAGGGGTACACAGAATGTTGTCAGGTCAAGTGAAGTTACACACAACAAGAGAATAGGTTGAGGACAGGAATGTTGAATGGTAGCATGGCTAGCACTCTCTGAAAATAGAAGGGGTTAAGATGGAAATAAAATACTATAAACACTAAGATCAAACTTACCATCTAAGTGGAGGCCAACACATAAACCAAGATTGTTGTTGTTGAATCACTAAGTCGTGTCCAATTCTTCTGCAACTCCACGGACTGTAGCCCCTCAGGCTCCTCTGTCCATGGTATTTCCCAGGCAAGAATACTGGAGTGGGGTGCCATTTCCTCCTCCGGGGGATCTTCCTGACCCAGGGATTGAACCCATGTCTCCTGCATTGGCAGGCAGATTCTTTATCCCTGAGCCACAGGGAAAGAACATCAAGACTACCAACAGTAATAAGAACCAAACTAAACCAGAGTGATGTCATGAAGCTCTCTCCATCACCAAGAGCTGAACAAACCCTTCTAGCCCCCTGCAGCAGAGAAGCTGAGTTTTATGAATGGAAGAACACATCCTAGAACCAACCATGCCACTCTAACATCTACACAGAATTACTGAATTGAAAATTATCATCCTATGTTGGGGGATATTCTGGTAGGAAAGGATGCCAAGCCATATCATTAAGTTCACTGTCTTAATTGAGTGATCTGGGCATGATAGGAAAATAAAGGAAATGTAAGAATTATGCTCTGTCCACTACAGTTATCAGTGAGGAGAAAGCAAGTTGAAACAAATGCAAAGCATAACATATAATTAAATGTAAGTGGTAACTGGTGAGATCTGAGAGACATCAACATGGGCTGGACCACATCAGTGAAATGAGAAACTCATTTGTGGGTGGGTGAGAAACAGAGTCTACTCTACATACACTGAATTCTTAGTCCTCTAAGCAGCCCTGTAAGCTTGCCAGATTCCTTCTGAAGGAAAACAAAGGGCACAGATAAAATAGTTGCTAAGGAATCCCAGAAATCACAAAATTATCATGTTATTAAAAATATTCAATAATCATATTTTCATAGCTACATCACTTCTTAAGTCTATATGTCATTAATTATCAAATTTCCCACCTTGAACTTATCCTTTTCTTCTCTTCTTTCATAATTAGACATTTGTTATCATATTGAGTCAGTGCTGCTCCTAAGATTATAGTATTAATAACAATAATAGGAATTTTAAATTTACAATTTATTGAGCAGCTACTAACTTTAAAAAGACAGCTAATATTTCAATATTCAGTCTCCTTAAATCATCCATCCACATTGTTATTGTCCCATTTTATAGTTAATGAAAAGTAGAATTTGATTCAAAATGCTAAGTGATTGGCCCCAAGACACTACAAATAAATGAGGCTAGAACTTGAAACTAGTTCTGTATTAATTTTAACTTGCCACTTTTGCAGTTGCCTTCTAATCTGACATTCTGATGCCATTCTGTCCCATTTCATTTTAATCTATTTGTAATCAACTGGCTCAAACTCAGTTCACATGGTGGGAACTATTAATAAGAAAAATAAGAACACTAATATTAAGCTCATTTATTCCTGGCAATAAGTGTGTTAGTGTATTTAGTCTAATCCTTTAACAACTCAAAAATGTATGTGTGTGATGTATTTTATTTTCAAGTTGGAGAAATTGAAGTATTGAGTGGTTACACAATTGGCCAAATAGCCACTAAGTACATAAAACAGGAACTCAGGTTCATGAATTTGAATCCATGTCCTATTTTCTTCATCTCAGTGCCGACAGTTTCCCTTGACCTATAGTTCGGAGCCTGGTTGGCTGCTGTCTATGGGGCCGTAGAGTCAGACACGACTGAAGCAACTTAGCAGAAGCAGCAGCATAGTTCAAATAGGGCTTCCCTGTGGCTCAGCAGTGGGAGAAGGCAATGGCACCCCACTCCAATACTCTTGCCTGGAAAATCCTATGGACAGAGGAGCCTGGTAGGACATGACTGAGCTCACGTTCACTTTTCACTTTCATACATTGGAGAAGGAAATGGCAACCCACTCCAGTGTTCTTGCCTGGAGAATCCGAGGGACGGGGGAGCCTGGTTGGCTGCCGTCTATGGGGTCGCACAGTCGGACACGACTGAAGCGACTTAGCAGTGGCTCAGCAGTAAAGAATCTGCCAGCAATGCAGGAGACATGGGTTTGATCCCTGGGTTGGAAAGATCCCGCTGGAGAGGGAAGTGGCAACCCACTCCAATATTCTTGCTTAAGAAATCCAATAGACAGAGGAGCCTGGCAGGCTACAGTCCATGGGGCTGCAAAAGAGTTGGACACGACTTTAGCAACTAAACCACCACCACAAGTTTCAAATACCATAGACTGGTATATAAAGTTATCAGTAGTTTAGCTGAGCCCTGTCTATTTTCAGTCCTTTTTCACACTGCATGTCTCCACTAAACAACTCTTATAAAAACATTATCCTCTTTAGAGTATTTACTGTTCCTTGGCTATTTCCTTGATTCTTTTCAGTCAATAATCCTACCACCTTGTGATGCCTGAAATCAGCTTGATCCTTTCTTCAACATGATCCCACAGAACTTTGACTCAAATCCTAAAGAGTACTTTTAATGCTTTGTTTGGTTTCACATAGTAACTTTCTCTGTGCATTACGTTTCTCATCTCCAACGTCCAAACACCCAAACAAAGAGCTGTGAGTCTCTTGGTTCACTAACCATAACTTGTTCAATAATCAATAATCAGTGCCACTGGTTGCATGACCTTAGGGACCACAGCCCAATGAGTTGCAAATGAATTCTCTACAGAGCAACAGTCACCATACTTTCTATGCATGATCGGACTCTACACTGTAAAACTATCAGCCCTCTCTTTGGTTGCTCCAGAACACAGAAGGTAGGAAGTCCTTAATAATTATCTATTTTAATTGATTCATTAATAAAGACCATGGTAATAAAAGAGGCAGGAAGAAACACCCTGTGACTTTCTTAAGACATATGTTCTGGATTCCTAACATGTAAAATGAAGATAATGATGGCCAGTCCAACACAAAAAGATACAGTAAATACCAAAAAAATTTTTAGAAAAAAAAATCTATTCTTTAAAAATTAAAACAGTAAAATACACAATAATTTGGAGGACAATCTTGGCTTTCTTAGCTTTACCTTTTGTATTAAAAATTAAAACCCTGATTTCAAAACCATCATTTGCACAACAAAAATCTGTATGCCACAGAATGTATGTTTGGCCAATACAGTATGTGTGTGTATACATATATATAAGTATGTGAAGGTGAAAGTGTTGTGTCTGGCTCTTTGCAACCCCATGGACTATAGCCCACCAGGCTCCTCTGTCCGTGGAATTATCCAGGCAAGTACTGGAGTGGGTTGCCATGCCCTTCTCCAGGGGATCTGCATGACCTGGAGATCAAACTTGGCTTTCCTGCATTTCAGGCAAATTCTATACTGTCTGAGCCACCAGGGAAGCCCATATTTAAGCATAATTCACCACTAATTTTTAAATAATGGTGAAGATACGACATCATTTGTTTGCTTATAGCAAGATGTTATATTGGAATAAATGTGTTTGTCATATGGACTTGGTTAAAATTCACTAGTACAGTCTACTGGAAAAAATAACTGAAATGAAATAAAATGTGAAATATCTTAATAGGATAGAAATTTAATAGAAATGTAATAGGATAAATAGAATATTTTTTCCAGAATAAATATAAAATATAAGGAAGTCTTCAATTTTAAATAAAAAATTTGTGGTGACTTTGCTGTGCATGCCTTTAAGTGGGAGATAAGGTTGCTTTCACAGCTTTCTCTGAACAAATCTGGGAGGACTTGCACTTGTAAACAACATTTTAATAGAACAGTTGACAATGACTTTAATTCTTACATGGAATGCTTTTATTTCTTCTGAAGACTAAGAACTAGTTCCCAGCAAATGATATTTGCTTATTTTTATGAATGGAGCCCTGGGGCATGTCTGGTTTGGGGTTATAATAATAATACCTTTAAGACAATATGTAAATAAGTGTCGTTCGGCACTGGTGGATTTTTCTACTCCTTGATATATTGTTTTTTAACTACTTAGGTATTTGAGCGGCAACATTTCTGCATTGATCAAATGAATGTACTTCCTCAGGTGTTGACTCATTATTGTTAAGGATATCTTAGAATTCTGAAGTATGAACTGCTGACCCCATGATTCTATCTATGAATTGCTACCTTTACAATGTTAAGGTTATAACTATACATGAAAAGGCCTAGCCATGCTTTTGAAAGACTGAGCTGTACAAGAAAGAGATTTCTAAATCTTTGTAAAGCAAGCTGCAAACTGAAGATAATTTCATAATTTATTTTCTTTCTTCAATATTTTTAATCTCTCATACTGAATTCTTTTAACTAAAACTGTGCAAATGATTAGATTCAAGTACACAAATATAAAAAAAAGTTTGTAAAAATAATTTAACTTTTAACTAGAAATTGAAGTTTCCTATAGATATGTTCAGTATTGAAGAATTTAATTTGCTTGATTGAGGCAAATGCTAATTAAGCTGTGTCCAATTAAGGCATTTTCTTTTTTTAAAAAAAGAAAGCTTTCATTTGAATTTAAATTACAACTCTTATAATTGAGTGTTTCTACATTGCTACTTTACCCATTTCTCTTTAGGTTGCCCAGAGTTCCACTCAGTTTTTTGTGGTGGTCTCCTCTAATTGTTCCAAATTGTCTTTTAATTCCTTTTCACCAGGAAACACTAATTAAAACCTACTCAAAAATGAATTCCTCACATAGCCCTTACAAACAGACCATGTCTATGTGTACTTATTATTATGTGATGTATTCTTATTGCATTTTTTAAGATTTCACAAATTTCCCACACTTGAAAGAAATGTAAATATTAAACTTTCTAAAGTAAAAAGTGAGCATTTCAAAACATGCTCCCTGACTGACTCTTCTTTTTCCTAATATTTACTTTGTATCCTTCCTGACTTTTGCTATGCATACATGCACACATAAGTATATATATATATATATACACATATATGTCCACATACATATGTATAAATTTAAGCAATAAATTTGATTATAAATATAATTATAAATATATGAATTATAATTCATATAACCTTAATTATTTATAACCTATAATATATCATATTCATCATTCCTTGTTAGAATATATAATTCTACCATTTTTTATCATTGCATATTATGAGTATCCTCTTTTATTTAACTTTTTCTTTATTGAACACTTGTTCGTGCAAGAGAGTGGCTATTTCAATACAATTACATATACTCATTATATAAATTTGTTAGGAAGTGCTTCTTAGAAGTAAAATGTACAGTACAGGAATATAGTCAATAATATAATAATAACTTTGCATGGTACTTAAGATACAAAATTATCAAATTGCTTTGTTGTACACCTGAAATGGTTATTGAGTCCAGGCTCACTCCGCTTGCCATGTGACAGATCAGTAAGTCGACATACAAAATGTTAAGGCAAGGAATATGACTTTATTTGGAAAACCAACTGAATGAGACTATGGGAGACTAATGTCTCAAAATAACTATTTTATCAGTGCTGGATGTCAGATTCTTCTATAGAACAGAGGTACAGGGTGTGGAGTGAGGAAGAAAAGTAAGAGGATCATTTATCTTGCAGATATCTCCTGGAATGGCCAATTTCTGGGATTGAATGTGTTAATTTCTTCCTTCCTGGAGCCATCCACAGGTAGACAAGGTCCTATACAAAAGCATTTTGGTTTAACATTCAGGTAGAGGGGCTGGGTTCCCCAAGACAGGCCATTATGTATGGACAGTATCCTTTTAGCAAACAAAAGCAACCAGAAGCCAAGATTAAGCTAAAAGAAAACAGATCCAATGGAATTCTTTCCTGTAACAAAAGTAATGTAACATTGTAATTCGGCTAAACTTCAAGTTAAAAAGAAAAGTACAAAGGCAAGTAGAGGAAGATTTTTAAAGTTACAAATTGCCTCCAAAACATTTACTTCAATAGATATTCCACTTTCATTGGCAAATTATGAGAATGGCCATTTTCTGACATTTTGCCAATATTAGATCGTTTTATCTACTGTGGTTATTTTATGGCTATATTGGAATATATAAACTGAAAGGATGAATTATGATAGACCAAGATTCTGTAACAGTGGCATTATTGACACTTAGGACCAAATCTTTGTTATGGGGCCTTTGCTTTATAGAAGTTTAGTAGCATCTCTGACTTCTACTCACCAGATGCTGGTAGCACCAGCACACATACCAGCCAGGTATGACAAACAAAATGGTCTCCAAAAATAACAAAATGTCTTTTGAGGGCCATATTCCTCATTCTCTTGATTGGGAGCTATTATCCTATATTGGATTATAAGTTTCTTTAATAGGAATGCATTTGCAGCTTTCTTTAATTGGCATAAATATAAGAAAAGGAATTGAAATCATAGCTTGGGCAATGTCCTTTAGATGACTCCATCGAAGCTATATTAGAAACACTATTCATTGTAAATTTTAAATGGTGGGGATAACATTTTAATTACATGTTTTAATTTAATGGCATCATATTTGTTAACTGCATCTTTTAGTGTCCTCTGTGGTTCAGTATTTTATCATTTTCACCATATTATGTGTTATTAAGAACTTCAGAGCCTATAACATTTAGCTATTTTTTTTAATATTATTCTGACCTTCTTACAACAGGTAGCTAAAATTTTAAAAAAAGAAAAAGTGGAGCTAAAAGAACAACATAAATAATACATTTGTAGTTTTCAGTGTGGAGAAGGCAATGGCAACCCACTCCAGTGTTCTTGCCTGGAGAATCCCAGGGATGGGGAAGCCTGGTGGGCTGCTGTCTATGCGGTTGCATAGAGTTGGACACGACTGAAGCAACTTAGCAGCAGCAGCAGTTTTCAATGTATTCCTATTCATGGGGGTTATATTCTTACCGGAAATACCTTTTGCAGATAATCTACTAGGTACTTGTTCTAGAAAATTTCATAGAAATTGAATAACTTTATAAAAATTGGAGATCAAAAATAATATTGAAAAAGAAAAACTTTGAGTCTCTCAAGCCCAGTTAGAAATTACCAGCCAAGGTGAAGTTTATCACTGGTGCTTTTGTATAAATGCAGCTTTACATTGAGGGATATTATATAATGAAATGGTGAAAGGAAAACAGTAAGAATGTTGGTACAGCAAGATAGTCATTAGAATTATTATTCACTTTACATTCATTTAATCTCTTAATCTTTACAAAACCCTTTTAGCATTTCAGTTAATCCTCCCCAAAGCTTCAGTAATATATCAAAATTAAGATAGTAATAGCATGTAATAAGAGATAATGTATTACTAGATTTTTGCTAGATCTAGTAACTATAATCTTGACTTATCTATTTATAAATACCTACGGGGATTCTGCTATTTATAGCATTTTAAAGAAGTATACTAATTCCTTGAGAAGAACTGATTACACCAAAGCAAATTATGTACGTTCTTATGTATCTAACAAATGAAATCTTCAAGCTTCTACTCACTAGAATACATAAAAATCCTTAAATTTAGCCAAGAGCACACTACATATTCTGATCATTCTACCTCTGCTCATCCTCTGAGTGTAACATAGAGTCCTTACCCAAGCTGGCTTGCAACAAGAGTCAGCCCTTCTTTGAATCAATCTTTGTTAGCATTTGCTGAGCTCTTGTTCTACACATCTGAAAGTGTTTAATCTTTCCTGTAAGTATTTATCATGTTCCTCTGTCTCCTTCAGTATTCTCTGCAAAATATAAAATATTCTGAGAGAATGGACTCTCTGTGTGGCTCTGTCCTGATTTCTATTTCTCACATAAAAATGTTGTGTCTAGTTGCAGGGCTTCCCAAGAAAGGAACATTTACAATTCCTTCTGATGAAAAAAACATGCCTCCTGATGGTATCTGTTCAAAAAGAGAGCCCAAGTCTGTCAGTGTTAGGACACAGCCTTTTTTCATTAGAGTTTCATTCACACTTTGTATAAGAGCCACCATTTTGTCTATATTTTAAATAAGTTGACTCTTAAGAGAGTTTAAGCAACTTATTTAGGATCACCCAGCTACTGAGTGGTAGAGGCAAACTCAAGATTCCAAATTTACATTCTGTGCTGTTTCCCTATCACACATTCTTTCATCTTTCCTTGCCCACAAGGTTGAAGGGAGTAGATCTTTGTTAGATCCATGAAAATCTTGTTCCCGTCTCCCAGATTCCACAAATGGTTTCAGGGTGAGTTGTCAGAGACCCAGCAATTGCAAACCTTCTAAAAATTATTCATAAGCTTTCAATTCTTACAGGGAAGATATCAAAATAAAAGTACTTTTCCCCTCATCAAAAATGAGGGACATCTTGTCTACTGTAGATGTCTCTTCCCCCATTTTATGTTACTTTTTCTAAATACTTGTCAAGCATATCTAGCAACTAATCAAAATATCCTCCCAGAAATCCTAACTATATCAGACTATAGGTCAGTATATGGAATATAGTTTGGATGTTTACTTTTCTTTTAATTGATATTCATCAGTAAACAATTTTCAGTACCCTGTATGACATCTGATTGCTCAAATTCCTTTTTCATTTTCTCGCATTTCAAAAAAGCTGANCTAGCAACTAATCAAAATATCCTACCAGAAATCCTAACTATATCAGACTATAGGTCAGTATATGGAATATAGTTTGGATGTTTACTTTTCTTTTAATTGATATTCATCAGTAAACAATTTTCAGTACCCTGTATGACATCTGATTGCTCAAATTCCTTTTTCATTTTCTCGCATTTCAAAAAAGCTGAAAGGTAAGTTTAGTCTTTCAGCCATTATTTATTGTCCTTAATTCCATACTTCTTTTTTTTTTTTTTTAATTTTTTTTTTTCCCTTTGGTCATGCTGGGCCTTAGTTGCAGCATGAGGGATCTTTTTCCATTGTGGCACATGGACATTCCCTAGTGTTGGAGTGTGAGCTCTAAACCATGCAGGGATTCAGTAGCCCCATGGCATGTGGGATCTTAGTTTCCCAACCACAGATCAAACCCACATCCCCTGCATTGGAAGGTGGTTTCTTAACCACTGAATCATCAGGTAAGTCCCAATTCCATAATTCTGATTAGAAGATTTGTTTTCATTAGAAAAAATAATTTGTTCTTTTGAATTCTTTGAAGAATCTATATGATTTTTTAAACTATCAATATAGGTAGTATTAAATCTAAATAAAACTGCAAGGAGTATTGGAAGAAAAAAACAACCTGGGAAAAAATAGATACAATACTTAGACTATTTCAGAATAGGGTAAAACTTTATCAAGTGTTAAAGCCCCAGCTAAGGCTGTGCTAAGAACTGAGAATGTGTAAATAGGAAGATGTTGCTCCCGAAACAGTGTATCAGGTGGACATATACACACGAACAACTCAAAGACAAAACATCTGTAAGCTTGAGGTAACATCATGGTACCTCAGACAGTAAAGAATCTGCCTGGAATGCAAAAGACCTGGGTTCAATCCCTGGGTCAGCAAGGTCCCCTGGAAAAGGAAATGGCAAACCATTCCAGTATTCTTGCCTGTGAAATCCCATGGACAGAGGAGCCTGGCAGGCTACAGTCCTTGGGGTCACAGAGTTTGACACAGCTAAGTGACTAGATCAGCACCACAAAATCATGGAAAGGCAAATCAGAACATTTCTTCACCCCGTTTACATCTTTTTGGCTTCATATGTTCTTGGGGTCAAGTCTAAAGCCTTAAGGAAAGGCAATGATAAGGTTATTTAGGTTATTTGTAGTCAAAGCAGGGACCCTTTTGAAGTGAAAAGTAGGTAATAAAAATATAGGTGGTCCTATAAAACCGCTCTATTCAAAAGTAATTTTTTTTTCTACAGAGTATCTACACTTATTTGGAGTAGAGCACCATGCACTTGCTAGACATTTTGAATGATGATAATAGATTCACAATGATAAATGTTTTGAATCTTTCCTCCACTACCCCTGATTTATGAAGGGAGTGGCTCTCCCTAGCCACTTGTGCCTGAACCTGTTTGAGTGAAAGGCGATGCTTACGTTCTATCTAGATAGGATGTGGGAAGAGAGGCAGGATGTTGCCGGTTATCTTCCATATTTAGGCACATTTGAAATTGGAAGAGTCACTACACACGACTCACCTGGTACCCCAGGAGCGATGGCAGAAGCTGGAGCTTTCCAGATCTGTATGAGCCTATCTCAATAATATGTAAACAAATAAAAGACTCAAGTAAATTCTACATTGAGCAAAACACTTGATAACAGAAGTAACAAATGCTGCTGCTGCTGCTGCTGCTGTGTTGCTTCAGTCTGGTCCAACTCTGTACAACCCCATAGACGGCAGCCCACCAGGCTCCCCCGTCCCTGGGATTCTCCTGGGTCCCAGCAAATAAGAATAAAGTGGACACTGGGAGGCTCTGCATGTTCTGGCCTCCATCTGCCTATTAGCCTCATCTCTCCCACAGTCTTTTGTGTTTTAATAACATTGACTGTTTTACAGTTTCTCACTAGTTATTTGAACCTGTCCTTCTCAGCACCTTTGCGCTAAAACACTCTTCATAGCTTTCCTCTGACTGTTCTTCATCCTGTGAGCTCCTTTCAGATACCAATTTAAGAAACACTTTCTGAGGAAAGCTGTCCTTGACTCACTGGTCTTTTTAAATATTTTTGTTATATGCCTACATAGAAGCCTTTTTTTTTTATGGTTGAAGACTTTCCTCTGTTTATAATTACAAAGATGTTAGTTTGAATGACATATTCATAACTGATTCAGATCTGTCTCTTCCAGGAGACTGTAAGCCCTTTGAGAGTGAAATGAAACATGATGGACTTTCTCTCACTATATCCTTGAGGTTTTCCAAGAAGGCTATAATCTGTAGGGTTGAAAGAGTCGGACACAACTGGGCAACTGAGCACACACACACCCAAGTAATGCAACTGGATGAATAAATAATATACTGAGTACAGTCGTTAGTCAAAAATGTTCATTCTTTTCCCCAAAGGAAATTGAAAGAAAGAAGTCATCATCATGGAAATGAGTTATTTTGGAAAGAATGTCCCAGAAGAGATAACATGTGAAGCATTCATTATATCACTTTTTTTAATTGAAATATAGTTGATTTACATGCCATGTTGGTTTCAGGTGTACAGCACAGGGATTCAGCTACACACACACACACACACACAGACACAGACACACACACACGTATATAGTCAGATTCTTTTCCCTTCTAGGTTGTCACAAAATAATAGTTCCCTGCACTATAGAGTAGGCCCTTGTTGATTATCTGTTTTATATATAGTAGTGTGTATATCCCAACCTCCTAATTGATCTCTCCTCTATCCATAAATTTCTTTTCAATGTGTACCTTTTTCTGTCTTGTAAATAAGTTCATTTGTATCTTTGTTAGATTCCACATCACATAATTTCTATCATATATTTGTCTGTCCGGTTTACTTCGCTTAGTATATTGCTGCAAATAGCATTATTTCATTCTTTTTTTACTGTCTTTTCACCTTAGACAGATTGCTATATCTGTCTATCTACCTTCATTGGCGTTTTCAGTTTAACTGAATAAAAAGAAAGTGAAGTCTCTCAGTTGTGTCTGACTCTTTGCAACCCCATGGACTGTAGCCCACCAGGCTCCTCCGTCCATGGGATTCTCCAGGCAAGAATACTGGAGTGGGTTGCCATTTCCTTCTCCAGGGGATCTTCCCGACCCAGGGATCGAACCCAGGCCTCCTTCATTGAGGAGACGCTTTAACCTCTGAGCCACCAAGTTCCTAGCCAAATAATGTCAGAGTTTTTCAAAGCAGTATAATTAGTAAAAGCACATGTTTGGTATCCTCTTTATGCCCTGGATTTCTAATATGTACATAAGAATGATGATGCCAGCTCTACAGACAGAGTTACTATAAAAAGAAAGAAAGGAAATTAAAATGATAAAAAAATTTCTTTAAAATTTTGGAAAAGTATCAATAATTTGGGGGACAATCTTATGTCCTTCTCCTTTTACCTTTTATATTGGTGATAACCTTAGCAATATCTTTTAATTTAATTGGTCAAGTTCTATCTTAAAAGCTAATTAACAATTGAATGATTATATGTTTGTATAATTTATTTAACTGTTAATAACCTCTGTCCTCATTTTATACAGCAAATACATACAAATAACGTTTTTCCTTGCTGATATCTTAACAAAAGAATTTCATTAAATAATTGTTGTAAATACTCTTCTATTATAGTTTTCCTCCTTCACCTTTGTTCCCTTTCTAGCATCTTCCTATGGCTTATAAACATCTACAGTTGAAACCAACCATAAAAATAAGCTCTTGAAATTCACTTACACCCACAGAGATCACTTTATCATTCATGTCTATAAACTTCTAGCTTTCTTCACCTTTTAATTCTGTTTGGAGACTAGTAAATTATTCTTTTAAACATTAAAAAAATCTAGCTATTAAAATATTCCTAATGGAAACATTAAAAATGTGAAGTGCAAATATTTTTCTAATTTATGATTATATATTGCTGTGAGATTTTAGCCATAATAAAATAGAGCAATTATTTAGCTATTACCTCAGGGGATGTGGGAAGATGTTTTCCTAATGAGGCAGTATTTTGCCCACTTGTTGATTAAGACTTTTGTGTGGCCTGCTTGTGTGCCCAAGTCTGATTAATGAATACATATAAAGTCCATGAGTCTGTGGTTTCTATCAGATGTAAAATGTTGCATATATCATGAGGCATCCATTCATAAAATAAAGGAGGTGAAACTTCATTCTTATAGTTTTTCTCAAAATTATTCCTAGAGGGTCATTTCATTTTGCTAACTATTTCAGGTTTCATTGGTATTTCTACCCACAGACAATAGATTTAGAATGATCTTGTTTTGCCAAATTGCCAGAATGTGACATGAAACAAAATTTAGATTTAAGAATGTTTAGCCAATGTAATAGTTCAATGTTCCTTTACATAAACCATTAAGGGTACCTGAGACTGGGATATACCACCCTTAGTCATTCAACAAATGTTTGTTAAGCATCTTTTATTAATATATGTCAGACTTTGTACTATCCCTTGGGAATACATCAGGGGCTAAAATATTAAAAAGTCTTTACCTTTATGGATCTTATTCTAAACCACTGTGCTTAATCACTCAGTAGTGTTCGACTCTTTGTGACCCCATGGACTGTAGCCCAGCAGACTCCTCCGTCAATGGGGATTCTCCAGGGAAGAGTACTGGAGTGGGTTACCATGCCCTCCTCCAGTGGATCTTTCCAACCTAGGGATGGAACCCAGGTCTTCTGAATTGCAGGCAGATTCCTTACCATCTGAGCCACCAGGGAAGCCCACAGTAGTCACAGCATGTTTTAATAAATAAAGATTTTTTGCAATATAGACACATTCATTTGCTTGCATATTGTCTAAGTCTGTTTTAATGGTATGAAGAATTGAGTAGTTGTGATAGAGACCATATGGTCCTCAAAGTTTAAGCTGTTTACTGTCTGGCCTTTGATAGAAAAAGTTTACTTATCCCTCTTCTATATTAGAGCAATGTAAGAAAAGATAACTAGCCTCTCCCATAAAATACCCCAGAATATCATATTAGATTTATTAAGAACATTCTTCTTATATTAACGTATCTAATAATTATTTATATTTATTGCTCTTTGAAATACAGTTACTCTTTCCTTTTCTATAAAAATTTTAAAGATAGTTAGATTTTTGACCCTGAAATTTCAGTTCTACTTTAGAGAAGTTTTAATAAAAGTGAGAAATTGTTTAGATGAACAATAAAGAATTATTGTTGAATTAAACATATTCAAGTATTTATTTTGCTGATATTATTTTAGAGGAAAATCCTGAAAGTGGAAAAAAAGATCAGTATTTTACGTTGAAGAGATATTGCCTAAAATAAAGACTGACAGATATAAGTTCTGAAATTTTAAGGAGCTATTTACAGGTCCAGTGAGTCTATGACACAAAATAATGTCTATCCAATTGTTAATAAATACACACTCTATTTATTGTTAGACACTTCATATATTTGAGACAATGTGAAAGAACATCTTGCCATATGATTTAATAACTATTAGTGATGATTGATGTTTGTTTGGAACATTTGTATTGAACATTATTCCAAGGACTTTATCATGTAATTTAATACATGCAAAAAGCCTGTGAAATAAGTACTAATATTATCCATATTTTACAGACAAGGAAAGTGCAATACAAGAAATTAAATAAATAAAAGCGAGAACTGGAATTTGAATCTATTTGTGGATTTTAACTTGATCGATTTATGAGGACTTGCAACTTGTACGGCAGATAACTCAGTGTAGGAGCAGGAAGAAAAGTCAGTTGTGTCACTTTCTTCGTGTATACTTATCAGTATTAATTTTAATCCAAAGTACACTTGGAGACTTTAGGTCTTACTTTTTCATTTATTGTTGTGCTCAGTCTTGTTGGCCTCTTTACGACCCCATGGATTCTAGCCTGCCAGACTTCCCCATCCAGGAAATTTTCCAGGCAAGAATACTGGAGCAGGTTGCTATTTCCTTCTCCAGGGTACCTTCGCAACCCAGGAATTGAATCTACATCTCTTGGGTCTCCTGCATTGGCAGGCAGATTCTTTACCACTGAGCCACTTGGCAAGGCTACTTTATTAAACTATGTGATATGATCTGGAAAGCCACCTGGCAGGCTCACGTACTGTACCCTGCAGTAGGCTCAAAGATAACAAAGGGTTGGGGAGGAGGGGAGGACTTTTCTGTCTTTAGTAACAGTCCCTTGTCTCTCCAAATGGCTTGTATATATATATATATTTTTAAATTTTTTTCCAAATGGCTTTTATTTGATGTGTGAATAAGTGATGTAGAAAAGTGATGGCACCAGTGTCCTCTGTATTTTAAGTAGTAAATTTCAATTTTTCCTTGGAAAAATATCAGTAAGAACGCTAATGTGTTCTTCCTGTGTAGTAATAGATTATTTTTATATTCCACATAAGACCACTGACATGAACGCAGTAACCACACTTGAACTCTAAAGGATATAGAGCTCTATTGTTCAGCAGCACAGGAAAAACTTGACCACAGAGATCAAGAACACGTGTCTCCATTAGGGATTCATTGGCGTAAAACACTACATCGTTTTCAGTGTCACTGGTGACTGACTAAGTTCAATGAATACTAATGTCAAATAGCTAACCAAATCTCTAGTCGTTGATGTTTTCCACTTTTAACCACTTGTAAAATAAAGTTACTGTTAGCAGCCAAAATTAAATAAACATCTGAACAGTTAAATTCTTGAACTTTTAGATGTCAATTTAACTTATCTTTATCCTTCATCTATAGTTTGGTAGTTTTGCAGAGTTCTTAGAAGCATTAACTGTAGAATTTGTCTACTAGATACAAATCTTGACTCTGCTACATTCTGTTTCACTTTGAGCCAGTTATTTAACTTCCCTATGCCTCCGTTACCATAAATGTGAAATACATGTAATAATACAGATCTTACTCAACTTACATTGGGGTCATGGCTCGACTAAACCCCATGTATTAGATACATGTAGAAATGCTAACTTTACGAACATCATAGCTAAGCCTAGCCTACCTTAAACATGCTCAGAACTATTATGTTAGCCTAAAGTTGAGCAAATCTTTTAACACAAAGCCTGTTGTGTAAGAAAGTTTTGAATATCTCATGTAATTTATTGAATACTGAAAGAGAAAAACTGAGTGGTTGTATGGGTACAGATATTTGTCAGTGTCCTGGTTGTTCAGCCTGGTGACCGTGGGGCTGACTAGGAGCTGAGGCTCACTGGCCCCCACCCAGCATCAAGAGAGTACCATACCACATATAACAAGACTGGGAAAAACCAAAATTCAAAATTTGAAATACAGTTTCTACTGAATGCATATCACTTTCCCACCACTGTAAAGTCAAGAAATCCTAAATCAAAAATGAGGGACTCTCTGTAATGATAATATTAAGAAGAATAAATACTTAACCTATAAAGTTCATGTGAGGGTTAAATAAATGAATAAATAAAGAAGGCTGAGAATAGTGTGTCTAACACATAGAAAACACTCAATAAATATTAGTATTTTTTTTAACGATTTGAGTCTCTGTTTTAGATATTGAGTATACGAAAAATGGTAGAACAACAATTCATCCAGTTGTATACTCAAGAAATAAAGGCCTGTTTGGAGAGTATTGCTGTGTTTTAAAGCATAAACCTTAAGAGACTGTCAAGTATCAGGAATATTGTTAGTGTTGTTCAGTTGCTAAGTCATGTCCGACTCTTTGCGACCCTATGAACTTCAGCAGGCCTGGCTGGCTTCCCTGTCCTCTGCTCTCTCCTGGAGTTTGCTCAAGTTCATGTCCATTAATACACTGTTAATATCCCAGAATAATCTATGAGGTATACTCTCCTCTTTGGATATTTAAAACCTACTTAAATATACTGTATTTTCAGATTCTTGCAAATGTTTCAGTATATTTCAGATTACTGAATATTCTTTTCCTATAGTTATAAACTACAATCCCACTTCTCCATAGTCTACTCTCTCATGTGCCAGGCGTTAGCCTCAGGAGAGGGCATTCTAGATATTCCCAAAACTGCTCAATACTGAGCCTAGGGAATATTTTAAAAAGATGAGGCTTGTGATGCTGGGAAAGAAATGTCTCCTAGCAGTGTCATGAGGCTAATGTAGGGGAAAAGTTAGTCCACTCCACAGTTCCAGTAAAATATCAAACTCATTGGCATCACAATTTCTGTGTTTCCTCTAAGTTTATACTAATGCAATTTACCATCTAAACTTTGAAAATTTCATTTCTAACTATTACTGACCAGGGTTCTTGGCCTCCTTAATCAGTAGAAATTGATCACAGACCAGACAAGAAATTCAAACAA
>SJYA01000521.1:1263529-1278859 GCA_006410615.1 Neotragus moschatus | reverse complement strand
GCGGGAGGGTGGAGGTGTGGGCGGGGAGGGCGAGAACAAACAACAGGTGTCCTTGCCTGCCTGCTCCCTGAGAGGATGAACTTGTTCCATACATGGGGTGAGGGTAGGGATGTGTTCAGGGGTCGGGCCACAAGGATGGCTTAGGTGGCTTGCCCACCGCTTAGGTGGTGTTGTGTGCAGGGGGCATGTGAAGTACCCTGCTTTTGCTCCTGAGCCCTGCTTTTGCTCCAGGTTCTTCAAAAGTGATAGTGGAGTTTATTGGTCTCTCTGTATCTTTTGTCCAGAATTGGCCACACTTAATTTTAGTCCCACATAGTTTGTTTGCATTTTGTTGCTTGAGGAGAGGTGTGTTCAGGTGCATACATTGCTGCACTGCACTAAAGGTCCCAGGGTTCATCTTGTCTTATAACTATTGTTTTATTAGCAAACTATTTTTAACTGGTGCATGCTGCAATTCAAAGAGTTGGACGCGACTGAACTAAACTGAACTGAGCCCAATCAGTTGCTTCCTGGCACAGCTTCATCACACAGATCTTGGGATTTCCAGGGGGAGTTCTGCCAAGGCTGGGTGTATTCTTCACTGGGCTCAAACATTTTAAATGTGCTTTCAGCCGCTATATGCCTTCAGGTCTTTCTCATAGTGTTGCCAGATTAATAAATAAAAATAAGATGCCAGTTAAATTTGAATTTCAGAAAAATGACAAAGTAATTATATCAGGGTATTTTATCAGTCTCAGTACATTCACACATGTTCAGGTTCCACAATGGCTGCAATATCTGAAAATTCACCCCCTCTTCCCTTGAGATCTCTTTTCAAACAATTATAGATCAGCCTTCATTGAGAGGATAATGTCCTTGAGGTTTTCTACTATGAAATCAATGTCCTCAGATTATAAAAAATATCAGATGAGAGAATAATTTGGAAGCTATGAAATGAGAATTGTCATACAAACCACAGAATGCTCATGTGCTTTGACTTTCAGATAAACAACAAATTATTTTTTACGTATGTTCTCAATGTTGTATGGAATAGACTTACACTAAAAAATTACATTGTAATTTTTCTGAAATTCAAATTTAACAGGCATCCTATATTTTTATTTACTAATCTGGCAACACTATGGGAAAGACCTATAAAGGCAGGTATTAATGTTATAAGGAAGAAAATTTGACAAGTACTTGAAAGTATAGACTGCATTTATGATTTGCTAAAAAGGAAGTAATTTACAAGTTATAACTTGGCTTGATCTTTTTACTTTAGGAAACACAGAAACAGATTTCACAAATAATAAATGTTTTCATATAATTGACTACCCACAAAATATCTAGAACATCAATAGTAAATATGAGTTATTGATATATTAGCATTTGTTTTAAGCTGGATTTAAAATTTTTATTTTAAAAATAAATACTGTAACTATGTGGGGTTTAATATCTATACCAAGGTAATCAGTGATAGTAAACTAACACAGGGTGTTTTACTAATGCTGTAATAACAAATTATTAGAAATTCTTGGCCACAAATCTGTGAGTTCACAGTAGGGGAGGCCAGAGGTCTGCATACAGCGAAGCTCAACTGACTCCTCTGCTCAGAGACTCACTAGGCTAAAAACAACACAAAAGCCATTCTGGAAACCTTAGGGGAGAATTTATTTCTGTGCTTATTCAGATTGTTGGCCAAATTCAGTTTCATGCGATTTGATTTCTTTGCTGACTTTTGGACAGATGTCAGACTTCATTTCAGAGAAGGCAGTGGCAACCCACTCCAGTCTCTTGCCTGGAAAATCTCATGGACGGAGGAGCCCTGTAGGCTGCAGTCCATGGAGTCAGGAAGAGTCAGACACGACTGAGCAACTTCACATTCACTTTTCACTTTCATGCATTGGAGAAGGAAATGGCAGCCCACTCCAGTGTTCTTACCTGGAGAATCCCAGGGATGGGGGAGCCTGGTGGGCTGCCGTCTATGGGGTCACACAAAGTCAGACACGACTGAAGCGACAGCAGCAGCAGCAGCAGGCTCCATTTGTGGAGGCGCCCACACTTCCTGCCTCATGGCCTACTTGGTCTTCTCTGCTTTCTGACCTTCACTTCTGCCCCATCTCTCATGCCTTCTGCAGCATCTCTCTGCTGGATCTCTTTTGCCTTCCTCTTTGGTTAAGGGCTCACATATTGACATTGAGCCCTTTTTGATCCAGGATAACTTTCTTATCCTAAAGTCTATAACCTTAATTCTATCTATAAAATCCCTTTTGATGTACTCACAGGGTTCCAGATGTTAGGGTGTAGACATTTTTTTGGAGGCGCATATTATTCCACTTATCACATAACCCAGTACTATGTGAATATCCTGTAACTAAGGGATGTAATTAAGGCATGAGCTTCCTTCGTAGCTCAGTCGGTAAAGAATCTGCCTGCAATACCAGACACCTGGATTTGATTCCTGGGTCAGGAAGATACCCTGTAGAAAGAAATGGCAACCCACTCCAGTATTCTTGCCTAGAGAATCCCATGGACAGAGGAGCCTGACAGGCTACAGTCCATGGGGTCGCAAGAGTCAGACATGAATTAGCAACTAACCCACCCCCCTGTAAGACATGTAAAAGAGCAATTCCAAATATTGTTTTAAAAGAAAATCAGAAGATCAAACTCTTAGCACTTAATTCCAATCTAGCTAATAGATTTTTTGTATTAATAGATTATCTTTTCATTTTAAGCTTAAATTAAGAACTACTTAGCCATCTCTGAAGGGGTCTAAGGATTGAGAATGGGTCTTCTTTTTTTATAGCCTCTTGGTAAGCCAGTAAAAACCACCTTTCGTCCATAGCAGAAGCAGTTTTGTTCTCGGTCAGTTAATTTAAACGTAATAAAACAATCTGAAAGGATATTATGGTTGTGATCATGACACATTCTTAAATGAACCAGATCACATTTGATATATGTGAAAAATTAAAGCATGGATTAAAGTGCTGTGAGAGAAATTTTCTCATTTTTTCTGGTGAGATCTGACATCAGCATATAGATGGCTTCATCAATTATTGAGAAAAAGACTAAGAAAGAGAAAAAATGACTCATTGGGATGCTTCATTTTGAAGTCTGAGTTTGAAGCTCTTGGATTGAATGTACCCTGTTAGCCTTAATCTTTAAGAATTAGCAGCTGCTCTCTCACCAATGCATCTATTTAAATTTCTAGTTAAAAAAAAAAAAACCTAACCCACTTAAAAAAATTTAATGCTTTCTGTCAAACATCAGAGTATGTGTGCCAAACTTTAAAGTAATTGCATGTATCAATAAACTGAAGAAACAGGTATCTGTATAGATAAATATCACTTAAGATGAAGCAAAGAAAATTATTTTGAAAGATTTTTTTTCCACAGCTATTTTTATTCTTTTCTGTACTCTGTATTCTAAAGTACAGCAGTGAATTTCAGAGTTCTTATATTTACTATGTTGTGTCCTTGTTTTGTTTATTCCTAGAAAAGTATTGTGGACTCCTGGTTGATAAGTTAAAACTGTATTTTAAAAATTGAGACAGAAATGATAGTGAATGACTGTTAATTTGCAAGACATTAATTAGCCCCTTTGCTTTTGTGATGCTATCATTAGAGATAAATAATAAAGGAACAACAGCTCTTAAAATCAGCACACATAGGTAAACAGTAATGAGCAAAAGTGTGAATCATTTTAAAGGGTCTATTTTCCTAATTAAGGTTAATAGTGATTATTTCCATTATATTTTAAAGACTTGCTTGGTGGCTCAGATGGTAAAGAATCTGCCTGCAATGCAGGAGACCTGGGTTCCATCCCTGAGTTGAGAAGATCCCCTGAAGGAGGGCATGGCAACCCACTCCAGTATCCTTGCCTGGAGAATCCCCATGGACAGAGGAGCCTGGAAGGCTACAATCCATGGGGTAGCAAAGAGTCAGACACAACTGAGAGACTAAGAATAATGCATTATATTTTAAAGCTTTACTGAAGCATTCAAGTTTGTTGACTGTTAATAATATCTTTCCAATTATTTAATCTAAAATATAGATATTTCTCTATAAATTTTCAAAATAATTACTTCTGGAATAATTACAAACTATTTCTTGTTATTAGAAATTTTGTTTTTAATTCTATATAATCTTGTTCTGAGTTTTGTTTTTATCACATCTCACACTGTTCATGCTTATTTCACAAAATATTCCCTCCCAGAAGATACTTTCTGGACCATGTAAAATGCATAGGGTTTCAACTTAATTTCCACCACTTAGTAAAAGAAGTCATGTGCCTTTAGGTGATACTAATTCTTAACTCTATTAGAAAAAGAATTTAAAGTAGCTTATGTATTTATGAATAAAGAGAAAATGAGGCAGTGTAAAAGGAGTAAATGTAGGTTTTTCCAGTTATCCCAAATTTGCTGAAAATTATAATATGACCTTGGGATTTGGCTTTGAGTTTTGTCAAGGAAAAAGATATTCTGACACTTGTTAAAATGGTAAGTATTCAGGACTATTGTGATAAGTGTCAAAACTATCGATATAGAAGGGATTAAGAACAGCTTTGAATACTATAAGAACAACTGAGGATTTGTAGCCTAAGAACAGGTTATGTGTGGGAGTTGTGGATGGAAAATTACCAAGACATCAAATGTAGGGAGAATTCTTGCTAAACTTATTTTAAGAGCTTTCTTGCTGAATGGCAGTCCAGGGTGATCAGATATCAATGATTGGAGATGAAAAATTTGATTAAACATTGAAAGTGATCACATATCAAGGGGGGAGGGGGAAATCCTCTGTAAGCTGACTCAACAGAATTCCTGCTAAAACTAGACACTGCAAAAATGGCACTGAAGCCCAGGGTCAAGGCCTGAATGAGAAGAGGGCTCAGAGAAACTTGACTGTAGTTTAGTTAAGGAAAGTTTTTGTCAGTTTCCTACTGATGAAAGCCAGGGAAGAACATGTCAATATACAGGATTTGCACTGTCCAAAACAGGAAAAAATACCATCGTGCTCTGCATTTCCATGCAGTTGAACTCAGATTTGATTTTATCATTTGGGTTTCAGTGGTAAAAGCGTCTGTCTACAATGCGGGAGACCCAGGTTCAATCCCTGGATTGGGAAGATCTGCTGGAGAAGGAAATGGCAATCCACTCCAGTACTATTGCCTGGAAAATCCCGTGAACAGAAGAGCCTGGTAGGCTACAGTCCATGGGGTCACAAAGAGTCGGACACGGCTGAGCGACTTCACTCACTTCACTTTTCACAAAGCTACCCTGGGAGTCTGTAGGTTGGTAAATAGCGTTAAACAGGTAATGAGGTAATGAGCTAAGGGGATATCTAAGGTTCCTACAAGGACAGTGACCTGAAGGCATGCTTTGTGTGCTGGAGGAAGAACAGAGAACCCAGTGTGAGTGGAGTGAACTGATCAAAGCAGNACGGCTGAGCGACTTCACTCACTTCACTTTTCACAAAGCTACCCTGGGAGTCTGTAGGTTGGTAAATAGCGTTAAACAGGTAATGAGGTAATGAGCTAAGGGAATATCTAAGGTTCCTGCAAGGACAGTGACCTGAAGGCATGCTTTGTGTGCTGGAGGAAGAACAGAGAACCCAGTGTGAGTGGAGTGAACTGATCAAAGCAGAGAGAAGTAGAATTTGAAGGAAGAAATATATAATTTCAGACCTTGTTGGGAGATTTTCGGGTTTAACTCAAATAGCACGCTATGGGAGGGTTCAGACTAAAGAAATGATCTGACTTACATTTTAAAAGGTCAATCTTTCTGCTGTAACGAGAAAAGACTGTAGGAAGGCAAGGACGCAAGCAGAGAGACCAATTAGGAAGCTTTAGCCCAGGAGAGGCATGACGGTGTCCTCTTCCAGGAAGGAAATGTAAAGACATTATGCGGTGGTCATATTCCAAATATATTTTGAAAGTAAAGATGAAAGGTTTGTTGATGAATAAAGTTGATTACTGCTAAAAAATGAGATATAAGTTGGTAAAGTTTACAGCAAAAATAGATTCTTTAGGAGAACAGTAGTTTAATCTTGACATTTTAATTCATCATGTCCATTGAATTTCCAAGTGAAAAAGTCAGATAGAGCCTAAGGATATTATTTGAATCCACTGAGTCTGAGCAAGTAAGTATATGTAGATAGGTCCAGTGATTGAGATCCAGACAAATCACTTGTTCTCCCTGCATTTTTTGGAGCAGTCAATGGCGGCCCACTCCAGTCCTCTTGCCTGGAAAATCCCATAGATGGAGGAGCCTGGTTGGCTGCAGTCCATGGGGTCGCTAAGGGTAGGACTCGACTGAGCATCTTCACTTTCACTTTTCACTTTCATGCATTGGAGAAGAAAATGGCAGCCCACGCCAGTGTTCTTGCCTGGAGAATCCCAGGGACGGGGGAGCCTAGTGGGCTGCCATCTATGGGATCGCACANCAGGGTTATCGTTACCATCTTTCTAAATTCCATATATATGCATTAGTATACTATACAGGTGTTTTTCTTTCTGGCTTACTTCACTCTGTATAATAGGCTCCAGTTTCATCCACCTCATTAGAACTGATTCAAATGTATTCTTTTTTAATGGCTGAGTAATATTCCATTGTGTATATGTACAACAACTTTCTTGTCCGTTCATTTGCTGATGAAGACTCGGTCGCTTTATTAAGTAACATAACAAGGGCATATATTATTTATGCAATGTCACAAATGATTAGGTAATTGAGAGCCCAGACAACTCCTTACCTGTGGTGCAGTGAGAATTAAAGTTCTCCCTGGCCAATATACAGACAAATATCAAGCTAAATGAACTTTACAAATACATTGATCTTAATACTAAATTTCAAGGTTATAAGTGTAAAATCCAAAGTCAGTGTGAAACCTACATATATTTTTCTTTCACTCACTTGATAACTGTCATAGCAGTTTCAAGTTTAGAACATACTTAAAAATATTTAGTTCTCAAAAAAATATATTATCCTAAAAATTAGATGAATATATTTTCTTTTTGCAAGATGGCACATGTTATTTTTATTAGTCATAATTATCATTTTAAATTTAATCGTTGTGTGACTAGTTACAATGTAGTATTTTCTAAACTAACGTGAATTAACTAATATTTAGCAAGTAAATGAATGCATATTCAAGTATGTTTTATTAAAGTATAGTTGATTTAAAATGTATTAATTTCTGCTATACAGGAAAGTGATTCAGCTATACATATATGTATTTTTGCTTGCATTCTTTTCTGTTATGGTTTATCATAAGATATTGAATATAGTTCCCAGTGCTATTCAGTAGGACCTTGTTGTTTACCTATGCTGCTGCTGCTGCTGCTGCTAAGTCGCTTCAGTCGTGTCCGACTCTGTGCGACCCCATAGACGGCAGCCTATCAGGCTCCTCTGTCCCTGGGATTCTCCAGCCAAGAACACTGGAGTGGGTTGCCATTTCCTTCTCCAATGCATGAGAGTGAAAAGTGAAAGTGAAAGTCGCCCGACCCTTAGCGACCCCATGGACTGCAGCCTACCAGGCTCCTCCGTCCATGGGAGTTTCCAGGCAAGAGTACTGGAGTTGGGTGCCATTGCCTTCTCCGGGTTTACCTATATTCAAGTATTTTTAAGGTTATATAATCTATCCAATTGTGGCTCTGCTTTAGGCAGTTGATGGTATTTACAGAATAGTATTTCTACATAGTTCTCTGACTAGAAAGAAGACAAATATTTAATATGAGAAAAATTGGGACATTTACATGTACAAGGAATCTATTTCAAAATTGTGATCTATTTACTGAGACCAAACCTAACCTATGTCCTATTTTCTCTTTCCATGACAACCTGAGTCAAGAAGTTATGACCTGAAACTGATTGTACACTAAGATTGCATTTCATCTCACCCAGATCAAGTTGTGGAACTTTTTAAAATGACAGATTCAAAAATAAAATGGGTGCTACCCAAGACATTAAAGAACTTTTGAGTCTCTGATTCACTATGATAGTTTACAAAAGAGAAAGAGAAGTAATGAAGTTGTGTTTAAGTAAAAATGAATTTATGAATTAGAAAGGAAATTAAAGACATTTTTTAAAGGAAAGTGATCTGCAAGGGTACCTCTCCAGAAGCTACACAAAATTCAAAAGGCATCTACCGAATCTGAAAACAGCATTCAATGATATCTTCCCTATCTACCCTTTTAATGGGTGATTTGTATGCAATGCTTCCAAGGGCAATGAGAGTATTACTGACTACTGAATCAGACATAATCACCCGATAGACCGAGAAGGGGGAGCTGAAGATAATAGGGAAAGGGTGAAAAATCTGATGCTCAAAAACTGTTTTTCTCTGAAACCACTCAAGCAACAGAGCCCATGAACACTGCACACATCATTATGAGGCCTTTGCCACAGCGAACATCTCTCATTTTTAAAGAGAAAATTACCACCACCAAAAGATTAGCCTGTTTCCTTTAGCATTCTGCCTCTAATAAGCTAAATCTCAAAGTGAGCAATAATTGCCTTCTGGGTGGCACTACAGGTATGAGCATGTTTGAAATGAAGAAAGTTATCCTGGCTTTAGTTAAACTCATTTTTAAGAGGTGACATTCCAAAAGTTTTGTATGCTAATGGAAACCAATGAAAAGATCTGTAGATAGTAACTTGATCACTGAAAAACAGACACAAAAAAATATTGATTTATAAGCAAGGGATGATAGCTAAATTTAAAAGAATTGCCTCCCTTATTGAAAGAATGCATCCCCGAGGGAAGAACATGTAAAATATTCTTGTTCCTACAGTGTTAAAGACAGACAACATCGTAAAAAGATTAACACATAATAATACAGAAAGCTGCAACAATTAAGTTATCTAAGTATAAAAATTGACCATTTTTAATATTTTCTTTATTAAAATATTGGTTTTAAAATACTTAAGCATATTGTAATTTACAACCTTCTTTCTGATAGGAAAGACCTCAAGTTCTTCAAAAATCTGGTAAGTATTGTCACTACCATGTATATTTAAATTCTGTTTTATCTTTAAAATCCATATAATTTTATGTCCTGTGTGATGTGTAATGAAGAATTAGCCTTACCCAAAGAGAGATCTGAACTTTGCTCTCAACTCCTGGAAGGTGGTCTCAAGGTCCCTGGGATGTGTGACCCAATGGGAGTGTCTCTGCTGGCCTAGGGGCTATGAACTTTACCATATGATTTATGGTGGGATATTTGGACCACACCACATTAGCTGTGACCTCCAAAGGAACTGGAGGCTAAAGTGTTAGTTCAGTCTTGGAGGGAGGCTAGAGATTAAAGGTCAGCTGTGCAGGAAATACATAATCAAGCCAATAAAACTCTGGACACCAAAGGCTCTGGTGAGCTTCTGTCAATGGAATTTTCCAGGCAAGAATATTGGAATGCGTTGCCATTCCCTTCTCCAGGGATCTTCCTGACCCAGAGATCAAACCCTGGTCTCTTGCATTGCAGTCAAATTCTTTACCATCTGAGACACCAGGGAATCCCATAGACACATAAATATAGCAACTGATTTTTGACAAAAACACAAGACAATGCAATGGAGAAAAAGCAATAATTTCAATAGAAATGTGTCCATGTAAAAAAATATGAAGAGGATAGAAACTAAAGGTCATACACATACATTAAAAAAACTAAGATCATAGACATAAATATAAAATGATAAATTATAGCCCTTTGGCAAGAAAACATAGGAAAAAATCTATATAACCTAAAGTTTAGATACAACAAAAGTATAGTTTATGAAAGAAGAATTGATAACTCCCACTTTTTTTTTTTAATTAACAACTCTTCTGCAATGACACTGTCAAGAGAATATAATGACAAGTCACACGCCGGGGAAAATATTTGCAAATCACATATCTGTTAAAGCATCTATACCCAAAATAGACAAGAAGTCTAAAAGTCAACAGTAAAAACCAAACAACAAAATTTTAAAAAGGGCAAAAGATCTGGACACTTCACCAAAGCAGATATACATATGGCAAATAAGCGTATGAAAACATACTCAACACCCTTTGTCAATAGAGAAATGCAAATTAAATCAACAATGATACAGCACCACAGGCTGATCAGCAGGACTGAAATCTAAACAGCAACAAAATGACAATATCCATTGCTGACAAGAATGTAGGGCAACAGAAACTCGTTCACGGCTAGTAGGAATGCAATGCCACCACTCCAGAGGACGGCTTGGCAGTTTCTTACAAACTCAACACAGTCTTATCATTTGATGCGGTAATCATGCTCCTAGATATCTACCCAACTGACTTGGAAATTAATGTCTACATAGACCTGTACATATTATAGAAGCTTTATTCATAAAAACTAAAAATGTTAACAACGAAGATGTCCTTCAATAGGTGAATTAATAAACAAATAGCAGGATATCCATGAAATGAAATGCCATTTCATGATTAAAAGTAATGCACTAGAAAGCCTGAAAGACATGGATGAAGTTTAAATGCATATTTACTAAGTGAAAGAAGGCAGTAGTAAAAAACTATATATTGTATGATTTCTTGTATATGACATTCTCAAAAAGTCAATATTTTAAAGAAAATAAACAGATCAGCAGTTGCCGGGAGAAGCAAGGAAGTAGATCCATACATGGGGAAATATTACAATACAATAGATTTTTTAGTGCAGTGAAACTATCCTGTATGATACTATAATAGTGGATACATGATATTGCACCTTTGTCAGAAAATATAGAAAGATACAGCAAAAAATTAAGTCCTAAAGTATGCAAATTTTTAAAAATCACTTAGAAAGTTGAGGGATACCAGAATGTAATGTGAAATGTGGCAAAAGCATATAACTCGACAGCAAACGTAAGAGACATCCTCACTGAAAGATGGTGGGGTGAAGAATGCTAAGTGAAGTAACTTTGGAAATGAGTAGTCTATAGGACTAAAGGGGGAAAAAAAAGAAATGTACATCTGCACTCTATTCTAATTAATAAAATTGTTTCTTATGAGTGTATGGGTTAATAATTCTGAAATCACTATACATGTATACTGGAATTGAACAATTAAGTAAAAGTAAGGTGGAAGCTCTCAGCCAAATGTCTCACTTTTGGAGTGAAATTTTTCAGCTAAACAAGTGGGGGTGGTTAGAGTGATATATAAGGCAATGCATTAAAGTTGGTGATATCAGTATGAACTGTTTAATATACATACAGATGATCACATATTGAAATGTGTGTATATGTGTTCATGGGCTGTGCATGTTTATATACATGGGTTGGTAGATCATCATCTATTTAATTGCTCTATCATCTGAGAGAGTTTAAAACAATAACCTGATAAACAATGAGCACATCTAACACTCAAATCTTGATTTTGAATATTATTCTCCAATAAAAGGAACTGGGCTTCTTGAAGGAATGGCTATTCTAGGAATGGGGCAGGAGATATAAAAGATGAGCCTGGGCTGTCTTGTAGTGCCAGAAAGTAAAGAAGTGCTCAATTTTTTTTTATTAAGTGATGGAAATATATCAAAAGGGTTAATGGAAAGAAACTCCCAATAGTCAAAGCTAGAACACAACTAATCCTTGACAAAGAGATCGGGCTTTCTTAGTAGTTCAGTTGGTAAAGAATCTGCCTGCAATGCAAGAGACCCAGGTTCAGTCCCTAGGTTGAGAAGATCCCGTGGAAAAAGGAATGCCACCCACTCCATATCCTTGCCTGAAGAATTCCATGAACAGAGAAGCCTGGCAGGCTACAGTCCACGCGGTCGCAAAATGTTGGACACAACTGAGTGACTAACACACACACTAGGGCTATACACTGCAGGAAAATTAGTCTTTTCAGAAAACGGTACTGGAACAACTCTATATCCACATACAAAAATTTAAAAAAATGAATCCACACGCAGACTTTTACCCCTCACAAAAATCCAAACTGCTGCTACTGCTGCTGCTAAGTTGCTTCAGTCGTGTCCAACTCTGTGAGACCCCATAGACGGTAGCCCATCAGGCTCTGCCGTCCCTGGGATTCTCCAGGCAAGAACACTAGAGTGGGTTGCCATTTCCTTCTCCAGTGCATGAAAGTGAAAAGTGAAGTGAAGTCGTTCAGTCACGCCCGACTCTTAGCGACCCCATGGACTG
This sequence comes from Neotragus moschatus, assembly GCA_006410615.1. Classification (NCBI taxonomy): domain Eukaryota; kingdom Metazoa; phylum Chordata; class Mammalia; order Artiodactyla; family Bovidae; genus Neotragus; species Neotragus moschatus. The sequence continues at coordinate 1,266,744 of SJYA01000521.1, read as the reverse complement.
CAGCATACCAGGCTCCTTTGTCCATGGGATTTTCCAGGCAAGAGTACTGGAGTGGGGTGCCATTGCCTTCTCCGAAAATCCAAACTAGAGCTATGTAAATGTAAAGTGTTAAACCATGAAAGTCCTAGGAGACAACAAAGGAGAAATGCGAGCTGACCTTTGGTTTACCAGTAGCGTTTTAGATAATACCAGAAGCATGATTCATGAAAGAAATAATTGGTAAGCTAGACTTTATTAAAATTTAAAAATTTCTGCTCTGAAAAAGGCAGTAGTAAGAGACTAAAACTACAATGTACAGACTTGGGGAAAATATTCGCAAGACACATCTGATAAAAGACTTTTCTAAAGAATATAAGGAACTCTTAAAACTCAACAATAAGAAATGAACAATTTGACTGAAGATAGAGAAAAGACCTAACAGATTCATCACCAAAAGATATGCATATGACAAAAAAGCATATGAAAAGAAGCTCAATACCATATGGCATTAGGGAAATCCAAATTAAAATAATAAGATACCACTATGGAAACTGTGCACATCCAGAAGACTGAAAACACAAAATGCTGGCAAGGATATGGAGGGCCTTGACCATTCTTTGCTGGTCAGAATGTAAAATAGCACATCCACTTTGGATGACAGTTTGGTAGTTTTTTACAAAGCTAAGCATATTCTTACCATACAATACTATAATCACACTGCTTAGTATTTACCTAACGAAGATGAAAGCTTATGTCTACAAAAAAAAGTTGCACACAGATATTCATACCACTTTTATCCATAGTTGCTAAAACTTGGAAACAACCAAGATATCCTTCAGTAGGTGGTTGGATAACTAAATTGTGGTACATACAGACAGTGAAGTATTATTCATTACTAAAGAGAAATGAGCTATCTGGCCATGAAAATACATGAAAGAAATTTAAATGCTTATTACTAAATGAAAGAAACCAATCTGATCAGGCTACATACAGTTTGATTCCAACTATAGGACATTCTGGAAAAGGCAAAATGATGGAGGCAGTGAGAAGATCAGTGGTTGCCAGGGGTTAGCAGGAAGAAGGGATGAATATGCAGAACAGAGAATTTTTAGGACAGCAATACTATTCATACGGTGTCATAATGGTGGAGATATTTTGTAATACATTTGTAAAAACTCAAAACAGTGGGGACTTTCCTGGTCCCAGTGGTTAGGACTCTGCTTCCACTACAGGGGGCTCAAGTTCAATCCCTGGTCAGGGAACTAGGATCCTGCACTCCATGTGGTGAGGCCAATAAATAAATAAAGCATTTTAAAAAACTGAAAGAATGTACAGCACCCAAAGTAAACCATGATGTAAAGAACAGACTTTGAGAGATAACCATTGGCAAGTGTAGGTTCCTTGTAACGCATGTATCTCTCTGGGGTGTGATGTTGGTCATGGGAAAGGATGTGCATATGTCGGGGCAGAGGGTATGTGGGAACTCTGCGTTTTCCATTAAACTTTATGGTGAACCTGAAACTTTCTTTTGAAATGAACTTTATTAAATCAATACTTAAAGTATTGAGTTATAGCCCAAAGTACAAAATAAATATCCATGGGTCAAGATGGATATAAATAAATAAATAAATAAGTGGGGGAGAGAGTAAGCCAATCTTTTACAAAATAACAGTGCATGTGAATATCATCACTTAAGAATGTGGACCTTAATTCCCCTACTTGATCATGGATGGTAGCAATGTGTCCACCTTCCAAAGAGTACACTACAGAAAAGAGGAAAAAGTGAGTGACTCTGGAGAAAACTCACAAGCACCACCTCCGTCAGACGACCTAGATCAGCATCTGAAGTGGTAAGTCATGCTGCCAGATGGGGCTTATGTCTTCATAGCATAAGAATGTCAATTTTGTTCTCTGATCCTCCTTTCCAAAGTCCATGAAAAAGCGAAAGTGAAAGTCACTCAGTCGTGTCCAGCTCTTTGCAACCCCATGGACTATACAGTCCATGGAATTCTCCAGGCAAGAATACTGGAGTGGGTAGCCTTTCCCTTCTCCAGGGGATCTTCTCGACCCAGGAATTGAACTCAGGTCTTCCTCTCTGCAGGTGGACCTTTACCAGCTGAGCCACAGAGGAGGCCCATAATCCCAGTCTAATAATGAGGAAAACATACAACAGAGTCACATCCCAAGTGAAAGGCATTCCACAGAAATTCCTCAAAATTGTCAAAGTCATCAAAAACATGGAAAATCTGATCTATTGGCATAGTCACTGGAGCTAAGGAGACCATAAATAAATAGAATTATGGTGCCCTCAATGGAAATCTAGAATAGAAAAAGGGATATTAAAAACTAAGGAAATCTAAATTATAAACTTTATATAATAAAATTGCATCAGTGTTTGTTCACTGATTGTGACAAATGTATTGGCTTTGGGTATTTAGAAACTCTGTACTATCTTCACAATTTTTCTGTAAATCAAAAAATCTTCCTTGAAAATAGAAAATATTCTTTTAAACATTTAATATGTTTAAAAGTTCACCTTGAAATATAATTAAATTCTCATATCAGAAAGCGAAAATATATTTGCAAGTGGAAAAGACATGCTTTGCATTTTTTAATTTACATGCTGTACCCACAATGAAATATTTACTTTCCAATACACAGCATTACTTGGTGCTGATAAAGTTCTGCACCATCACTCAAATAACTTCTGAGAACAGAAGATAGCCTCAATGTTTGACCTGAAATAAAACTGACCACATTAACATCTACCTAACAGAATATGTAATTGCCCTGTCTGACCAATCTCTTTAAGGTTTTGACCCTGACAACAACCACTAAATTAAAATGCTAGAGTAGAGCAAGAGTGGCTCTGGGGTATGGAATCAAAAGATGCTGGATGTTTTCTAAGGTCAGGGAAAAAATGAAGATCCAAGCTAATAGAATGAACAATCAAAGAAGATGGGCAAGGTGGTAGAACAATTTCTGAGGCAACAGGATTTCGAAAGGGAAATGGGAAATTATAGGAGGGGCTTTTGGGAGTGCAGATACCAAATAAAGGCTCTATATTATGGGTGCTTTTAGTGTCACCTGCCCTCATATTTGGAGAGCACTATCAATGATAAGGAGTCTGATCCAGCTAGGACAACAGTTCCTATATTCCTTAGCTTTCAAAGTCTAGCTTGAGACATTAATAGGAATTGTCTATGCTGAAGTATTAGGTATAGCAATTTTGAGAA
>SJYA01000521.1:1229333-1262926 GCA_006410615.1 Neotragus moschatus | reverse complement strand
TTTTGTTCTCTGATCCTCCTTTCCAAAGTCCATGAAAAAGCGAAAGTGAAAGTCGCTCAGTCGTGTCCAGCTCTTTGCAACCCCATGGACTATACAGTCCATGGAATTCTCCAGGCAAGAATACTGGAGTGGGTAGCCTTTCCCTTCTCCAGGGGATCTTCTCGACCCAGGAATTGAACTCAGGTCTTCCTCTCTGCAGGTGGACCTTTACCAGCTGAGCCACAGAGGAGGCCCATAATCCCAGTCTAATAATGAGGAAAACATACAACAGAGTCACATCCCAAGTGAAAGGCATTCCACAGAAATTCCTCAAAATTGTCAAAGTCATCAAAAACATGGAAAATCTGATCTATTGGCATAGTCACTGGAGCTAAGGAGACCATAAATAAATAGAATTATGGTGCCCTCAATGGAAATCTGGAATAGAAAAAGGGATATTAAATACTAAGGAAATCTAAATTACAAACTTTATATAATAAAATTGCATCAGTGTTTGCTCACTGATTGTGACAAATGTATTGGCTTTGGGTATTTAGAAACTCTGTACTATCTTCACAATTTTTCTGTAAATCAAAAAATCTTCCTTGAAAATAGAAAATATTCTTTTAAACATTTAATATGTTTAAAAGTTCACCTTGAAATATAATTAAATTCTCATATCAGAAAGCGAAAATATATTTGCAAGTGGAAAAGACATGCTTTGCATTTTTTAATTTACATGCTGTACCCACAATGAAATATTTACTTTCCAATACACAGCATTACTTGGTGCTGATAAAGTTCTGCACCATCACTCAAATAACTTCTGAGAACAGAAGATAGCCTCAATGTTTGACCTGAAATAAAACTGACCACATTAACATCTACCTAACAGAATATGTAATTGCCCTGTCTGACCAATCTCTTTAAGGTTTTGACCCTGACAACAACCACTAAATTAAAATGCTAGAGTAGAGCAAGAGTGGCTCTGGGGTATGGAATCAAAAGATGCTGGATGTTTTCTAAGGTCAGGGAAAAAATGAAGATCCAAGCTAATAGAATGAACAATCAAAGAAGATGGGCAAGGTGGTAGAACAATTTCTGAGGCAACAGGATTTCGAAAGGGAAATGGGAAATTATAGGAGGGGCTTTTGGGAGTGCAGATACCAAATAAAGGCTCTATATTATGGGTGCTNAAGCTAATAGAATGAACAATCAAAGAAGATGGGCAAGGTGGTAGAACAATTTCTGAGGCAACAGGATTTCGAAAGGGAAATGGGAAATTATAGGAGGGGCTTTTGGGAGTGCAGATACCAAATAAAGGCTCTATATTATGGGTGCTCTTAGTGTCACCTGCCCTCGTATTTGGAGAGCACTATCAATGATAGGAGTCTGATCCAGCTAGGGCAACAGTTCCTATATTCCTTAGCTTTCAAAGTCTAGCTTGAGACATGAATAGGAATTGTCTACGCTGAAGTATTAGGTATAGCAATTTTGAGAACTGAAAGAATGAAGAGAATGCAGTCCTTATTAAGTAATCCTATGCGAGAATCCCTCCTTAAACCCTTGTGGAAGAAGCCCCACATTAAGAGAACCGTCAACAGAGAAAACTGATTATACCAACGTCTCTGTCCCTCCTGCGGATACCCTCTGACATTTTTCTGACTTCCTGGACTATTTAAACATGTTTCTCTGATTCATCTCATTGATTTCTCATTTCTCACCTTCAGACTCACCTCCACACCCATTTCTGGCGCCTTGCCCTATAGTATGAGTCTATTCTGACTCAGTATCCAGTTGTGTTCCCTAATCTTCAGTCTGGGCTGAACTATTCCTTTTGTAGCCCTATATAGAATCCAAGGGCTTCCCAAGTGGTGCTATGGTAAAAAAAAAAAAAAAAAAAAANTGGAGCCTTGCCCTATAGTATGAGTCTATTCTGACTCAGTATCCAGTTGTGTTCCCTAATCTTCAGTCTGGGCTGAACTATTCCTTTTGTAGCCCTATATAGAATCCAAGGGCTTCCCAAGTGGTGCTATGGTAAAAAAAAAAAAAAAAAAAATCCATCTTCCAATGTAGGAAATGCAAAAGACCCAGGGTTCAATCCTTAGGTTGGGAAGATCCCCTGAAGTCAAAAATGCAACTCCACTTCAGAATTTTTGCCTGGAAAATTCAATAGACAGGGGATCCCGGGTGGGTTACAGTCTATGGGGCCACAAAGAGTAGGGCACGACTGAGCAACTGAGCACATTACACACTGCACACAGAATCCAAGACACCAGTCCAGTGTATATGTACCTCTCCGGGGCTTTACCCTATAACATACTCCTTTGCTACAACTGTAACAGTCTAGCCTACTCTAGTTTCATTTCAAGAATGTGTATACAATTTGATAGTGTACAAGATCATTTCCATATATATTTATTCATCTGATTCTTCCGCAAACTCAATGTAACAGTAAAATAATAGGTTCCCAATGTTAGAAGTAAGTTCTAGGAATGTTACTTGCTCTAAATCCCAGTTACTGACTGAGATTTTGAGTATTAAACCAAAAGTACACACAGCAGGTACATGTTCTGTTAGTCTGGTTTAAGACCTATGATTGACAAGACTAGTGTGAAAAATCTAAGATCACAAATATGCCACATTAAAATAGATTTTTTCCACTGTTATTTTTGAAAACTACATCGCTATACTAATGAGTAACACTTGAAAATCTCTCAAAATAAGCTTCTTTTCTCTACTGTCCCTCACTACAAACTATAGTCATTTTGGGGAATTATTTGAGGGATTAGTCATTTATAGGAAGCAAGGATTTATACTTAACCCCCAATTATAACTGGTCACACAATTATGCTATTTATTTTCCACCATTTCTACATGCTTTCCATGTTTTCTGCCAGACTCTCTGGTCACTGCATCATGCAACTGTTACTCCTGCTTTCATCTGAAACATGATCATGACAACAAATTTATCATTTGGGGCATAAAATTTTCAAAGAGGATACATTTTAACACCCTTTTATTAGTCTTTATCTAAATCTAAACTTTGAAGACGATTCAAGACCCCCAATAAATTATCCTGCTTTGAAACTCATCTCGGCTCCCTCCTATATATCCCAATCATCAATTTCTTATTATCCCAAGTAGGTGCTGATCACTAAACTCTCTATCCCTGAATTTTATTTTATACTCTCCCTTAATTAATATCTTTCATCAACTTTAAGATCTCAAAATGCACCTCTTTTAAATAATGTATTTGATTGTCTTTACACTATCAGTCAAATCCCTCTCTGACAATCTTATTTTCAGAACACGTTTTTCATCTGGAGTGATCATGTTTCAGATGTCAGGGGGAAAATATGTTCTCTGTCCTCTTCCAAAACCCATGCTGAGCACTGAGAGCATGGATTATGCTCTAGTTGTTTATGGCTTCATTACAAATCAACCAAACTTAGTAGTGGTCATAACACCTGATTTTTTTCTTTATTGTGCCATCTAATTTGGGGAGTCAGAAATTCTGCCAGGACATAGTGATGCGGCTTGTCTTTTCTCCTGTATGTCTACAGCCTCCTCTGTGAGTGATACAAATGGCTGGGAACTGAAACAGCTGGAGCTGTAGAATATACTTCCAAGACAGTTAATTTACTGGCATGTCTGGTTCCTGGGCTGGAGTGACTCAAAGGCTGAGCTTAGCTAGAACTGCAGATGAGAACATCTACACACAGCCAAATCAGTGTGTCTCCTGGGCTTTAGAGGGATCATCCCAAGCACAGCATTCCAAGAGACCATGGCAGAAACACAATACTGCTTTTAACCTGGCTTCAGAAGGCCTGCAGCATCACTTCTGCCATTTTTTGTTCATTACAATCCAGATTTAGGGGCAGACAGAAGAGTTAGGCTTCACCTCTTGATCAGAAAGTGGTTAAGATAACATTGAAGAAAACATGTGAAGTAGATTGCTTGCAACCATCTTTGTAGGTTAAAGTATTAAAAATTATCCCAAGGCAAAAATAAATTTTGTTCAGATGGCATTCCATGTCAGGATATATACTGCTTACCTCATTGTTTCCAATCTAGGAAACATAATCTCCACTGTTAGGTCATAATTGTAGTCATATGTTGAATGTCCAACAACACTTTTCATCTGAGAATTCCTCCTTCAATACCTGTATTCTTGCAGTGCTATTACACGGGGTGCCAAACACACCTAGGCCACTGAAAGTGAGGGAGTCAGAGAGGAAAGGGACATGATCTTCCAAGCTAATCATAAAACCCAACTTTGCAAATCATTCCTGAGAACTACATGTCTTGCTGGACCAGTCAGTGTTTTCTGAGGACAAACAATAGAGAGATAATATCTATGGGGCTTCCCTGGTGGCTATGATGATAAAGACTCTGCATGCAATATGGGAGATGTGGGTTCAATCCTTGAGTCGAGAAGATCTGGCATAGGAAATGGCAACCCACTCCAGTATTCTTGCCTGGAGAATTCCATGGACAGAGGAGCCTGGTGGGTTCCATTGGGTCACAGAGTCAGAAAAGACTGGATGACTAACACTTTCACTTTTCAATTGCCTCCTTTAGTGCTATTATACTAGAAACAGGGATAACTGATCCCTCCAGAAGCCTCCTTAAAAACCACATGTGAAAAGCTCATCATGAGTAGATAAAAATTAAAATGACACACAGCAAGAAGCAGAGTCGAGGGGTGAAGATAAAGGCCTGATAACCTTACTAGAGCCCTGGGTTTTAATGTGCATGAATCTAGATCTACCCCTGATTTCCAGATTACCCAGAATTACTGAAATTGAATTTCCAGTACCTGTGCTGACAAAATCCTGCTGATTTGAGTAATGTTCACCTACTATGTAACCTATGTATGAGAATGTGTGTGTGTGTGTGTCCGTGTGTCTCTGTGTGCACTTAATCACTCAGTTGTGTCTGACACTTTTGCAAACCCATGGACTATAGTCTGCCAGGCTACTCCATCCGCAGGATTTCCCAGGCAAGAATATTATAGTCTATTGCCATTTCTTTCTCCAAGGGATCTTCCCAACCCAGTAATTGAACCCAAGTCTCTTGTGTCTCCTTCATTGGCAGGTAGATTCTTTACCACTGTGCTACCAAGGAAGTCCAATGTATAAGAATACTTGAAAGAAAATCTTTAACAAGGAATAGCATTCAATAGAAAATGTTAATGTGAAACAAAACACTTAGAGCGAAAGAAATTCTGATATAGATGACCAAGGCNGTAATTGAACCCAAGTCTCTTGTGTCTCCTTCATTGGCAGGTAGATTCTTTACCACTGTGCTACCAAGGAAGTCCAATGTATAAGAATACTTGAAAGAAAATCTTTAACAAGGAATAGCATTCAATAGAAAATGTTAATGTGAAACAAAACACTTAGAGCGAAAGAAATTCTGATATAGATGACCAAGGCATGTAACAAAACAATTTTGAATGCAGCAACATGAATTACAGTGTCAATCTGTCCACTTAGAAACTGGTAAGAAATTTTGGCAAGGAAAGTCAAAAGAAAATTTTTAACTTTCCTTACTCTGTTGGTGGAAATGAAAACTAGTACAGCCACTATGGAGAACAGTGTGGAGACTCCTTAAAAAACTGGCAAATAGAACTGCCTTGTGACCCAGCAATCCCACTGCTGGGCATACACACNGAACTGATAACTACCTAGGTCAGAGTGGATACCCAGCCCAGGGATAAAGATCTACCAGTGTGAATAATGATGATTATTATAAGTTAAAGCAATCAGATCGATTGCATAAGGGACAGTTCAATGGAGAGGAAGAGTTATAAAGAGGAAATCTGTAGCTGAATCACATCATGAAATCACAGTCCTAAGAGTGGACAATTGCCCCCCAATAGTCTCCTTGAATGTAAGGCAATCAGAGCAAAACTCCATTCTTTGGCTCTGGAAGCCTGACTAACACAATGGCATCATGAAAGTGGTACTTGAGGAATATTTACCAGGCAGCACTGCTGAATCTTGGCCCAGGTAACAGAAAAGCAAAGAAAACCACTAGGAATATATTACAAAATGTAAGCAAGATAGACGGGGGAGCAGGAGAGCTCAAGACTAAGGTAATAGAGGTGAGGAATAAAGAAATACGAATGTGATGAACTGACCATCAGCAGAGCCAGTTCTCCAACTGATCCCTAGATAACTAGATAAACATCTGTGTGGGGATAATAAGTAAGGCTTATGTTCCAATTTTAACAAGTGAGAGGCAGTTTTCTTTGGTTTCCTCTTTTGATTCCCCTCCTCCCTCCCTCCCTTCCTTCCTTTCCTTTCTTTCCTTTGTGTAATATAAAGAACATATTAGTTGAACCAGTAGCCTTCAATCAGGCAATCAAACTAACTTGGATAACTTTGCCTATTTGACCTGAGGAAAACAAGTCAGTTTATCAGCAATCAAAGCAAGACTTTTTCATAAGCTTAAGAGTTTTTCAAAATAATTAACTCACAATGGACAACAACAACAAAAAAGTGTATCACCCACAGTAACACTCAGGTTCTAAACACAGGCAACCACAACAATGGCTTAAAATCTGAAGAGTAGCTTGGGGGCCTGGAAAAACTTGGGCTTTTCTATTTTCAGTGCTGAATTTCAGATCTGTGTACCGTTTGGCAGAGTGACTATATGTAAATTCCCTTGTGACTCCAATGAGCTGTAAACCTGCTCATTGCAGTTGGCTTTATGCTTAGGANGAAGAGTAGCTTGGGGGCCTGGAAAAGCTTGGGGTTTTCTATTTTCAGCGCTGAATTTCAGATCTCTGTACTGTTTGGCAGAGTGACTACATGTAAATTCCCTTGTGACTCCAATGAGCTATAAACCTGCTCATTGCAGTTGGCTTTATGCTTAGGAGTGTTACCAGGGAGCTTTGGCAGGGGGGGCCGGCGGGGAATATATATATATACACACACACTGTCTATATTCCCTGACAGAAAACCTCTCTCCACCCCTTACCACACATTCACATGGTCCACGCCGTCATGCTCATGGCTTCATTTGGAACTTGCAGCTGCCTTCCTTGAGAGCATTCCTCATCTCCTTTTTCCCTGCTGTACCTGTCTCTCACTTCTCACCTTCGAACATAGTAAAAAGTTTTGCTTTTATAGCTCACTTTCATATTATAAAATTTACGTTTATATTATAGTAGATTTCCTTTTTTTTTTTTTTTGGAATATATGACATTTTATTTTTTTATTTTTTTCCATCTCAGGTGTACATGAGTTCCTTTTAAGAACCAAATAAGGTAATGAATATGAACAGAGCATATCACAACGTAAATGCTCAATAAATGTCAGCTAGTTGCCAGGCTTCCCAGACGTCAGTGCTAAAGAATCCATTTTCCGGCCAGGAGATGAAGGCTGGTTCCTGGGTGGGGAAGATCCCCTGGAGATGCAAATGACAACCCACTCCAGTATTCTTGCCCGGGAAATCCCACGGACAGAGGAACCTGGCAGGCTACAGTCCATAGAACTGTCAAGAGCTGAACACAACTTAGCAACTGAATAGCCGCAGCAGTTTCTGCCTCCTCTGTAGTAGTCAAGACAGACTAGGTTTGCTGCAATAACAAATAAACCTAATATCTCAGCTGTTTATAGCAACAGAGGTTTCTTTGTCATTCACAGGTCACGCTTCTTATGAATCAACAGACTCTACTCCTCTTAAGCATTCAAGGATCAAGCTGAAAGAGAAATCACCTTCTCAAATAGTGCAAGTCACGATGATGAGAGGAAAAACAAGAGCTCTGAGGGGGGTCATACATTGGTGATTAAATATTTGGGCAAGAAATTACACACTTCACTTCCGTGCAAAACTTTTTGTCTCAAATTAACCACATGACCCCACCCAACTACAGAAAGACAGAAAGGCCACTTAATGCATCTGGAAAGAGAAACGAATGGAATTTTTTGACAAATAGTACTAATAACAGGGCTTACCTTGTGGCTCAGACGGTAAAGAATCTGCCTATAGTGCGGGAGACCTGGGTAGGGAAGATCTCCTGGAGGAGGGCATGGCAACCCACTCCAATATTTTTGCCTGGAGAATCCCCATGGACAAAGGAGCCTAGTGGGCTAGAGTTCATGGGGGTCACAGAGTCAGACACGACTGAGGGACGAAGCACAGCACACACAATAACCACATCTCCAAATTCAACCTGTTTGAGCCCTTTTAGTTTACTTTTTATGTTGCTTTTATATCCCATTTTCCCTGAACCACCATTTCTAGAGCTATGCTTTAACTGATAGTTTGTTTGGGCCGTGGCAATAATCTACCTGGTTTTCCCAAGTGGTTTCACTTCCACCCTCTCATGTCTTTAATACATATTAAGTGATGCATTAAGTGATGCATTTGACAATGCATATTAAGTCTAAGTGATGGTATGGTCCTAATCATGTCACTTCCTCCTCCAGAAGCTTTTGACAGAAGTCAGCTTAATATAATAGTTAATAGTCTTGGTTCTGGAGTCATATCAAGATTCAGACAAATACGCTATCAACTAGATAGGTGACTTTGGGAATATTACTTCAATTTTCTTCTAAGTCTCAGTGAGGTTTTGAGGATTAAGTAAGATAATGTTTGTAAATTGTATATTTACCCACTATTAAACTTGAAAACCATAGTTCAATAAATGTTAACTCTCATTTTCTCCACTGCCTAAGGAATAAAATACAAAATCCTTACCGCGATATTGAGCCTTTTGTAGCCTGACATCAGCTCCATTTCCAGTCTTGCTTCCTGCGTTTCACACTCCCCGTGTACTTTGTTACAACCCTACCATCCCCTAGTCCATCAGTACAGCATAAACTCTTTACTGTTATGTCTTTTGACAGACTGACTCTACACCCATAAGTGCATATTCCCTCTTTAACCTATAGAAAACACCCCCATAGTCCAAAGCCTATCTCAAACACTAGACTCCTCCATGAAGCCTTCAGTGATTATCTGGTCAAAGAGAATCGCTTTCTTCCCTCCTTCTTTGTACATTTATTATATCACTTATCTCCTATTCCTTCTATTGACGGTCTCAGGTTTACATCCCAGTCAGGTTCTAAGGCCCTTGATTCAATTCATCACATATGGACTGAAGCGCTACTTTGTACCCAGAATGAGGCAAAGAACCATGGACGTATTAATTAATACAACAGACGTGGATCTCTTTGGACTGTGCTTTCCCTCTGGGGTTCCGTGCCCAGGAATGTTTGTCGAATTGCTTTATTTTCTTGCACAAGGCAGACTGGAGAGTTTCTACATTATTCTGGACTTCCTCCTCGGGATTCTCTCCAGGATCCACATATCTGCTTAAATTGCTTTGGTCAGCTCTAAACAGGAGGCTCCGAATTTATAGATGCTGAGAATTCTGAGAGAATTAACTCATGTTTGCTATAGTTACACTCCTGTTTATATGTCCCAGAATCAAACTTTGCTTCATGAACAGCAGGACTATATGGTGGCTGTTTTGCTATATGCTAAAATATGTGTTGGGGAAGGACCAGATTCTCAGCCTGTATAGCTATAAACATTTTCTCCAAATTGCCTACAATGTGATCCACCCCACAAAGAATATATACCAAAAACAAAGCTTTGAAGTGAGGTATTTTCCCAACTTGAAATAGAATAAAATATAAACTACCTAGCAACAGTCCAACACTTTTTTTTAAAATTAACTAATGAAATGTGCCAAGAAAATATATTCCGCAGTCCCAAGAGAAGCCTTCTCTATGAAGTCTTACCTGTTTGACATTATCAGTGTTCCTGGAATAAAATTTGCCTTGATCATGAGTATTTTGAAGAGAGAGAAATAGCAAGATGGGGAAAAAGACCTCAGCATCAGGAGTCTGATATTCCTGAGTTCAAATGTGTGTGTGTGTCTGTGTGTCTGTGTGTCTGTGTGATGTGTTAACTGCTCAGTCATGTCCAATTCTTTGCCACCCCATGGACTGTAACCCAGCAGGTTCCTCTGTCCGTGGGATTCTCCAGGCAAGAATACTGGAGTGGGTTGCCACTTCCTTCTCCAGGGTAACTTCCCCACCCAGGGATGGATCGAACCTGGGTCTCCTGCATTGCCAGGTGGATTCTTTACCACTGCACCACCTGGGAAGTCTGGGCTCAACTGACGTCACTTAATAAGGTACACTTTAAGTCTGTGAGTCTCTTTCTATTTTGCAAGTTCATCTGTATCATTTCTTTTTAGATTCCACATATAAGGGATGCCCTACAATATTTTACCTTCTCTGTCTGACTTACTTCACTCACTATGACAACGAGCTTATGATTGCCGGGCGAAGAGACAGGACGTTTGGGAAGGTCATGTATGTACGCATTGTATATTCAAAATGGATAGCCAACAAAGACCTATTGTATAGCACCTGGAACTCTTCTCAATGTTATGTACCAGCCTGGATGGGAACAGGGATTGAGGGGAGAATGGATGCATGTATATTATGGCTGAGTTCCTTCACTGTTCACATGAAACTATCGCAATATTTTTAATCAGCTATGCCCCAATGCAAAATAAAAAGTTTAAAGTTTGAAAACAGAATAAGGTACACTTTGGTCATCTAATGTAATCTTTTTGAGCCTTANGTACCAGCCTGGATGGGAACAGGGATTGAGGGGAGAATGGATGCATGTATATTATGGCTGAGTTCCTTCACTGTTCACATGAAACTATCGCAATATTTTTAATCAGCTATGCCCCAATGCAAAATAAAAAGTTTAAAGTTTGAAAACAGAATAAGGTACACTTTGGTCATCTAATGTAATCTTTTTGAGCCTTAATCATCTCTTTGGTAAAATTCAGATAATAATATATTCCATAAAGTGGTTATGAAGATTAGCAAGAAGATATGTATTCAGTGTCAAGGTTGTATATTGTCACTCTGTTTATTTACCTTATATGCAGAGTACATCATGCAAAATGCTGCGCTAGATGAAGCACATGCTGGAATCAAGATTGCAGCGAGAAACATCAATAACTCAGATACACAGATGACACCACCCTGATGGCAAAAAGCGAAAAAGAACTAAAGAGCCTCTTGATGAAAGTGAACAAAGAGAGTGAAAAATTTGGCTTAAAACTCAACATTCAGAAAACTAAGATCACAGCAACCGGTCCCACCACTTCATGGCAAATAGATGGGGAAACAGTGGAAATAGTGAGAGACTTTTTAGGGGCTCCAAAATCACTGCAGATGATGACTGCAGCCATGATATTAAAAGACACTTGCTCCTTGGAAGAAAAGCTATGACCAATCTATACAGCACATTAAAAAGCAGAGACATTACTAACAAAGGTCCATCTAGACAAGGCTATGGTTTTTCCAGTAGTCATGCATGGGTGTGAGAGTTGAACTGCAAGGAAAGCTGAGTGCTAAAGAATTGATGTTTTTGAACTGTGGTGTTGAAGAAGATTCTTGAGAGTCCCTTGGACTACAAGGAGATCCAGTCAATCCTAAAAGAAACCAGTTCAGTTCAGTTCNAAAGGGGACAACAGAGGATGAGATTGTTGGATGACATCACTGACTTGATGGACATGAGTTTGAGTGGGCTCTGGGAGTTGGTGGTGGACAGGGAAGCCTGCCATGCTGCAGTCCATGGGGTCACAGAGTCAGGCATGACTGAGCGAGAACTGAGCAGGTATGCCATGTTTAGAATCACCTTGTTTAGAGAAGTTATCAGCTCCTGTAGTTTCCCTCATATCAGCCTGTCTTGCCAGACCATGAGTGTCTTGAGAACAGTGATTACTCTTAAGAATGGTGATTATCTCGGCCACTGCCCCCATTGCCTTGCACAGTGCTCAGAAAATAATTGTGTAATAGATAATTTATAAACTCTGGCTATTTACAAGTTATGCAGGCTTTCTTCACATCTGTTACCCACCTGCCATTAAGTCCTCTGTTTTACTGCCTGTCACTTCTTATTGAACAGTGACCCAAAAGTTGAAGCTGGTAAGTGGACTGTTATTTGAATTGATGTTAGAGGTTTAAGGATTTAAATACAGTAAATGAGATATGAATGGAGGATCCTCTGCTAAAGAAATATTGTTATATTCAACTTGGAAGAACTGACTTCAAATCAAACATTTTTAGCAATGACCTCAGAATGCTCCTTAAAATTAGAGTGCATTTATCTCTTGCTTTGAATTTTTCTTTGCATGTGGGTGTGTGTAAATATTCCTCAGCAAGGAATGTGCTAAGGGGTAGCATTTTTTTCCCCTCGTGAATAAATGTGTATGCCCTTTCAGAAAACATGAAAGGGGTGATAGTAAAAGTAATTGCAATATCAGATTGAATTCAAATCTAAAAGGTACAAGGTCTTCATTTTATAGTCAATACTTTTAAAGGGACAAAACCTAGTTTGGATACGTTTGTCTTTTAATCAATAAAATGCCTCTTTCCTCTATTAGGCAGTGTCAGTTGCAGTAAACCATTGTCAACAACCAATTTGCTCTATCAGTGAAGCAAATCATTACCAAACGCACCGTACCCATGTTAGAGTTCTCCATCCTGTCCTGAGCAAAAATATTTCCTTTTACACAAGGAATTAAAAAACAACAAGATATAAATGAGGGTGAGTTTTCAAGCTACCATAAAAGACTCATTTTTATCTTTTCCTAAAACCAGAGGTAATTATCTCTTCACAGCATACACTGTCTCTAATGATTTCTTTTAAAATCCACTCATTAAATACAAAAGGCCAGTAACTTTGTGACAGCTGTCACCTTGGCAAATACAGCAAGCAGAGACAGGAATGGTAGACATAGCCCACCTAGAAGAAGGAAAGAAAAGAGAGGATATTTTACTTCAAAGCCAGGTAGTCAGAATCAAGAGGGTTGAAACATGGAAAAAGAATATTTCCCCTGTCCCTCATATAATCAGTGTAAAATGGTCCTGGCCATATCATCAGTACTCAAAAATGTTGGCTAGTCAACTCATCCAGTAATACAACCTGAAGTCTCCCGCTACTGGGAGTATATTCTCAAGGACAGAAGGGCTTTTAACGGAGGCCAGAAAGCCTCTGGGACCATGGGAGGAAAAAATTGCAGCGGGATGGAGACCACACAGATTCTTCAAACGATTGGACTTATTATTAGTCATCGAGGCCAGGTGAAGCTCAGTAAAGCAGAGCTGGGGAAGACAGTCAGTTGAGAAAAAGACTGGCTGACTCTCTGCATTCCTGCAAGGAAGGGTTTCTTTCTTGGCACAGGAATCTTCTAGGTCTGTAAGGCAGAAGATCCAGCTGTCAAAACCCTCTTTTCACTCTCCTGGTTCAGTGCCAAACCAGAAGCTCAGTCAATAAGAGCTGGTGGCAGCAAAGCAGCTGACATTCCTCCTCTGCTCCCTGCGCCTGGAACATTCTGGAAAGAACCTACTTCTACAGGGTCACTGGGGACCAGCACAAATCCAGGTGCTGTTCTGAAGAGCCTGGGAGTCACAGGTGCAAAAGAGGCTGAGCATCCTTGCTGGGTGAGGCAGAAGGAGCTGCAGAGATAAGCACTGGGAAGGAGAAGAAAGCTGCGCTGCTTCTCATGTGTTCACACTGGCATGGAAAGGAAGATATTTCTTCTTGGACGCCAGACCCAGGAGCAACCTCTGCTACTATGGGAACAGCTGTGGTAGCTCTTTGGGAATGGCTGAGTTCCAGACTTAGGGTTGGCAATCCGAAAAACCTCTCTAGTTTTTGGCTCTGAATTGATCACTGCACTAAAATTGAATGTTTAACTGGAATAAATAACATTTCAAAGTCTGTTATTTCAGGTGCAGCTTATCCCTACTAAGTTTAAAGATATAAGACCAACTTCCACACTTCGAGTTTCTTCATAACTGAAAGCAATACAAATACAGAATTTAAAATCCTTTTGGAGATTTTCATCTCAATGCACTGAGACTTGGGGATTTACACATATAATTCCCATTAATACTAATAGGTGTTAGAGTATGCACACCGATTCCCTTGTGTTGAAATGAGAACATAACCATATGGATACTAATAAATACATTTTTAATTCTGATTTTATGCAGATTTAACATAATATTTTATACAACACATAGCAACTCTTTGGAGACAAAAACTGTCTCAATTAATTCTCCCCAGCAGAGACAAACACGTTCCTACACACTCCTATCATTTCTGTAAGAATATTGATTTCTTTCGTACAGATGAGGAGAAGGTTTGGCTAAATTATTAGTAGTAGTTTAAATGTATGCAATGTTAAGATTTTTCAGTTGCAAAATGTACTTTGTTTGCAACCATACGCTTTTTATATGTACCAGCTTCATGACCCATCAGAAGTTTTTTTTTCAGGTGATAGTTTCAAACTGGGAGCTGTGATTCTATCTTTTTACAGTGTTTTAGTGCCACCTGCTGGATAAAATTTTAAAAGCAAGAGATTCAGACATCGAATGAACCTACATTTTCCAAGCCAAGAAATGATTAGCTGAGCGAGTCTACTAAAAGTCACAAAGGAAAATAAAAGACTTTTTTTTAATGAAGATGAATAAGAAAAGAGAACTGGTCGAAGAAAATAAAGGGAGTGACGGGGCTTGTGTGGGCCTGCAGAACACGGCTAGGAACAACTCTTCACCTGTTCTTTGCTGCTGGGAAACATGCCCCTGTGTTTGAGTCACAGATTTCAGAGTGTTAGGCAGACAGTGAAGGTTCTAACGCTAGAATAATCAGCAAAATTCTGTCAACTGGGATTATTTTAAACGGAACTCATTGCTGGAATGTATCCTCAATAACCATTCTTAAAGATACAAATGGAACACCTGGTTGGCTACTATGTAACTAAAATAGTTTACACTCAGACATGGAGTAAATATGTATTTCCCATATTGAAAGATGCACAAATAGTAAAAGAAAAAAAAAGAAGAAAAGAAAGGTTTTTGTTTGTTGTTCGTACAGCTAAAGAGAGAACAAAATTGGAAAGAATCAATCATAGGAAGAATGAATCGATGTAAGTCTGATGTAAATATGGATTTTGTTTTTGTTGTTACATTTTAACATATTTTAATGGCCACATTTCTTATTTTACAAAATCTTCCCCCAAACTCCATTTATGGCACATACATAAGAATGAAATATGTATTCAGGATGGATTAGCTTACAAATCACAGAAATATAAATGGACAAGGTCATTCATTTAGGATTTACTAAAGAGTTCCAATGTAAGTAACCTGGAGTTGTAAAATTCAAATAGATGTTAAATAATAATAGGACTGACTTTTTAGAAACACAGTTCTCTCACAGAAACACAATCAAAAGAGCACATATGGTGTTTGAGAAAGAAAATTAAATTTTAAAAATTTAATTACCTTGAACTTGATATAGAGCAAAATGCAAAGACACAGTCCTCAGGAGAAGCAAGTGTTGATTTATCTAAATTTAACAATACAGCTGCTAACAAAGTGCATGGAGAATCTAAAGACACAATTGCTAAAAGGTCATGCTTCTCAGGTGAGTATTATAAACTATCTGATAAGCTGTTCAGCCTCTAGACATTGTGGCTTGTAAGGCCTCCCAGCCCCGCGTCCCCACCCACCACCTCCTAAGACAAAAAAGAAGGGAAAACACCCTTTTTTATCTAGAGATCTCACCTACGGAAACAGTCCACAGGAACGCAGTTCTACTTCAAATAAGAAGTGCTTATTGAATTTGAATCTTAGGATCTGGGACAGTCGATTTAAAAAATGTAATGGTGGCCAGTAAGCCTCATCACGTGAAGCTTAATAATAATTGTGGAAAGATAATTACAACTTTTTAAATTTTCCCACTTTAATTAATCACAGGCTTATTAGGATATGTTTTTCATAAAGTATTTTTATCTTCTTATGACTGGAAAGAGGAAATTTAAGAAGAAAGGCTGGAAGCACGCAGTGTTTTAAATTTTTTAAGCTAACAACCTTGAAAAGACAGTCTCTTTGAGCTAATCAACATTTAGAAAATGAAAAATTTCTTATTTGAATTAGACCATTCATTGTTTTACCTCCATTCCACATACACGTGCACACATATATGCACAGAAACACACAAAAGAATCTTTTAATTCTGTCCTCAATTTAAAGCAAATTTTTAGGTAGGCCCTGTCGACTGCCTTCCAGATTCCAGCCGGATGATTATTTGTACTTCAATGGTACCTGGAACAATTGTGGGCTAAGGGTTTATAGATTATACCGCATCATATTGAAATGACTTATTTTTTCCACCGTTAGGAAAGCTGTTGGAGAAGAATAAAAGCTGTTTCTATAAATACCACCAAAGAAGACAGTTAAAGTGAATACATTCTTTTCCTTAAACCAGAATTTCAATCATTTTTATGTCTATTGCACAAAAAAGCCCTAATATTATATAGCTCGTTCCACATTCTCAGGCACTATAATATTATCTTCCTGATGCACACGCCCAGCTCCTATTAAATACTAACGGTGGCTCCACGTACACGTCCTGAGTGCCCGGTAGCCCTGAGCAGCTTTTACACCACACATAGGAACAGGGGTACGATTTTCCTGATGCNTGGAAGTTCAAGTAAATTACTGATAATTGTCTGAAAAATTTAGAAAGATTTGGATATTTGTAGTCTTAACATGTATTGTTTTGGTGGAAGGATGGGGTAAAAGTGCTGACAGGACTAAATAAGTGAGTAAATTAGAGGGAAGGAAATGGAAAATTTTAGGCAATTAGGTTGAGAAATTTAGATAATGGTCTTTGAGGATGGTAAGTGGGAGAGGGCATGAAGCTAGAAGCAGATAATGGCTAATGCAGTGAGAACAGGAAAAAATTAAACGGTCAAGCTGATATGAATTGGGGACATTTCCAGGTCAATGTGATAAGGAAAAAATATAAAAAGAAGTTTAAGAAGTTAGTTAAGAGCGTTGTTGAAATGGTGGATCATAAAATTTAAACTGGATGACAAGGTATGAAACGTATCTGACAAAGAAAGTAATGAATGAGTAAGAATGAATAAGTGATGTAGACAGTGTACTGAATAGCTGAGAAAGAACTGTGGAATAAGTAAGCTGAACATATGGGAGCACATGAGCTTCTGAGGTGGCGCAGTGATAAAGAAACCGCTTGCCAATGCAGGAGATGCAAGAGACGGCGATTTGATCCCTGAGCTGGGAATATCCCCTGGAATAGGAAATGGCCACCCAACCCAGTATTCATGCCTGGAAAACTCCATGGACAGAGGAGCCTGGCAGGCTGCAGTCCATGAGGTCAAAAAGAGTTGGGCGCAATCGGGTAACTGAGCACACACAGAAAATGACATAAAAATTGTGAGGTTTAGGTTACTTGTTTGAGAGGAAAAGACATCAGAGATGATGGCAGGATGTTAGGGACAATCACAGGAGTAGACTGTTGAAGTGAGGTATGAGAAAAAGTCACTGGAGTTAAAAAGATCCAAGCACTGAGAAGCCAGGACACTGAAGCGTTCATCTCGTGAGCAGTGAAAAATATACAAACTGACGACAGTTACCTGGGCAACAGTTTTCAATACACTGACTTGAGGAAAAAGAATTTATCACAAGAGACGAGCAGAGTAATGTGCAGGAGGAAATCATGGAGATAAAAAGGGACGTCAAAGCCTAATCCTGGGTCATGAATTATGTTGGAGGATGAAGAGTAAACAGCAAAGGACAGAAGTGATGTCTGCAGGGAGGCAGTTCTCCGTTAAGACATGACATTGGCGTGAACAGCAAGATGTCCACTGAGGATACGGTGCTTGCATGCCTACATGTCACTTCAGCCATGTCCAACTCTGTGACCCTATGGACTGCAGGCGTTGGCGGTAAAGAACCCACCTGCCAATGCTAGAGACATACGCGATCCAGGTTTGATACCTGGGTCAGGACGATCCGCTGGAGGAGGGCATGGCAACCCACTCTATTATTCTTGCCCAAAGAATCCCATGGGCAGAGGAGGATACAGTAGAGTTTGCCAATTATGGGAGAGAACTCCAGAGGATGTAGATATTTAGAAGGTACAAAATCACAGCCCAAAGGCAAAGTAGTGTAGAGTATTACAAAGAACGTGGAATATCAGAGAACAAACCGACCAGAGAAACAGTGGGCTGGGGTCTTTACCTGAGGAAAACAGAGAACAGAAATGTGCAGAGTTAGATGCAACAATCTTGTTGAAGAAAAATAATGTTATTTTATCATTTGCCTTGGCTAATAAGAAAACATCAGTTCTTTTTTGATGCTTTCAAACTGTGGTTCTAGAGAAGACTTTGAGAGCCTCTTGGAAAGCAGGGAGATCAAACCAGTCAATCCTAAAGGAAAACAACCCTGAATACTCTTTGTAAGGACTGATGTTGAAGCTAAAGCTCCAATATTTTGGCCACCTGATGTGAACAGCTGGCTCATTGGAAAAGACCTTGATGCTTGGAAAGATTGAAGGCAGAAGGAGAAGAGAGGAACAAAGGATGAGATGGTTGGATGGCATTACTGATTCAATGGACATGAACTTGGGCAAACTCTTGGAGATGGTGAGGGACAGGGAAGCCTGGCATGCTGCAGTCCATGGGATGGTGAAGAGTTGGACAAAACTTGACATCTGAGCAACAACAACAGCTGGCTAATAAGAGTCTCAGATGCCTGGAATACTGCATATCATGTGGTTTGACTGTTAGAAAACGCTAAGACTGTCAACTATACACAATGTTATAGACCCATAGACAGTCAATTCAGTCTCTATGCTTTCAGAATGATAGTTGATTCAAATATTTGGCAGATTCATGCTTTAAAAAGACTTCAGAGATTATTGGTAGATGTATTTGCCTGTGTGTGTGTGTGTATTAGTCACTCAGTCATGTCTGACTCTTTGTGACCCCATGGACTGTAACCTAACAGGCTCCTCTCTCCATTGGATTCTCCAGCAAGAATACTGGAGTGGATTGCTATGCCTTTCTCTGGGGGTGTATTTGCCTAGGCTTCTAGATTAGAGAAGAAAGGTGATGTGGACATTTAAGAGAATGATAAATTATAAAATCATATTCAACTTTTGGCATGATTAATTAGTTTTCAATATGGAGACACAGATATAGAGAACAGGCTCATGGACAGAGTGAGGGAAGGAGAATGTGGGATGAACTGGGAGAATAGCATGGAAGTGTATACATTACCATATGTAAAATGACTGCAAGTGGGAATGTGCCCTGTGACACAGGAAGCTCAACCAGTGCTCTGTGACCACCCAGGAGGGTGGGATGGGGTGGGAGATGGGAGGGAGATTCAGGATGGAGGGGACATATGCATACCTGTGACTGATTCATGCTGAGGTATGGCAGAAACTAGCACAACATTATAACACAATTATCTTCCGATAAAAACAAAATATGAAGCTGAATTTCTTAGCATATGAACTTAGTCTTCAGATTTGAAACTTTTGGCTTACCCCTCATATGTAGCAAAATCCTGCTCC
This sequence comes from Neotragus moschatus, assembly GCA_006410615.1. NCBI lineage: Eukaryota > Metazoa > Chordata > Mammalia > Artiodactyla > Bovidae > Neotragus > Neotragus moschatus. The sequence goes on along the minus strand of SJYA01000521.1, from coordinate 1,243,495 downwards.
AAGGCAGACATAACAATGTTTAGCTAAAAATGAAAGAGGTGTTTCTTATTCTGAGCCTCTTTTCCAGGGAAAGCAAATCTTAGGAAGTTACAAGATATCAACTCAAATCCCACTGACCAGACCTGAGTCACATTCTTTTGGTCTTGCCGTAGGGATGCTTTTAAGAATGGTTTGGGGAACATTTCAGCCTCTATGGTGGGAACTTGTCTACACTGGCACAGAGGAAATGAGAAGGAGGAAAGACGACTAATGGATGGGCCACTAGTGACATCTGCCTTAGGAAGGTCAGGTGTCCTCTTACCAAATTGTAAGTGATGTGTGTGCGTGCATGTGTGTGTGTGCGTGTGTGTGTGAACAGAGCTCTAAATACAGTAAAATTGTTTTGTAGATGTTTCCAGTTTGTCAAAATCTTTTAGTTTTGTTTTGGGGACTTATTGCTCCTTATAAAAAGTTTTGTTTTGTAGGTCAACCATTTCCTTTATGGTTTCTGGGTTTATCGGAGAAGGTGATGGCACCCCACTCCAGTACACTTGCCTGGAAAATTCCATGGACAGAGAAGCCTGGTAGGCTGCAGTCCATCGGGTCACGAAGAGTCGGACATGACTGAGCGACTTCCCTTTCTGGCTTTATGGCATGCATAGAAAAGTTTTCCCTTATCAAAGATTCTGAAATAGTCACTTCTATTTTCTTCAACTGTTGTCAAAATTTTACTTTTTAATATTACACGCGTTGCTCTATCTGAAATTGATTTCAGTGAGGTATGGATTTTCATTACATTTTCCCCCCAAAGGCTAACTAGTTTTCTCAGCATCATTTGTTGAATAGGCCAATCTACTATCCATGAATTTGAAATACTACATTAACAAAATGCTAAAAATCCATAAAACTCATATAGGTTCCAAATTCTTATTTTTTGTCATTCACCTGTTTAATTAATGTTGCTTTAGTCTTGAATTTTAAAATAAGAATGGAAAGCAGAGAAAAGGTGGAAATAAACCTGCCAAGTTCAGTCCAAACTACACCTGAAGGAATATGGGTTGCGCCCACTTTTCAAGATGAACCAAACCAACCTCATGAATAGACAGGAAACATCTATGGAAGTGAGAATACCTGAAAATGTCTGTCCCTGACATTGTCAGCCCATTCAGCCACAGGCTCTAAAGATACGCTTCCTGTGAATTTTGGCCCCTGTCTGCTGAGCAGCCAGGATATTTTTCATCCATAACAAATAGTAATTGATCTCCTACTGTATGCCACGCACTGTTCTAGGAACAGAAAAAAATAACGTCCGAGTGTATGTCGCTGCTACACAGAGGCAAGCACACAGTGTAATTTTACACAGTGATAAGGACAATGAAGAAAGTAGGTGAGGAGATGAAAAGTGACTAGAAGCTGCTGGGGACTTCGGAATCAGTGGTCAGAGACCGCTGACCTGAGCAATGCACTGAAGCCAGACATGAGGGCCTAGGTGCTGAGAACTAGGCAGAAGTGCTTTCAAAGCAAAAGCTGCAGGCTGGAATGAGTTGAGAATTTGGGATATTTGAGGAAAAGAGAAGCTAAGAGTGTGGTGAGGGGTGAGGAGGGAGGGAAAGGGAAATGAGACTGAAGAGCAAGGCAGGCCAGCAGATCAAATGAGAAATCATGGGTCCTGGTGAGACTGCATTAAACCCACCTACTGGGAGAGCTTTAAATGCGCTTGCAACCCTAAACTCAGAACCTCATATATTTAGGTAATTCTACAGGAACTTGCTGCTTTAACGTAACTGCTGCCATCACATTCCTTACTCTAGCCTTTTCCTGTGCCTGGCCACACTGGAACCATTGGTCATGATGATCAGTTTAAAAAAAGACTCTTTTAATAATGCTTGTACAGAAAAAGAAAAGCTGAATTCCTCATGCTCTTATTCTTTCTGGGGAATTTTTCCTGATCCTGTTTTATTTTTTCCCTGGTATTTGTCGCACTTTTATTATATTAGTGACAGGGGTTTCCCATGTCTTAGTACATTTAGTCTTCATAGTGATGCTGTGGATGCTGTCATTGTTCCCACTTGCAAATAATGGACTTGGATCACAGACTCTGCCCTCAGTCACACAGCTAGTAAGTGGAGGAGCTGGGATCTGAATGTAGGAATATGTCTCCAGAGTCTGAATGTCAAGCCATTATGCTTTTCTGCATCCCCAAAGCACTTTCTTGTCAGTGACACTGTGTCTTTGATTGATACTGAGGTTTTTGGAGAACCAGCAGAAAATTATTTGAGAAATGCAACTTCTGAATAACAGGAGCCCACAGTGCGCCTATTAGGCTTTGTTCGTGTGTTTCTTTCTTTAATACTCACAATAATCCTATAACACAGGCATTTCTTCTATCTGACACCATATCCAGTTTCTAATATCTCTACGCTACTGCTTCTCAATATCTAGCAATGCCCTAAGCATACTCAAGGTTATCCTTAGACCAGACAACTGCATGTTTTTACCTTGATGGATAAATATTCAGGCAGGCCAGAGGTCTGGTGGCAATTGTTCTGATTAATGGAAGACAATAGATATCCAGTGCCCCTCTTTGCTTGGCTCCATCGCTAGAGCTTATTGCCTGAGGGCCACAATTAAGCAATTATCTGATCCACAGGAGGTGTTCAGTCATGTTCACTGAGGGGATGCATAGTGCCCATGAAATGCTAACAAATGCAGCATGTCACACTGTTATTTTTAGAGACATAAATATAACTCTCCTTGTTCTCTTCCATTTCCTTGCTTGACTCTTATCTAACTGCACACACACGGTGTGGGCCAGGCACTGTGTGTTAAATGCTTAAGAAATAATTCGGGATCCTGAAACTCAAAACAATCTGACGAGGGCTACTGCCATTGCCCTGTGTGCTCTCAGTCATGTCTGACTTATTTGCAATCCCATGGACAGTAGCCCATCAGGCTCCTCTGTCCATGGAATTTTCCAGGCAAGAATACTTGAGCGGGTTGCTCTTCCCTTCTCCAGGATCTTCCTGACCTAGGGATCAAACCCAAGTCTCTTGCACCACCTGCATTTTTGGCAGGTGGATTCATTTACCACTGCACCACCTGGGAAGCCCCCTAATGAGGAAGGCACTACGTTTGACAGAAAAGAAAAATGAGGCATAAAGAGGTTAATTTACATTTCCAAACTAACAAAGACAAAACTAGTATGTGATACAGACAGGATAAAAATACAATGAGCTTGTTTCCAACTTCTGAGTTCTTAACCACCTTGGCCCTGCCTTAGTATGGCTGCTCTGTTACTGAGAACCTCCTCACGTCTCGCTGACCCAATGGCAAAAGTAAGAGGCTATCTATAGTTACACTTGGCTTATAATATATTGAAGTCACTATCCCTTTACTCGTGATAATTTCCATTTCCCCAGAATTCACTCTCCATATAAATATTTACGCAAATCCTCAGAGCTGCTTACACTCTGTGCATAAATAAGCCCTTTTCAGAACTCCCCTGTTGCCAAATGTCATCACTCAAGGCTGAACTCCACAACTGATGGCAACCTCCCTTCCCCCAGGTGGTTCAATTTCCTCCAGCCTGATAGCCTGCTGTTGATACCCCCAGGGACTGTCATAGCTAACAGTAGAGCCAGATATTTAGAATCTTTTCTAGCCCATCTAAAAGTGCCAGCAATTCTCCCAGATGTAAAATCTGCTGTCTCCAAGGACTCATAGATCAAAGAGAAAGATGTGTTCTCTTCACTTATGTCCAATCAGAGACTAACCACAGCAAAGCTACCTGGACCTGAAATTATAGTCTTTAGTGGGCTTCCCTGGTGGTTCAGATGCTAAACAATCTGCCCGCAATGCAGGAGACCTAGGTTTGATCCCTGGGTTGGGAAGATCCCCTGAAGAAAGAAATGGCAACCCATTCCAGTTATTCTTGCCTGGGAAATCCCATGAACAGAGGAGCATGGTGGGCTACAGTCTATGGGGTCAGACCAAGAAAATCTTAAAGCAAAATGTAATAGTGAACTATACTAGATAGGCAAGGCCAAGACCATAAGTCCATTAGTAGATGACTTTAGGCACTAGCCTTCTTTGAATAGCTTGCATGGTAAAATTGAGAAGCAGTTTCCACTGCATAGAGTGGAATACTCTTGATCAAGAGTCAGAATAGTCTGACGTTTGCATGTACTAGATTCTAAATTAACACTGAAATTAGTTCTCTTCAGGCTATGTGTGTGTGTTTGTGTGCCTAGTTGCTAGGTTGTGCCTGACAACCCCATGAACTGTAGCTTACCATGATTCTCTGTCCATGGGATTTTTCAAGCAAGAATACTGTAGTCGGGTGACATTTCCTCCTGCAGGGGATCTTCCCAGCCCAGGGATCGAACCCATGTCTGTTACGTCTGTTACATTTCCTCCATTGGCAGGCAGGTTTTGTTTTCTGTTTTTGTTTTTTTTTTACCACTAGTGCCACCTGGTTGGCTAAACCCCAATACAAAATAAAAAGTCAAAAGTAAATAAATGTAAATTAAAATTAAAGAATTTAAATCTTCAAACAAATACATTTCTCTCTGAGAGCAACTTATTCTTTTGCTGCCCACATCAACAATATTTTGAAAGTGTTTGGCTCTTTGAACAACTGCTTTGTCAATCAAGCTAAATGTCCTATAATTGGTATTTGTTTAAAGAATCCTCTAAATATTGATGTTTTTTTTCAAAACAAGAAGAAACTAGAAATAGTTAACTTATTCAACAAATGGACTTCTTTCCAAATTTCATATCTGAAGTTTTAGCAAATTGAAATTATTGACAGCTTGCAAACAAGAACACATTGAAAGATTCATCACTTTCAAATTAGCCATATAATGCAAATTTGAAGGCTATTTGAAAAAAAATTTAATGAAATTAATAAACATGTTATAATATATACTTAAGGAGGTACCAGTGACATAGTATTAGAGATAATTATGACGAAGCCACAACTAAAGTATGCAAAGATGTACCAAGAATAATTTTTCAGGTTATGTTAATAATTTTTAGTGAGATATTTAGCTTTTAAACGTTGCTTTAACACTGATTGTTTGGGGAGAAAAAATTTCTTTGAAATAATTCTTAAATATGATTATCTTATGTCTACAAGCAAAATTAATTCAAATTGTCCATTCATAAGTGTATTTTAAAATAATATTACCTTAATGGGTTTTAATGTCCTCTTTTATTCCTCAAAGTGTTCTGGTTTCCAAGATAAACATATTCACCTTACTTACAAACTTTTTAAGACTTTGACTTTTACTCTGATGGGAATAAAAAAACATGTAGAGCTAAGGAGTGATATGATGTAGCTTAAAGATTATGTGTAGAGAATATATTAATACATTTTCTCCACTTTATCGGCTATAGTGATCCATTTTAGAGGATGAGATTTGCTAAAAGAGATGAAAAGTTTCTAAGCCCAGTTTGGGACTTTAAAGTCGACATGCCTATTAAATACCTTAGTGATACTGACAAGAAAGTAGCTGAATATATATATTTCAAGCTTAGAAGAGAACTGACTTGGATATGTAACTATGAAAATCTTTAGATATTTCGACAGCATTTAAACTCAGAATATTGGATTAGATTACCCAGGAATGATTAAAAAAAAAAAAAAAAAAACTTTGGGAAACTAAGTCTCAAGGCCTCTGCCATTTATAGACACAGAGACCAGCAAATGAAACTGAAGAGTGTTCAGGGCAGCAGGAGAAAAAACAAAGCAGCAGGATACACTGGAAGGCAAATGAAAGAAATGTCTCATTGAGACAGGTGATTAAGTTTATGAAACGGTGCTGATGAACCAAATATGAGGGGAAGTTAGAACTGACCATTGGACTTAGCCGTGTAGAAGTCATAGTTGACTTTGACAGTAGCTGACTTGATTAAGTACGGATGGCAAAAGATGGACTGTTGCTGTTGTTCAGTCACTCAGTCATGTCCAGCTGTTTGTAATCCCATGGACTGCAGCATGCCAGGCTTCCCTGTCCTACACTACCTCCCACAATTTGCTCAAACTCATATTCTTTAAATCGGTAATGCCATCCAATCATCTCATCCTCTGTCGCCCCCTTTTCCTCATGCCGTCAATCTTTTCCATTATCAAGATCTTTTCCAATTAGTCAGCTCTTCACATCAGGTGACCAAAGTACTGGAGCTTCAGCTTCAGTATCAATCCTTTCAATAAGATTCAGGGTTTTGTTTCCTTTAGGATTAACTGGTTTGATCTCTTTGCTGTCCAAGGGACTCTCAAGAGTCTTCTCCAGCACCATAGTTCAAAAGCATCAATTTGTTGATGCTCAGCCTTCTTCGCGGTCCAGCTCTCATATCCATTCATGATTACTGGATAAACCATAGCTTTGACTATAGGGATCTTTGTCAACAAAGAGATGTCTCTGCTTTTTAGTACACTAAGTTGGTCATAGCTTTTCTTCCAAGGAGCAAGCATCTTTTACTTTCATGGCTGCTGTCACTGTCTACACTGATTTTGGAGCCCAAGAAAAGGAAATTTGACGCTGTTTCCACATTTTTCCCATCTATTTGTCATGAAGTGACAGGATTAGATGCATGATCTTAGCTTTCTGAATGTTGAGTTTTAAGCCAGCTTTTTTACTCTCCTCTTTTACCTTCATCAAGAGGCTCTTTAGTTCCTCTTTGCTTTCTGCCATTAAAGTGCTGATATTTCTCCTGGCAATCTTGATTACAGCTTGTGATCCATCCAGCCCAGTATTTTTGCATGATGTATTCTGCATATAAGTTAAGTAAGCAGGGTGACAATATACAGCCTTGACATATTCCTTTCCCAATTTTGAACCAGTCCATCATTCCATGTCCAGTTCTAATTGTTGCCTCTTGTCTTGCATATAGGTTTCTCAAGAGGCAGGTAATGTGGTCTGGTATTCTCATCTCGTTAAGAATATTCCACAGTTTGTTGTGATCCACGCAGTCAAAGGCTAAGAAAAATAATATGGTGTCTGAAAATTTTATGTACTTTAGCTTAGAAAGAAAGGGACCGGGAGAGAGAGAGAAAAAGAAAGAAAGGGTGGAAGAAGAAAAAAGGTAGATATAGATAGTAAGATAAATAATTGTTAAATCTGAGTAAAAATACAGAATTTCATTATCCTATTCTCTCTATATTTGTATATGTTTGAATTTTTTAAAACAAAAACCTAAAAAGAGGAGAATAAAAACAGAGACTCGGAGAAGCAACTGTATACAACTTTTCTGAGTATTAAGTTAGAAGAGGGAGATAAGAAATGGAGCACTAAATGGGTGATAGCTGAAGAGGAAGTGGAATCCGGAGAGATTTCTTTCTAAAACTTATCATTTGTGTGTATGATGATAGAAATGATCCAATGAAAGGGGGAACTTGTGCATAGATAGGAAAAAGGAGAAATGCTTGAATATAACCAAGCAGATGAGATGGGAGGGAACCCCACAGAGGGTTTGGCTTTAGATAGGAATACAGTATAGTTATAGAGGGAAGAAGGCTCTCTGGATGCTATTTAAGTTCACTGGTTACTGGGAAGGAGGAAAGATGTGGCATCTTTATTCCAACTGTTTCTATTTTCTTAGTGAAATAAGCAGGGCTATAGACTGAAAGTGAAGATGAATAAGAGAGTTTTGAATTTAAGAAGCAGCAGGAAATAGTTACCTTGGAGAGCAAAAGAAGGAAAGGACTTTGAGTTCTAATAAGTGAAGCATCATTGTTGTGGGATTTTTTTCTCCACTGTTTTAGGAGTCCCAGTGTAAACGCTGAGTACAAAGAAAATTGAATTCATTTAGGGTTCAGATTTTTCAGATCTGTACTCTAAAGGGCAAGACAATGAAGGCTATAGTAAAGGCATAAGAAGGAGATGCAGTAAAGATTCTACAGTTTGAACAGACTGTAGATCTCTCTAGGATGTACAGAGAGTAAAAGAGATGAGAATCGGGGTGACATGTTCACCTATATGTTGATTGCATTAAAATGTAAAGCTATTTTCATTTAAAAAAATCACAAAAGTGGGAAAAGAGCCTGAAAATTGGGAAAATCTTTATTTATTTTTATATTCATATAAACTTATGAACAGGCTTCCTGGTGGCTCAGACCATTAACAATCTTCCTGAAATGCAAGAGACCTGGGTTCAATCCCTGGGTCAGGAAGATCCCCTGGTGAAGAGAATAGCTACCCACTCCAATATTTTTGCTTAGAGAATTCCATGGACAGAGGAGCCTGGTGGGCTACAGCTCTTGGGGGCAAAAGAGATGGACAATTTCACTTTTTTATACTTATGTACAATATACAGTACATAAGTTTAAAAACATATATTTAAACTTCTAAAAACAGTAAAACAACAAAAACACTGCATCAACAGTTCACAAAGAGAGGTCAATAAGCACATGAAATGATGCTCCACATAACTAGTAAAAAATAGAAAAAATAGGATCACAGTGAAATACCACTTCACAATAATCGAATTGGCAAAAATCTTTTAAACTGCTATACTAAGCTATCATATTTCAAAGAGTAGAAAAGTAGGGAAGTATCAGGAATGTTTATACTCTGCTGTGGAATTGGGGATTGGTGCCATCACTTGGGAGAATGTGTAAGACAGCACCATGAAAGAAGGAAAGAGGAAAGGAAGGAAACAGGGATGGAGGGAGGGAAGAAGAAAGTGAGGGAGGAAAGGAAGGAAGAAGGAAGAAAGGCAGGAAAGAAAGAAAGCAAAACCATTTAACTGTCTATAATGGGAGAGTGAGTAAGTAGATGGTATATCCATACCCTAGGGGAGGGAACGCATATAGACAAATCTTACAAACAATGCTGAATAGAAAAAAATGAAGCTGCATATTGAAACCAATTAAGATTTAAGTATTCAGAACAACAGTATGCATTACTTAGGGTTACATACATACTTAGAAAATCACAAAGAAGTTTGTTATAGTGCTAAATAACAATGTTAGAATAATGAGGACTTCTAGGGAAGAGATAGGTTATGTAGAGGAAAAATTTGTGAAAGAGATTTAACAGTACTGGCAAGTATTTTCTTGAACAGGGTGGTAAGTACAAGGGGGCATGCTCAGTTGCTCAGTCATGTCCAACATTTTGCAACCCCATGGACTGCAGCATACCAGGCCCCTCTGTCCATGGAATTTTCCAGGCAAGGATAATGGAGTGGGTTACCATTTCCTACCGCAGGAGATCTTCCCACCCCAAGAATCAAATCTGCATCTCTGCTTCTCCTGCATTGACAGGTGGATTCCTTACAACTGAGCCACCTGGGAAGCCCAAATATGTGAGTAGCTGATATATAATTCTCATATTCTTTTGTATGTATTAAATGTTAAAATTTAAACCTAAAATTCAGTGATATATTATCTAGCAACCTCAGAACTACTATTAGAGAGTCTCCAGAGTTTCCTGGTGGTCCAGTGTCTGGGAGTCTAAACCCTGGAGGTTCGAGTTGGGCCCCGGATCAGGGAACTGGATCCCACATGCCATAAGTAGGAATTCATGACATGCTGCAAGGAAGATCAAAGATCCTGCATGCCTGACCTAAATTTTTAAAAGGACCATACTGAGGAACTTGTATAAATGGATAGGTAATTTCCTTGATTTTAAGCATTGAAAAGGGTAAAAATATTAGAGCAATTATTCTCCTTTGAATTCATCTGTTTCCATGAAATCTCATTAGTTAAACCCAGTAGCCCTAATACTCCCTGAGGCAATCAAAAAACTCCTACCTTAAATCATACATGAAGTTTGACAGGCCAATTTTCCAAAAGTTCAAGGTTTTCTATTAACATTTCTTTTCAGGTGCTTTTTGTTTGTTTCTAGATGAGAAACTGTTCCACTCTCGCTCACACATATTTGTCATGTGGATCTTAAGCTTTCTCTTTCTAATCTCAGCTTCTAAATTATGAGCCAGTACTTGGGATCCATTTCACTCACTTCTCTGAGGAACTGCTAGTAACTTTAGCAACCATAGTGGACAGTAACACCTAGTTTCTACAGGTGAAATTTTCTCCTCTACTTTCCCTTTACTTAAAATCATCTTAGGGATTTCTCTTCTCAGATCAAGTTCATGAATGAATTTGCAGTTGTCATTTTGATTGGCAACAGAGCCAGTGTTAAGCTGTAAATGACTCAGAATAAAATAGATCTTAAATCTGCAGAACTCAGTTTACCACAAACCCGTGGAAATTTGCATAACTCCTATGGTACATTTGCTTAGTGCTACTTTCTACACATTTGTTGAAATTTAAAATGAAGAGTAATCATATTAACCTACTAATAAATATATATTTCTTTGTCCATTTAATCAAGGCAAGATATCAGTATTGCATCTGTGTGATGTCTAGACATAAGCTTAAATGAGTCAACAAGTGAATACTTAGCAAAAGAAAGTGATGAAGTTAAAATTGATACTAGTTTAAGTCTAGGAAATAGAAATGTTTATTGAGAATGTGCATTTTTTCATGAAATAACAAAATAAGGAAATCTATGCACAATATTCAGCTACAAAGCAATTTTAAACTTGATACAGGTGTGTTCCTGCACTGTGCACCCTGAGCAATAATGTTTTAGAATAATGGTAATAAACGCACATGGCAGAGACATAAAGTTTCAAAAATGTTTCAATTTAAAAGTCTCTCAATTAAATGGAATGACCAAAGGGCTATAAATCTAGGTGCTAATTTTTTATTCATTCAATTATTTACTAATTCATTTACACTAATTGCATATCTACTATGTGCCAAGAACTTACTAAACACTAGAAGGCACTGGCACCCCACTCCAGTACTCTCACCTGGAAAATCCCATGAACAGAGGAGCCTGGTGGGCTACAGTCCATGGGGTCGTGAAGAGTCGGACATGACTGAGAGACTTCACTTTCACTTTTCACTTTCATGTATTGGAGAAGGAAATGGCAACCCACTCCAGTGTTCTTGCCTGGAGAATCCCAGGGACGGGGGAGCCTGGTGGGCTGCCGTCTATGGGGTCGCACAGAGTCGGACACGACTGAAGTGACTTAGCAGCAGCCACAAGGTGATCAAGATAAGACACAGTTGTTGCCTAGATATTCCTGTCATTCAAGTTCAATAAATAACTTGATTTGCCCAAATCAATGGGCAATGGTCTTCTTTCAATGTCTTCTTTTATAAAACAGGGAAAATTCCGGCCGTGAACTATCCAGTCTCCTTGATGTGAGGATCCAACATGCATCTGAAAGTTCTGCTTAAATTGTTAACCACAGAAATTTCCTGGAAAGGATACTATGACTTTTTGAATGACTCCAATCTGGACAATGCCTTCTAAGCAAAGCAGCTTTGTGCTGCTTAAGGAACAGACACAACTTAACACCTTGACAAGAGTTATATGTATATATAATACATTGTTGTTATTACTACTTTGAATAAATTTTTTACCTTTTAGATCAATTAAGTATAAGAAAAACAGTAGATTTTTCTTATTTATGCCTACTCCTTTGCCTTTTCTCTCTTTATATTGTTGTAAATTTCTAACCTATATTATTTTCCTTCTTTCTAAATAACTTCTGCTGCTGCTGCTGCTAAGTCACTTCAGTTGTGTCTGACTCTATGCGACCCCATAGGCCGCAGCCCACCAGGCTCCCCCGTCCCTGGGATTCTCCAGGCAAGAACACTGGAGTGGGTTGCCATTTCCTTCTCCAATGCATGAAAGTGAAAAGTGAAAGTGAAGTTGCTCAGTCGTGTCCGATTCTTTGCGACCCCATGGACTGCAGACCACCAGGCTCCTTCATCCGTGGGATTCTCCAGGCAAGAGTATTGGAGTGGGTTGCCACTGCCTTCTCCGAAATAACTTCTAACATTTCTTATAATGTATACTGGCAAAAAATTTCCTCAGCTTTTATCTGAGAAAGTCTTTTCTCCTTTACTTTTGAAGGATAATTTCACAGAATATGGAATTCTCGGTTCGTTTTTTGCTTTTATTTTCTCTCAACACTTTTAATATTCCATTTCCCTCCCTTTTTATTTGCATCGTTTCCGAGAAAAAGTCAGATGTAATTCTTATTTTCACCCTTTCAACTTTTCAACTTATTTCAACTTTTGTGTAGGAAGGGTTTTCTCCCCTGACTTCTTTCAGGAGCTTTTCTTTATCTTTGGTTTTCCATGGTTTGAAAATGGAGTACGTAGGGTTAGCATTTCCGGCATTCATCTTGACTGCTTGGTGTTCTCTGAGTTTTACTGAGTCGGTGGTTTTGTGTCTGATGTTAATTTGGAGAAATTCTCAATCATTATTGTTTTACATGATTCTTCTGTTCTTAATAGGAAAAGCAGTCTCATGTGCACAGTCTTTTGAATTCTGCTCAGCCACATAAGCTTGGCCCTGGGCCTAAAATACTTCCCTATGAAGAGCCCCCATGGGCTGTGCTAGGCTCGGCACCTTGTATGGGACTATTTCTCTGTCTTATGTCAAATGTGGGCTCTTTTGTTCTGCTTAAGTGTGTTAATCTTATAGGGCCTGCTCAACCCCACTATTACCTCTGTCCTCTGTGGAAAGAAGAGATTCTTCTACTGTAGCTTGAGAGGGGTGTTTGTAGGCAAATTGTCCTGCATCAGCTGATGGGCGAGAACAGCTGGTTATGGGGTACTGAAGACCACAGCTGAACCTTGCTTTGTCTTCTACTTGTGTTAAGTAAAGGTTATTTCCATCCAGTGCTTGCTTGTGTTGTCTATTCCTTGGTGACTGTGATATCAAGATGCAGTGGGAAGAAGTGCTTAAGGGATTTTCATTTGTTAATTGTTGCTATTTTTTAAACCTGTTTGGTTGGTGCAAAAGTAATTGCCATTGGTCCCAAGTTCTGCACCAATCTTAATTACTTTTGCACCATTGGAATTACTATTACTTTTGCACCAACTTTGACTAATTTTGCATCAATTGCAATTACTGTTGAACCTCAATAACTTTTGCACCAACTGCAATTATAACACCTGTGAACCTTACTTATTTGTGCACCAACCTAATACACATGTTTGGGTGCCATCACATTATTTTTATTCTTTTATGAGTTACAATTTTATCATGAGCACAATGTAAATTAAATAGTTGAAATATAATTAGTNCAGAGGATGAGATGGTTGGATGGCATCACAGACTCAATGGAAATGAGTTTGAGCAAGCTCGGGGAGTTGGTGATGGACAGGGAAGCCTGACGTGCTACAGACCATGAGGTCGCAAAGAGTTGGACATGACTGGGCGACTGAACTGAACTGATAAATGTATAAATAAAGGTATTATGCTGTATAATGGAATGTTATTCAGCCATAAAAGAAATGATGTACTACTATATGCTGCATTATAAAGGAACCTCAAAAACGTTATGCTAAGTGAAAGAAGCCAGTGACAGAAGGCCACATATTGCATGATTCCATTTATATGAAGTGTGCAGAATGGGCAGGTCCACAGAGACAGAAAGTAGATGAATGATGCCAGGGGTTAGCAGGCAGGAGGATGGAGAGTGACTGCTTAGGAGTATGGAATTTTTTCTTTTTCCAGTGATGAAAAGCTTCTAGAATTAGATAGTGGTGATGGGTGCCCAACTTTGTGAATACACTAAACCCCCTGATTTGTACACTTTAAAATTAAGAGTGAATTTCATGATAAGCAGGTTACATATCAATGGAGTTGTTGTAAAAATATATATCTGAGGCCAGATTGGCTTAAGCAAGCGTCAGGTACCATACCTAGGAAAAACCCTAACTCACTGGGCACATGCTTCCAAGATTTAGGATTTAACAATAAAATGACCGATAGGACACTTGCTGGGAATGTCCATATGTGACATGCTTGCAAATGAAATTCTTGATAAACAGCCAATAAAGAAAGAATGGTCACAAATGTAGAAAACAAAATTCTTATTGCTAGGGAGTAGGGAGGGGAGGATAAACTGAGAGAGTGGAATTGATCTGTACACACTACTAGGTATAAAACAGACAACTAATAAAGGCCTACTGGATAGCACAGGGAACTCTACTCAGTACTCCTTAATGGTCTATATGGGAAAATAATCTAAAAAAAGAAAAAAAGAGTGGATATATGTATATGTATAGCTGAGTCACTTTGCTATACACCTGAAACTAACACAATACTGTAGATCAACTGTACTCCAGTAAAAAAAAAAAAAAAAAA
>SJYA01000521.1:1205541-1221922 GCA_006410615.1 Neotragus moschatus | reverse complement strand
AGTCCCATATAACATGATGATATTAATGGAGAGTATTCAGGAAATTTTCCAGAAAAATAAAAGCAATTCAAGCCTCTGACAGCTATACTATGGTAGAGAGTAAGACTGTTCACATGATCCTAGAGGCAAGACAGAAGCATATATGGTTGTCTCTACCATATAAAAGTGAATTGCCTAGTAATTAGAAAGAATATATATTAATATATACCAGATCAGTAATTAAGTGCATAAATATATTCCAGTTAAGATATTGGAAAATACCTTGAAATATTAATCACAGCTGCAAGTGAGATTACTGAATGGCTAACTATATTAATCCACTATTATTACCATAATTAATTTGGTTTTGTGGTGGCCACACAGGTGAGATTAATTAGATTAGGAATTAGTGATTGATGATAGCAATAATCTCTGAAATCCCTTCCAGTATGTGATATTTCTTCTGATTCACCATCTTGGTTGGGTAAGAGAAGAATGGAAATGGCTAAATCCTTTTTTCCACATGCTTTCTTACTCCATAGATCAGAAACTAATATGAGAGTTCTGCCAGTTTCTGAGTACTCCCTAATTAGAGGTATTATATCTTAGTAAAGAATCTGCCTGCAATGCAGGAGACCCTGGTTTGATTTCTGGGTCGGGAAGTTCCCCTGGAGAAGGGATAGGCTACCCACTCCAATAAAAGAAAGGAGTTTCCCAGATGGCTCAGCGGTTAAGAGCTCTCCTGCAATGCGGGAGAGACAGGTTAAATCCCTGAGTTGGGAAGGCTTTTTGGAGGAGGAAATGGCAACCCACTCCAGCATTCTTGCCTGGAAAATCCCATGGTTCCTCAATCTAGCAGGCTACAGTCCACGGGGTCCCAAAGATTTGGGCGTGACTAAGCACACATGCACATATCTTACTTCTAGAAACATTATGAGACAATAGTCACTGCCACATATTCTCATTGTAGACTTATTGTCCATTTTGGAAATTATAATGACCTTAATTCTGACAGTTAAGTGCCACCATCTGGTTTCTTTACTATTCCAGAATCCCCATTGATACCAGTCATGGCAGCACTTCAAACAAATTATTATTGGGCTTTCCATCTATGTTGCATACTCATATCACCAGTACATTGTTTATTGCCTTTATGAACAGTCAGGTTGTGGGTTTCAGGTATTTTTAGCTATACTTATTCTAATATTTCCTTCTCCTTCAACTTGCAGAGCCCTTTCTTAATAATACACCAAGGAAGTCCTGATGCCATCTCCTGATTCACTGTAGGCCATCATCATGCTTCAGGAAGTCATAGTAACAGGCGGAATGAAACAGCAGAATACACGTTGGAGTCAGGATTGAAATAACTGAGATTTCTTAAGCTATTGGCATATTATATAATTTAAAAGCATGTAATTTGTAAAAGTTGTCACTTTTAATTTCAAGTTACTTTGAATTCTGTGATTTTGTGGTATATTTTTTATTAATTTTTTTATGGTATGTGTTAGAGTCTTCAAGAATAGTTGGTTTTGAATTAGAAACTGTCAACTTTAAAAAAGGCACAATGTGAAAGTTGCAAGTTAAGTTTAATAGGGGCAAAATGAGGACTATAACCCAGAAGACAACATCTCAGATAGTCTGAGAAACTGCTCCAAGGAGGCAGGGGGAAGGTCTGTTTATATGTGATTTTGGTGAAGGGGGACTTCATACAATCAAACACATATTTTTTGCAGAAGGTTTCTGCTAGTCTCATGAAGGTTACTGCTAGTCATGAGAAACAGACATCACCATGAAGATTTTATTGCTTTTCTAGATATGAGGAGATACAAGATTTGGGCTCATAAAATCAGCTCCTGAAAATAACTGTCTGAAGACTTGTTCTGCCCGTTTTTCTCAAAGCACAGAGTGCCTCATTTCCGCTTCCACCTTGAACTCCTTTCAGGGGTTGTTGAAAATCAGCACCTGCAGCAGCACGTGATTTAATCCTTGTAGAGGTAAATGGCAAGTGCCAATTTGTAGCTGAAAAACCAAAGTTGAGTTTCAATTATGTCTCAACATTTTATTGGCTGCTTGACTTTATCCTTTCAAATCCATGTTTACATTTGTTCATCTAAAATGAAGAGTAATTATACCTTCTTTATGGCTTTTTTAAGATTGTTAAATGAGATAATATATGCAAAGCACTCAGAAGTGTGTAAAGTCATAAGAAATACTCCATAAAGAATAGTTTTTAATTTACTGGAAGAAGCAAATTTTAATTTACAATTACTATAAATTTTCATGTGTACTCACAGGGAATGAAGCCACATATTACCTTAATTTACGTCACTCTTAATTGCAACCTCCTATAAAGTATAAATTTAATTTATAAAAATATCAAAAAATACCATTTATTTTAAGATCAAAATTGTGTCGTGTAATGGAAATTGTATAAAGTTTGGAGTTGGAGACCTCAGTCCTTGTGTTTGAACTAATGCCAACTTGCTGAGAGAATTTGCCCATGCAACTCCTATTGCATTTCAGTTTCCTCATCTTTCAAGTGGAAACAGTGATCAGGCTTTTCATATTTATTGCTTTGTCATTTATTAAGTAAATAACCTTAATCATACAGATTAATTTCTGTGTGGCTCAGTCTCAACATCTATGAAGGGGGGATAATAACTGTAAATGTCACCATGTTGTTGAAGAGTACATGAGATAAAAAAAAGTTGAATACTTGGCAAAGTGCCTGGAAGGAAACCAGTGTTGAGTATGTGTTATTGTGTCTGTTTATTATGTATTACACCCCTCAGGATTTCTGGGAGAAGCTAATGTAGTTTGTAGGTTAGAAAGCACCTAAACAAATTTTGTTACTATTTCAATGACATCTAGATTTCAATAATCTTTTGCTAGATTAGTAAATAATCTAATTTATGTTGAAATCACTTTTAGAAAAAAATATAATTTCCTCATTTTTGATAAATAGTATATAATTTAGTTTCTAATACATACTAATGATCACATCAGATAATTGTGACTGGAAATTTAACAATGTAAATATTAAAAAATATATTTAATATTCAAAAAAGTGGAGATAATTTGGCTAACACAGAAAGGCATCTGCTTTTCTTGCAACTATAAATCTATATTGCCTCTAAAAAATGCATATTTATTACAGTTAAGTTTCAAAATGATTATTTGACTAAATATTTCTATTTAAAGTGAACTTGGAGTATTCACGGTAAACTTCACATTAAAATGAGGTAGTCTGTTTTCTCTTTTCTTTTTCTTCTCTAGGGCTTCTGCATAAATGTAAATTTGATGTAATCAATTTCCTGAGAAGTACATGATAGATATCACATTAGGCAGACTATTGGCTTTTGAAACATTTGTAAACATAAAAGCTTCAGCATCTTATATGAAAAACTAATAGATTTTTAGGAAATTCTTCACACCATTAATAATAATGAAATAAGAAACTATTCTGAAGTGCTTCTTAAAATGAAGAATATCAATTAATGGAAGACAGAATTGATAAAATGGATGTATTACAAAAAACAAATGGCATTTCAATGTAGGGAAAAGTAATTCTTTTTCATCTTACTTAATTCCAATATTTTGTACTTTTCAAAGGTGTTATCAGAACCAAAAATTGTATTACAGTATTGTTTTATCTCAATTAATTATTGCATCTCATTACATTAGTCTATATAATATATAGTTTTTCATAATTAAATATAAAGTATGTAGGCATTTTAATGTAAGTATAGCTTTTACATTTGCCATATTTTTGTTTTAGGAAAACAAAAGCACATCCATTATTTAAATCTATTGCTTATATTTCATTAAATAGAATTGAACACGTTTGTAAAGTTGGAGTTGTATTTAATTTTTCAGAACTTAACTTCCATAAGGGGATGACTTATAGTTCTAAATATGGAAAGATATTTCTATTGGACCACCACAACAGTACCTGGAAAAGATAGGATATAGACAAATAATAAAATAGAAATCAGTGGCACAGATCTAAAATCCAGTCTTATTAAGGTAAAAAAATATGTTCTATTTGAACATTGGAATTATCTTTCTTTACAACTTTTTTTAGTTTTGGAGAAGTAATTAAGTTTCATTGCATGTTTTGCCTATTCACACAGAATGTAACTAAGACTGTTAGTTTTATTATTTTCATTTTCTTATGCAGTAGCCTAAATTCTATTTCACACTTTTGCCCAGGTAATTCTCAGCTCAAGTCAACCATGAGTTTGAGGAATTTCTTCTGCTTTGTGCTCAGGGAGACAACAGAGCATAATTTTGACTGCATAGCAGTCATTACAAGGTCAATTGTACCAAGCCATATAACCTCAGATTATTTAGTCAAGTCATTTCTTAAGCAGAAAACAGATGAATACAAAAGCAAATAGTTTAGTGCTATTTGATATTTAACAAAATTAATATAGTTTTCTGGATTTGCATTTTAAGGAGTCTTACTCCATATATATTCCACAAAGAAAAATGATATCCTTATTGCTTGTTGATGTTTCCTTCTAAAATATGTCTTCATTCAAAATTCTGTACTGCAGAGAAATATATGAAAACAATCCCCTCAGTTTTTTCATCATAAAAGCATAACTTGACTTGGGTAAATATGGAAGATCACAGAGTAACCGTGCTTTATGAAAAGGATATTTCATAACTATCTGCATCTATATCTCTATACAGATATTTATCTACAAGAAGAAATCCTTCAGTAAACCTTTAAACTAAGTGTCCAGAGATAAGGGTTCAGTATTTCTGTATCACCCATAAAGTTCCGCACATTAAACAGGTTGCAGCTCCAACCTAGACTGAGATATCTTTAGAGATCACCTCTGGATTTAATCTCTTTAGAAATCTCTTTAGAGATCACCTCTGCAACAATAGGGCCTCTTATTGAAAGTGAAAGCTTTAAGCCAAGTGAAAAACTTGGCTTAAAACTCAACATTCAGAAAACTCAGATCATGGCATCCAGTCCCATCATTTCACCCATCAATAGATGGGGTAACAATAAATAGTGACAGACTTTATTTTCTTGGGTTTTAAAATCACTACAGATGGTGACTGCAGCCATGAAATTAAAAGATGCTTGCTCCTTGAAAGAAAAGCTATGACCCACCTAGACAGCACATTAAACAGCAGAGGCATTACTTTGCCGACAAAGGTCTGTCTAGTCAAGGTTATAGTTTTTTTAGTAGTCACATATGGATGTGAGAGTTGGACTACAAAGAAAGCTGACCACCGAAGAACCTGTCTCTTATACACATCTTATNCAGCAGAGGCATTACTTTGCCGACAAAGGTCTGTCTAGTCAAGGTTATAGTTTTTTTAGTAGTCACATATGGATGTGAGAGTTGGACTACAAAGAAAGCTGACCACCGAAGAACTGATGCTTTTGAACTGTGGTGTTGGAGAAGACTCTTGAGAGTCCCTTGGACTGCTACGAGATCCAACCAGTCAATCTTAAAGGAAATAAGTCCTGAACATTTATTGGAAGGACTGAGCTGAAGCAGAAATTCCAATACTTTGTCCACCTTATAGGAAGAACTGACTTATTTGAAAAGACCGTGATGCTGGGAAATATTGTAGGTGGAAGGAAAAGGGGACAACAGAGGATGAGATGGTTGGATGGCATCACTGACTCATTGGGCATGAGTTTGAGCATGCTCTGGAAGTTGGTGATGGACAGCGAAGGTAGGCACGCTGCAGTCCATGGGATCAAAACAAGTCAGACACAACTGAGTGACTGAACTGAACTGGAGTTAATATTCTCCATCATTTGAGTTGCTTTCTCTCCTTTGTCTCTTATATCATCACTATAAAATGGACTGAAATTTTTTAATAAGCTCATAAACAAACTACTGAGCTTGAACCTTGATAAATGGAATATTCCTTGTCAATCAGTAAACAAAGGATGTCACAGTCATCAGCAATCACAAACATCATGGACCATGAGCTGGTAAGTCCTGAGGAAACTAAGGAAGGAAAGAAAACCTGCCATCCAGCAGCGATCAGGCTGCAACAACTCCCCACTGTTAGCCGTGAGGAACCCCAGGACATGGAAAACCAAGATAGTGGCCCAGATACTTGAGGTGTCAGTTTAGTACAGTTCAGCCGCTCAGTCATGTCTGACTCTTTGCAACTCCATTGGACTGCAGCATGCCTGGCTTCCCTGTCCATCACCAACTCCCAGAGCATGTTCAAACTCATGTCCATCAAGTCAGTGATACCATCCAACCATCTCATCCTCTGTTGTCCCCTTTTCCTTCCACCTACAATCTTTCCCAGCACAAGGTCTTTTCCAAGGAGTCAGTTCTTCGCATCAGGTGGCCAAAGTATTGGAGTTTCAGCTTCAGCTCAGTCCTTCCAATGAATATTCAGGACTTATTTCCTTTAGGATTGACTGGTTGGATCTCCTTGCAGTCCAAGGGACTTTCAAGAGTCTTCTCCAACACCACAGTTCAAAACCATCAATTCTAAAGCCCTAGTTTTCTTTATGGTCCAACCCTCACATCCATACATGACTACTGGAAAAACCATAACTTTGACTAGACAGAGCTTTGTCAGCAAAGTAATGCCTCTGCTTTTTAATGTGCTGTCTAGGTGGGTCACAGCTTTTCTTCCAAGGAGCAAATGTCTTTTAATTTCATGGCAGCAGTCACCATCTGCAGTGATTTTGGAGCCCAAGAAAATAAAGTCTGTTATGTTTCCATTGTTTCCCCATCAATTGGTCATGAAGAGATGGGACTGGATGCCATGATCTTAGTGGAGAATTCTGACAAAATGTGGTTCACTGGAGAAAGGAATTGAAAATCACTTCAGTACTCTTGCCTTGAGAACCCCATGAACAGTATGAAAAGGCAGAAAGATATGACAATGAAAGATGAACTCCCCAGCTTGGTAGGTGCCTAATATGCTACTGGAGAAGAGTGGAGAAATAACTCCAGTAAGAATGAAGAGACAGAGCAAAAAAAAAAGCAACATCCAGTTGTTGATGTCACTGGTGATGGAAATGAAGTCCAGTGCTATAAAGAGCAACATTAGGGATCCAGAATATTAGGTCCATGAATCAAGGTAAACTGGAAGTGGTCAAACAGGAGATGGCAAAAGCGAACATTGACTTTTTAGGAATCATTTAACTCAAATGGACCAGAATGGGTGAATTTAATTCAGATGGCCATTATATCTACTATTGTGGGCAAGAATCCATTAGAAGAAATGGAGTAGCCCTGATAGTCAACAAAAGAGTCCAAAATGCAGTACTTGGGTGCAATCTCAAAAATAACAATGATTTCTGTCTGTTTCAAGGCAAACCATTCAATATCACAGTAATCCAAGTCTGTATCCCAACCAATAATGCCAAAGAAGATGAAATTGAATGGTTCTATGAAGACCTACAAGACCTTTTAGAACTAACACGCAAACAAGGTGTCCTTTTCATCATAGGGGACTACATTACAAAAGTAGGGAGTCAAGAGATACCCGGAGTAACAGGCAAATTTAGCTTTGGACTACAGAATGAGGCAGGGAAAAGTCTAATAGAGTTTTGCCAAGAGAACGTACTGGTCATAGCAAACGCCCTCTTCCAACAACACAAGAGAAGACTCTACACATGGACATCACCAGATGGTCAACACTGAAATCAGATTGTTTATATTTTTGCAGGCAAAGATTGAGAAGCTTTATACTGTCAGCAAAAACAAGACCAGGAGCTGACTGTGGCTCAGATCATGAACTCCTTGTTGCCAAATTCAGACTTAAATTGAAGAAAGTAGGGAAAAGCGCTAGACCATTCAGGTATGACCTAAATCACATCCCTTATGACTATACAGTGAAAGTGACAAATATATTCAAGGGATTAGATCCGACGGACAGAGTGCCTGAAGAACTATGGACAGAGGTCTGTGACATTGTTCAGGAGACTGTGATCAAGACCAGCCCCAAGAAAAAGAAATGCAAAAAAGGCAAAATGGTTGTCTGAGGAGGCCTTACAAATAGCTAAGAAAAGAAGTTGAGGTGTATATCAAAGGAATGATTCAATGAGCCCAGACTTTCATCTCCCTAGACATAGAAAAGTGCTAAATTCCATAACTTTGAATATCTGGTTTTCCTTAATTAACAATAATCTTTTGACTTTAGACTACCTGTCCTTTGTTGTAAAACTTCTACAAACCCTGGCTCCACCACCCACCCTTGGAGCAGTTTTCTCAGGGTTATTTGAGATGGTGCCTCCTGTGCTTGAAGTTCCAAAAAGTCCCACCAAATAAAACATAACTGTCAACTTTTGTGTTGTGGATTTTTTTTTAAGTCCACAACCTAAAGGACCACTTCAAGTTCCTTCCATTTATCAGAGCCAAAAGAATCTAGATTTGCAGCAGTTTGGTGGATATTTACTTAGGGATCTCCTGCACTGCTATGCAATCACCAATTATTTTTTTCATTCCCACCAGTATTGTCTTTTTCCAGACAATATTCTGCTAATAAATATTAGCTTAGCTAATTTCTAAATCATCTATTTCCTGGTGGCACATGAGGTCTTTTTGATTTCAGTCATAGGCTGAGGTGAAACCTGCTGAAATAATGCAAGTTGGCAGTATTCCAAATGTGAATGACAGTTATAGCCATAAGTGTTACCTACATTTCTTTAGATTTTCTTCAAAAATTAAATGTAAATTAAATATTTTCCCACCAATCTGTCTGCTAAAGTGTCACAATCAGCATGAGTTTTCATCATTTTTTCTCAAAAAAGCACATTAATATTGATTTCCTCACCTGCTTATAATTCTATAAATTAGTCTAGAAAGTCCTGTCACAGTAAACTTGTTTTTTAAAATATATTATAAGATCTTTATACCTGTCATTTCAGAACTCTCTCTACAACTACACAAATTCACACATTGTCATTCATATAGCCAAAGTCTTAATAAGAATCTACTTTTTACTTATATTTGAGGTCACCATAGTCTATGGCTTTTAGAAAGTAAAATATGCATGTTGTTAGTAAATGAAAAATCCTAAAGATCTGTCATATTAAAAATAAAAGACTTTTTATCTCATATTACAATTCCAAATATTCTCTTCTATTTAGCCATAGTTAAGTAGTTACTATATGCCTCTCTGGGGGGGGGGGAAGAAGTAAATCCTAAATGTTTGAATACACACACACACATACATCTCTCTGTATGTTCATGTACACCCTTGTAATTATCCTTTTTAATTTTATGAAATGGATTGCTCATGTCCATTGTTCTTTTCCTTCCTTTTTCATATATTAACATTTTAAAAGAGACTTCATCTCAGCATATATACCGCTTTCTATGAATTGTATCAATGCATCGTCTTATCTTTTGGCTTTAGGTTGCATTTGGCCAAGAAGAGACATGAGAGGAAATCGGAAGGAAGGAGGAGAGTGAAGGTGAGATATTCAATCGCCCAAACCTCCCTGCACTTGGTTGCCTCTGCTGACTCTGCCTCTACACTATTGGGCCTGGCTCCTTACAGGTAATCCTCTGCCTCTAGGTGCCAATAATACTTTCTTTCACTCATCCCTTCAGGCCTAGAGATGGTAATGACCTCTGCTGTCACTAATCCCCTGGTCCTGCCCTATTCCCACTGTACCCTGAAGTTCCTTTTTTGCCTTACCCATATCTTTGTCAACAGACCCTTGATTATTTCCAACAATTGCTAATTTAAATAAGCCGTTTGTTGTTTGTTTTAGTTGCATTTTACAAGATAAGGATTTGGTTTTTATATGGGTACCCAGGGACTCTGTAGAGAGGTTCAAGTATTTAAGTAGTATCATTTTGGCAGCTGTATGGAGAACAGAGGACAGAGAGAAAGAGCTGGCAGTAGAGAGACCATCAGGTGGATATTGTAACAATCCAGATAAGAGATGAGGGCGGCTTGCAAGAAGTGGTCAAAGTAGATGTAAGGAAGTGGTTGAATATTTGATACATTTCTGAACAAATACGATAGGATTTTCTGATGGGCCAGTTTTGGGATCTGAGAGAAAGTAGGAACCCCCAAAATTCAAAGCCTTTAATCTTACCAACTAGAAGAATGTGTCTTTTACCAAAATAAAGAGCAGGTGATTTTAGAAAAAAAAAATCAAGTATTGGAAATATCCAATCAAATATCCAAATCAAATTTGGAAAAATTCTAATTTTTCAGCATTATCTAAACATCCTAATAAATAAATATAAATCTGGGCTTCTAAGAAATAAACATGGGAATCATGAATACAGGATGGCATTTACTGTAAGAGGCTGGCTAAAACTGATAACATTATGTGTAAAAAGGGGAGGTAAGAGAACTAAGTCTTGGGACAAAGATATATGGGAGCAAAGACTCTAGCAAAGGACAAAATGTCAGAAGACTTGATTAAGAGAATAGTCAATAGATTTTGAGAAGCTACATTTAAAAAGTCTTTCAAGAGAGAGAGGATGCAAATGATGTTTAGAAAGTAAGTTAGAAATGACCAATGGATCGGGCAGCAAGGAAGTTATTACAGGGTTTGACAAAAATATTGTTACGGCAAGACTTCATTACAGAATGGAAAAAGTAGGAATATAGACAGTAAAGGAAGATTACTCTTTCATGGGATTCTCATCAAGATTGACAATTCAAAAGGGAACAGAAAAAGGGGAAACTGGAGAGTGATGAAAGGAAGATTGGTCTTGATGTAGGATAAAGTGAAAATTTTCCTATGCATTTTTACATACTCTTTTTAAAATAAAAAGTAAGTTTTTTGGGCTGAGGTTAAAGAGGGGATCCAACCAGTCCATCCTAAAGGAGATCAGTCCTGGGTGTTCATTGAAGGGACTGATGCTAAGGCTGAGACTCCAATACTTTGGCCACCTGTGCAGAGAGCTGACTCATTTGAAAAGACCCTGATGCTGAGAAAGATTGAGGGCAGGAGGAGAAGGGGACAACAGAGGATAAGACAGTTGGATGGCATCACCGACACAATGGACATGGGTTTGGGTGGACTCTGGGAGTCAGTGATGAACGAGGAGGCCTGGCGTGCTGAGATTCACGGGGTCACAAAGAGTCAGACATGACTGAGAGACTGAACTGGAACTGGAAAGAGGGGAAGGAAGTTTGAAGTTTTGCAGACATAAAAGAATGTGTTTAGTAGCCATCTTGAACAGAGGTCAGCAAATTTTTGTCTCAAAGAACCAGATATCAAATATTTTAGTCTTTGTGAAAAATACAGTCTCTGTCACAGATACTCAAATTCAGTGTCACAGTGTAAACAAATAATCATGACTTGTGTCAATAAAATTTTAGTTATAAAAGCAGGCAAGGTGTATTTGGCTCACAGAAGATAGCTTACTGATTCTTGATCTAGGAGAGTGAAGAAAATGGACAAGAGAAATGCAGTAGAGTTTCCAGAAAGCTCTCAAGGCTGATTTGAGAGTATAATCATAAAGTGGAACCAGCCAGGATGGAGTGGTTTTGCTTGAACTATGTTGTTGATGCTTGGAGGCAGATGTAAGCATGCTAAAGAAAATGGTGAAAAAGACACACATATTTTATCTTCAGTTTCTGCCAGAATGTGAAAAGCTCTAGTCACTTAATCTCCCCTCTCTTACAATCTTGTGCTTCTTTTTGCATGGTTGGGCATCATTCTCTGTTTAGCAGCCTTAGTGAGTTTCTTAATTCCTTTAGCAGAGAGATCGTTTCCTGTGCGTTCCCCTTCAGTGTCTACCACTGCATGATGTGCCATATTCCCAGCATGACTCCCTACACCTTGCAGAAGCTGACCCCACCCTCCTCTGCTGCATCATCACACGCCTCTTGATTCTCTTGTTATTATACCCCCCACATTCTGATCCTGTTGCCGTTTCTCGAATATATCAAATCTCACTACTCTGTCCTCAGGCTCTTTCCTCTGCTTGGAATGCTCTTCTTCTGAACATGATCTAAATTTCCATTCATTTCTTAAGCTCTGTTTAAACATCTTATAATGCCCTTTCCTCTTGGAGGCGCTTCTTCAAACTTAATACTCTCCTCTCCCTCTGCATACCTCCTTCTTCCTACATAGCAACCCACCAATTTTTCTTCTAGGACTCTGCCCTTCCCCTTCACTGGATTCAACATAATGATGCATTTATATCTGTCATTTGTTTAATGTCTATATGACCACTAACATATACACCTCATGAGGGCAGGGTACACACACAATCTGTTTCACCAATACACATCCTGAAATAGCCCTTGATTTAGCAGATTTGTAATCAATATTTACTGATGAATGAATTAAGGAATTCTCTCAGATCTCATGCATTTAATGGTTGAGAGGTATTAAATGCTGCTTTCTGATTGTTACTCCCTGCATTACTCTGCTGAGGTTGCCATCAAAGATGACCACACATTGGGTGACTTAAGCAACTGGAAATCATTTTCTCATGATTCTGAGGGGCTGGAAGTCCAACATGAAGGTGCCATCAGAGTTGGCTTCCAGTAAGGAATTTCCCCTTGGTAGGCAGAGATCTTGCTGTGATTTCACGTGGTCTTCTCTCCTTACAAGCTCACATGGAAGGAGAGCTCTATGCCTCTTGCTCTTACTGTAAGGATGCTGGTCCTATGTATTAGGGCCCCAACCACATGACCTCATATTATTTTACCTCCTTAAAAGCTCTTTCTCCAGAATTGTCAAGTTAGGGCTTCAACATAGGAATGCAGGGAACAGAATTCCGTCCTAAGACTCCTACACTCAGTCAGGTTCTCTCTTATTTGCTCTCATGGTGCCCTGCTACACATTGTTGACCCTGCATCCTACGTGACTGGCTCCACGTCCCTCTTTCCTATTTGACACAACCTCACAAGAGCTCAAGTTGGATCAGTTTTGTTCAACATTCGATCCCAGTTATGCATAGGAAACACACAAAACTACTTGTTGAGTAAATGAGTGAGTTTTTTCTGTATTTAGAATTTTATTTTACAGAGAAATCCTAATAGTTTTGTGCTCCAACTAATTACACTGTCTTATGGGAAACACAATCCTTTAAAGATTTTTCACTTGCTTTCTACAGAAAGAGTCAATTTGAAGATAGAAAAAAAAAACCTAAAAATTAAAATACAAAGTAGGGAGAGGTTATAGTTTATGAGTGTTAACACACAGGTACAAATGTGAAACATGCTTTGATGTTGATTTTAACAAAACCACAAAATGACAGTTTGGAGACAATCAGAAAAATGCAACACAGACTGGATACTAAATAAAATAAATAACTGATTTTGTTAGGTTCATGAAAATGGCATTATGATTTTTTTTAATTCATTAGTTATTAGTGATAAGTTTGCTGTTTCTATTGTTTAGTTGCTCAGCTGTGTCTGTTTTGCGACCCATGACTGCAGACTGCCAGGCTCCCCTATAGATGGGATTTTTCCAGCAAGAATACTGGAATGGGCTGCCATTTTCTTCTCCAAGTGATCTTCCTGACCCAAGTATTGAACCCACATCTCCTGCATGGAAGGTGGATTCTTTGCCATGAAATCCCCAGAGACAAGGTACTGAATTATGTATTTGTAAAATGATTTGAGGCATAATATCTGGGATTTCAAAAAATATTTCAGGAAATAAAAGTAGAGGCAAGAGATAAAACGAGATTGTAAAGTACTAATAGTTGTTGAAGCTGGATGATGGAACATAGGGATTCATTTATACTATTGCCTCTTCTTTTTATGCTTAAAATTTCCATAATAAAATTTTTAAAAAAACAGACAAAATGGAAAAAACTGCTATGCACAAAGTTATTGACTTTCTAAAAAATTTCCATGCAAATCAAAGCTATTAATATAATCCATTGGGGGATTAATTCAGTTATACTGATGGAGTATAATGGCAACTGGCCAAAAAATTACTTTGTTCTTTCACTTAATCTCACCAAGTCATTGGCAAAACAACCTGTCATCCTTGTCAATTTTCAGTATCCTGGAAGCCAAAACAGAAGAATTTATGTCCCATATTAAAAATCACATAGTATACTGAATACATAGAACAGCAACTTGGAACTTTTTGAAAATACCAAGAGCAAATACATACAGTTTCAAAAATTATAGCAGTACTTCATATCAATTGTTGAAATTATATGAATGATAGTAAAATCACCCCATTCACTCCCAAAGAGCAATCTGTCTTGAAGTCTGTCATGAATAAGAGACTTGTGGAACGCAGAAATTAATTTTTCAAATGAGTGAAGTAATTGCAGCACAAATGTTGAGGTAAAAAGTCTCCTCCTTATGATATCATATTAAACCATTTAATATTATAATTTGTATTTTGTAAATGTGATGTAGAAATGTTCAGAAATGCACTTGCTACAAGAATTTCTTTCATTGTTCCTGGCTTCCCTTGTGGCTCAGATGGTAAAGAATTGGCCTGCAATGTCGGAGACCTGGGTTAAATCCCTGGGTTTGGAAGATTCCCTGGAGAAGGGAACAGCTACCCATTCCAGAATTCTGGCCTGGAGAATTCCAAGGACTATACAGTCCATGGGGTCACACAGAGTAGGACGCGACTGAGCAACTTCCACTTTTCACTTTCAAAGATGATTATTAAAATATAGACTAGTTTATGTGGCAAGCTGGACAGGAGGGGAGCTTGTGGGGGAATGGATGCATATATCTCTATGGCTGAGTCTCTTTGCTGTCCACCTGAAACTATCACAACATAGTTAATTGGCTATACTCTTATATAAAATTAAAAGTTTTAGAAATTTAATTAAAAAATTTTTATAAACTAGTCACCTGAAAGATGGAGTAAAGGGCAAATAACTTTCATGAAGTGACCGCTTTTTGATATTACCTAATCAAGGGTAATATTCATTTTTTCATTCAATATACAAATAATTTACTTACATTATGATCTATCAAGTAGAAATTATCCTATAGATAAATTGACAACTATAGTGTTTTAGGAAATTTTTAAAAGAAGGGTTTTGACTAAATCCCAGATGTAAATGACTCCAAAGAAATTATCCTATAGTTAAATTGACAACTAGAGTGCTTTAGGAAACTTTTAAAAGAAGGGTTTTGACTAAAGCCCAGATGTAAATGACTCCAAACCTGTTTGCTTAACCACTGGTATACATTACGTGACCACATTTTTGAAATATCCATTGAGCCCTGAAAGAGTGATCTATGCCTTGGTAAAGTGGCAGGTTGAGGTTTTAAAAGCAAAAAGTTTGTCTAGGAACACTGGTTTTTTGTGTGCAGGCAAAATGTCAGTCCTTCGGGGTACTGCAATAAAAATATCACAGACTAGTGACTTAAACAGTAAACATTTATTTCTCACAGTTTTGGAGGCTGAGAAGTCCAGGATCAGATTTAGTGTCTGGTGAGGACCTGTTTTCTGATTTGCAGATGGCTGCCTTCTCCCTGTGTCCTCACATGGCAGAAGGGGCCAGAGAGTTCTCTGGGATGACTTGGGCAGGGAGGGAGGTGTTCTCTTTTATAAGGGCACTCATCCCATTCATGAAGACTCCACCCTCGTGGCCTAATCCTCTTCCAAATGCCCATCTCCTAATACTGTCACACTACGCATTAGGATTTCATCATGAATTTTGGAAAAACACAAACATTCCATCCATAATATAGAGTCACTCTTCATGATTCAGGGTCTGGTCCTTCATTGGAAGTTTCATGAAACTGTCTGGTCCACCAGATTTGACTGATTGCTTCACAAGCACAGACTCAGTAACAATTGGTCCTAAGTTAGGAATTAAATAAAAGGTTTCTGCCACACAGCATTTCCCAACTCTAGTTTACATAGCTTTAAATAGTAGGAGCAGGGACTCAAGACACAGCCAAATAGTAATTGCTTCAGCTTCTCTCATAGCGTGTACACCACAATTTCCACACCTCCGCCTCCCTCCAATCCATGACCACCGCCATGCAGACCATGCTCCACTGCAAGAGATGTCAAAGTGGGTGAGGTTTATTTCAGTATAGAAAAAAATATGCCCCTCTGGTGCCTGTCTAGCATCACCGTGATTGTCACAAGATCCCTTGAGAGACCTGGTATCTTTAATGAAAGAATATCTAACTAGTTAGAAGAAAGATGGTACCACAAGCTATGGATTGTTTCCAAGGTCATGTTTATATTGCTCTTCATCTTTTCCAAATGTTAAAAACACTTTTCAGCTTTTGGTATAATTTTATAATACATAGTGCACATTTTTCTAAAATTTTGGATATCATGTGAATAAAGAAATGCATATATGAAGGTGTACTTGTTATACATATATACCACACACACACACACACATATATATGTATGTATATATATTATATATGTATATTATATGTATATATAAATAATATGTATATACATACATATATATTATGTGTTGGAAAATGTTTTCCTTCTGTAATATAAATTATG
>SJYA01000521.1:1168264-1205296 GCA_006410615.1 Neotragus moschatus | reverse complement strand
ATAGGGTGGAAGGTTGTACATGTGTAGAAACAGAAAATGCACAGAATTATCTCTGCTTTCCACACAATGAATTTTGCTGTGAACTTAAAATTACTCTAAAATATAAAGCTTATTAATTTAAAAATTTGTCAAAGGATTTTACCCTTCAAACACAAATAATTAATTGTTAACTTCATTAATAATTTTCCTTTTCCCTTTTATATAATGAGCTATTTGTGTATAGATCTGGTCATAATAAATTAAAATGGAGTTTAAGGCCTTTTACCAAATCTTTCTCATCTTTTATAAAGTTCAACTCAAAATTCATTTCTGTTAAGGTAAACTAACCTATATGTAAATTATGCATCTTTCTCATAAGAAAATACTAATCTCTCATCCTCTGTTGGTGACTTTTGGGTTCAGAGATAAATACAAATTTATTTTTCTTTACAACAAAAATAAACCACTAAAGGAAATGTTTTCATAATATTTTCAGCTTTCCTGTTGTCCCATAGATTCTATCCAGATGAACTTTGTAATTCAGAGCAAACCAATTATTTCAGCCTTTTCATATGCTTATATATTAGAATTAGATCAGTGAACTGAACTGATTAATGAGTAAGTTCAAAAAGAGATCAAAGTTTTTGATAGATTTTTCCAATGAGGAAAATTTCCAGTAGGGTAGACCAAAAGACTAAATTGAATCTAATTCTAGGAAGAAAATCAAATACAACTGCAGTTTAAACAATAGCATATCTATTAAACTGTAATGCACAGGATTCAGTTCTGTTTTAGACTCCTTGAGATTTATTTACAGAAATTAAAATCTTATTTAAACTATTTAGTGCTCAAAAGCACAATGCTTAAAAGAAATATGAAAATTCAATTCAGTTCAGTTCAGTCGCTCAGCTTGTTAGACTCCGCAACCCCATGGATGGTAGCACACCAGGCCTCCCTGTCCATTGCAACTCCTGGACTCTATTCANTGGGGATGATCTGGAGGGATGGTGTGGGGAGGGAGGGGGAAGGGAGGGGGTCCGGATTGGGAACTCAGGTACACTTATGGCTGATTTACGTCAATGTATGGCAAAATGAGTACAGTATTGTAAAGCAAAACAAACTAAAAAAATAAAAATTAATAATTAAAAAAAAAATAAAATTAAATTAAAAAAAAGACAAAATGCATATACACACTGTCAAATTTTTTCAACAAAGTTGAACTATATGATCTCTTATGGATTGAATGTCTGTATCCTTCTAAAATGCGTGTGTTGAATCCCTAATACCCAATATGACTGTCTTTGGAGATGAGGTCTCTACAGAAATAAAGTTAGATGAAGACATATGGGTGAGACCTTGCTCCCATAGGATTAGTATCATTATAAGAAGAGACATCAGTGTTCTTTCTCTCTCTCTGTCTGTCTTCATCTTCCTACTCTCCTTGTGCACCAAGGAATGCCCTTTAATGAGAAGAGAGCTATCTGTAAGCCAGGAGAAGAGTCCTCACCTGAAACCAAATTTGCCGACATCTTGATCTTGGACTTTCCAGTCTCCAGAATGGTGAGAAAATAAATCTCTGTTGTTTAAACCATCCAGTCTGTGGTATGTTTTTATTGCAGTCCTAACTGATTAATACATGGTCCTCAATTTCAAAGTGTCACAGCATTAGATATGCAAAGGAGGAGTCTTCCTGAAGAAATTCATAAGAAATTGCTTAGCAATGTAGGTCTTTAGAAAGTATTTATTTATTGTTTATATTTAATCAAGGTAGTTATAAGTACTTCCTTAAAAGATTTTCAAACAATTGCAATTGAGCATGAAAAATATTACTTCAATTAGATGCCTGCATATGTAGTCTCATCTTCCTAAATGTAATAACCGGAATGCATCATTTCATTGTGTCAACATGTTTTTCATTGGCAAATATTTTCTCTTCATCATGCATAACTCCTTGATGCTAATGAAGACTGAGGGACTGGTCTAAACAGCTGAAAAATATTGAAGCTATAGATTAAAACCAACTTATTTTTAATAAGAAGACATTGATTTCTAGAAATAGCAAAAATATTGGTAATTGACCATTGCTTATCTATGAATTTGAAACAATATCTTGCAATTATGAAATAGTTTTCCACAAAAATCTCAGAGAACTACACAAAATATATCTAACTTGGATAACAAGAATTTTTATTAAAAGCACTTCTTCATTACTTATAGTAGAGGTATGTTGATTTGAATTAAGTTGAATATCTTATTTCTCCCTATAAAAATACAAGATATACTGAGAATGAGACACTTAACAAATATGGTAGTTATGTATTTTTAATTTCATGAAATTTATTTCATGTAATAAATAAACCCTATAAACCAAATGTTTAGTTTTTGTTCTGAAAACTAGAGAAGGAAATGGCAACCCACTCCTGTATTCTTGCCTTGGGAATCTCATGGACAGATGAGCCTGGCAGGCTACAGTCCATGAGGTCTCAAAGAGTCAGACAAGACTGAGTGACTGAGAACATACACGTCCTGAAAACTAAGTCATAGTCACCTTAAAGGTACAGAAGAGATGATGATGAGGACAGAGCTCTACTACAAGTGATCCAATTTCCTTCCATTTCTGCTTTTGTAATGTAAAGCAGCCAGTGAGAGAATGCAAGAATTTCTTATACAAGAATAGTCCCAATGTGCTTTTGTGATATTAAATGACAAATCATAAAAGACCTATATGTATATCATACAAATATCAAATAAATACATGTAAAAGAATTTATTTAACTGAGGTAACTGGTAACGTATTACAAGCAGTCCAAAGGAAAACAAAAGGACTGCAAGTTTGTATGGAATAAAGAATTGTTGAAATAGATGTACAAATGACTCGAAAGTGGCATTTCCAAAGGGGTACTTGAGTAGTGGGGAGTGAGAGGAATCCATTAAATTGCCCCACAACATAATTTATTTGCATGTTTATTGACAAGAATTCTTTCTCATTGCTAACAGTTGTCTACAACTTGCAGAATTCTAAACTAGCTTAAAGGCAAAAAAGAAAAATGCTAGAATTACTAACCCAGAAAGTATGATAATCTAAGCAATGCAAAAATTTCCATTGAAACCACCTAGTTATTTTTTGTTGTTGTTATTATTGTTTATTTCAAATGTTCTAATATGGGTCTTCCTTTGGTATTTAACTGATAAGGTTATTTTGGAGACACCAAGTCTAGACTACCTCCACATGCCAGCAATTACAGGGGTGACTGAGCAGCTTTGCAGACTAGTCAGTGTTTGATCTGTCAGGATAGTAAATTCAAATCTAGAATTTTCCTTTGGAGTTTCAGCTAAAGTCCATTGTCCTCATATTACTAAATCATCAGAGACATGACTGCTGTTCAGAAAGACAGATTAATCAAACTCACAATGTCTAGACAGGGTAAGAGAAACTTTGTGCTTCAAAGGAAAACAATACATTTTCTGTGAGATGTGCTTCTAGGTTGTCTGATTCTGACTGTGGTAACCATTGTACAAGAATAATTCTTGTCTATCAACATGCAAAAAAATTATGTAAAGAGACAAATGTCTCTTGCTATGGAAAAACCAGTTTTGCTTCCAGTAGTCCAGTCACCATTTCATGATTCTATATAAATTTGCATTTCTTTGAACAGATTTGTAACATCTTAGTTTCCTCATGAGTGAGTTAAATAAAATCTCTAATATGTACTCACTTTTACATCTATATAAGAATCATAATTTTCCTTTTCTTTGACAATTATTCTTTAACAACAGCAGTGGCAAAAATATATAACATGAATAGGCAACTGAAAACAATGCCTTAATTATAGTAAATATACATTGTCTTTATATAAATATATAAATATATATTGTCTATATATCATTTCTATTCAGTCTGATAAATCAGCACTCTCTTTAAAGACAAGAGAGTTGTATTGGACACTGTTCAAGGAGGTTGACATAAGTCTGTTCTTAGAAGCCACACAAATATAAGACAAATATCAATTCAGTTCAGTTCAGTCGCTCAGTCGTGTCCGACTTTTTGTGACCCCATGAATCACAGCACACCAGGCCTCCCTGTCTATCACCAACTCCTGGAGTTCACTCAGACTCTACTTCTCAATAATTTTTGAGTCATATAAATTATGTACTTCACCCAATGTAATGAGGAAACTAAACCTAACACTATAAATTGGGAGAAATAAGTTTGCATTTGGACTATAACTAAAGAAGAAGAAGAACATATATTAAAAGAAGTTCACTATTTTTGAAACTGGTTTGTAAAAATTCAGAAGGAAAAAATAATGATGCAATAATAAATTAATTATCTTTAACCTCTTGCTAATGCCATTACTTCACCAAAAAAGGGTCCATCTAGTCAAGGCTATGGTTTTTCCAGTGGTCATGTATGGATATGAGAGTTGGACTGTGAAGAAAGCTGAGCACCAAAGAATTGATGGTTTTGAACTGTGGTGCTGGAGAAGCCTTTTGGAGTTCCTTGGGCTGCAAGGACATTCAACCAGTCCATCCTAAAGGAGACCAGTCCTGGGTGTTCATTGGAAGGACTGATGCTAAAGCTGACACTCCAATACTTTGGCCACCTCATGTGAAGAGTTGACTCATTGGAAAAGACTCTGATGCTGGGAGGGATTGGGGGCAGGAGGAGAAGGGGACGACAGAGGATGAGATGGCTGGATGGCATCACCGACTCAATGCACATGAGTTTGGGTGAACTCCGGGAGCTGGTGATGGACAGGGAGGCCTGGTGTGCTGTGATTCATGGGGTTGCAAAGAATTGGACACGACTGAGTGACTGAACTGACGTGAACCGAATGCTATTATTTAAAATACCAATAATTATATATAATAATAAAGATTTTTAAAATAGGGCACCTGTATCAGTGCAGGTTTTAGGCACAGGTAATGGGATATTGACTGCTTGGTGGAAATTAAATACTGCTACTTGATTCTTCAAGTCCAGAGAATTCTTCCACTAATGCCTAAAGCAATATCATTATTTAATTTTTCTCCTTTTAATTAGTTTTGTTCTTGCGACTTTAAAATATCTATTATTTAATTATAATTCTGAAAAGAATAGCACATCAAGTGCTTTACACATCACTATGAATGTATTTGGACTTCCCAGGTGGCAGAGTGGTAAAGAATCTGTCCGCCAATGCAGGAGGCACAAGAGATGTGGGTTCGATCCTTTGGCTCAGAAGATCCACTGGAGGAAGAAATGGCAACCCGCTCAAGTAGTCTTGCCTGCAGAATTCAATGTACAGAGGAGCCTGGCGGGTTTTAGTCCATGGGTCACAAAAAGTCGGACACAGCTGAGAATGGGCACACGCACGTGTGCATGCGAGCACACACACACACACACACACACACACACACACATATGAATGTATTCATCAGTTCGTTTTTCCCCACTACCAATAGATACTGGAATAATGTTGATATTAGACCCCAGTGGTGAAGGTGAGAGAGGAGAAAATGTTTATAGAGCATTCTAAGAGAGATTAAGGTGTCTGAATCAGAAACAAATGTAACTTTAAAAGTTTTGACACATCAATATCAGCTAAATTTGTTCAGTTTGTAAGTGTGTATCTATATTTTGCTTCTTATGTCAAATTAAAGCCCTTTTCTTGATATCATACATATTCACAACATCAAAGAAAATCAAAGCTGGAAAATAGTTAAGAAGCAAAACTAGATTTCATTTAAGAACTGTTGCAATAGAGAAAAAGAAACCTCAGTATGGAACTGGGCTCAATTCCAAATATAGCATGGAAGAAATGGAAATTTATGGCTTAGGAGGTCAGTGGATGGAAAATTACTAGGAGGAAACTCAAGGATAAAGGGGGATTCTGGCTAAATCTACTTGACAGGACTCTTGTCAAGGTCAGACTAGGGTGATCACATACTATGGATGGAGGATAAGGAATTTGACCAGATATGGAGGGTGATCAGATATCAAGGACAGAAACTGAAGGTGGATGCCTAGAGAGAGATTAGAGAAGTCTGGTCAAGAAGTTAGGTCAAGAAGACAGTCTATGTCAACACTGATACACTGAATACTCCTCTTTAAATGCAACCCAGTGAATGATAATTGGGCGAGGAGAAAGGGGTTTGCATGCATGGAATTTTCTCCAAATTGAACCTCGACATGTTTATAAATGAATAAATTTAAATGAAAAATTCATAGAGTTGATAAATGGAGAGAAGAGTCTAAAAGCATACCAGAAACTTCCCTGATGGTCCAGTGCTTAAGATCCCATGCTTCCAATACTNAGGAGAAAGGGGTTTGCATGCATGGAATTTTCTCCAAATTGAACCTCGACATGTTTATAAATGAATAAATTTAAATGAAAAATTCATAGAGTTGATAAATGGAGAGAAGAGTCTAAAAGCATACCAGAAACTTCCCTGATGGTCCAGTGCTTAAGATCCCATGCTTCCAATACTGGGATGCTGGTTAAATCCCTGATCAAGAGACAAAGATCCCACATGCTCCACAGAGAGGCCAAAAGATGAAATAATACTAGTACTACTAATAAGAGCGTATCAGACAACCAGGAAGGCCTTTCCATGAAACTTCAACAGAAGAGCCACTCACACTAAGATGTAGAAGTCTGTATCTGCTACATAATCCCTCTAGAGAATAGTAGTTCAATTTTGGAATATGATACTGGCAAATTCTCCTGTCAGTTCTTATGGAACTAGCTATTAATCTAATTCTAAGTGCAATGAATGCATGTAAAGCCAAATCTCATTCCCCAACTCTATCAGAGCAGAAAAAAATGAGTTCAAAGAAGATTACCCAATCCTAGAACAAACGTTTCTGAGGTTAGACATGATTTTATTGTATTTCACTTTTAATATTTTAGCAGATATCAATGGATATATCAAACTACCTTGTTTTAGTTTAGTTTCTGATAAAAGATTTGCCATCTGGCCTAGTTTTTTCCAAAAATTTCACCAGTTTTCCTGAAACTAGCAAAGGAGTCTCATTTGTTTCATTTCTTGATCTTTTTATCCCTAGTGATGTCCATTTAACACATCTCATGAGCTGTTACTACAAAATGTGAAGGAATGCAAATGATCTGGCAGATACACTTGGAAAAAAACATTATAATTGCCATGAAATGAACAAGGAGCCTCTAATTAGACACATTAATAGGACAAAGATGAACAGTGTACTGTTTAATGATATCAGTTTTATGGTTGGGATTTCCAGCACTTCTCATGTTATGCTATATGTCATAGTAGGAAATTAGTAAATTGATTCAAACAACACAGGGTGGTTTTAAAATCCAACTGTCCTTTTACTGATGTGCATTACCTTTCCTGTTTATATTTTCTTATGACATGAAATGCCTATCAATACTTAGTAAGTTAGGAAGACAGACAGGTATCACTTTCTCACCAGAACTCTACTAATATCTTCGTTTTGATGTATTTCTCCTCAGATGGTCCTGGATTTAAAATGTGGGTTAAATATTTTTGTTGTAATCTACAGAAGAACTGTACAAAAAAGATCTTCATGACCAAGATAATCATGATGCTGTGATCACTCACCTAGAGNTACTTTGGCCACCTCATGCGAAGAGTTGAGTCATTGGAAAAGATTCTGATGCTGGGAGGGATTGGGGGCAGGAGGAGAAGGGGACAAGCGAGGATGAGAAGGCTGGATGGCATCACTAACTCGATGGACATGAGTTTGGGCGAACTCCAGGAGTTCATGATGGACAGGGAGGCCTGGCGTACTGCAATTCATGGGGTTGCAAAGAGACAGACATGACTGAGAGACTGAACTGACTGAACTGACTGACTCTCTGAAATAAACAGAAATGCACACTTAACAAAATATGCTCCTTAGAATGCGTTTAATCATATGTGACACAGTGCACATAAAAGCACTAACTTCCAAAAAGGAGTAGAAATAATGTTGTCTAGTTGCCTAGTTGAATCTAACTCTTTATGACCCTATGGACTATCCTGCCAGGGTCCTCTGTCCATGGAATTTTCCAGGCATGAATACTGGAGTGTGTTGCTATTTCCTTTTCCAGGAGAGCTTCCCAANAATCATATGTGACACAGTGCACATAAAAGCACTAACTTCCAAAAAGGAGTAGAAATAATGTTGTCTAGTTGCCTAGTTGAATCTAACTCTTTATGACCCTATGGACTATCCTGCCAGGGTCCTCTGTCCATGGAATTTTCCAGGCATGAATACTGGAGTGTGTTGCTATTTCCTTTTCCAGGAGAGCTTCCCAACCCAAGGATCAAACTTGTGTCTCCTGCATGGGCAGGTTGGTTTTTTACCTCTGAGCCACGAAGGAAGCCAGGAAAACTAAATGTAAATCAAGAAAATGACTTTTGAGCTATTCATACTTCAAGTGAGAGCAATGCCATTCCATTGTTATAACTGAAAAGCAATATCTACAAATAACTTAAAAACTATATATACAGAGTTATTTGGACAGAAATATTTCTTTTTTGTACTTGATAAATACTTATTTCAAGTGGAATAGAAATTTTTTTAATGTTCAGCATTTTTTTCTATCTCTTGTTAGATACTTTGATTCATGGCATAAGTTCCCTTTATATTTTTCCCAATAAAATTGATCTGCATAACCTAGTGATTTTATGACCCCAGAAGCATTTTCTCCAGGTGTAGTTTACAATATAATCTTAGTGTTTCAGATTTTTCTTTTTTTATATAATTTCAAGCATTTGGAGAATCTGAGGGGAATCTCTTAACAGTCAAGAAGGTCATTAGGAGTTGGCAGTCGAGTTTCGTAGCTCAGTGATATAAACTAGTATTCTTTTCAGACTTTCAAAAGATCATGCCAACCCTCCATTGGACTGCCCTTAGAAAGGAGCATGTGTTGCACTTCTGTAAACTGGACATTATGAGCATAGTTTATATGATTATACCTTGAAAGTGCAGCATTTAAAGCACAGAATTGTTGTGATGACTTTATCATAACTGAAGCCATATTTCACCAACACTTTGTGAGGTATTTGACTAAGTGCTGTGGCGGATACAATGCATAAAGGGCATACCTTCAATTTAGAAGACTGCATAAGAAGAGTTATTTAATAATGCGTGGTGGAAAGGAGAAGAAACAGATTGGTGCTCTACCTTTAGCAATGTGACAGTGACCAGATCTCAATTTGCCGAATCTGAATTTCCCAGGTTAATTACAACCAGGGATACACACAGGGCTGTTATAAACTGGTTCCGTATAAGGGAGTGTGTAATCTGGAAATACTTTTTTAGATTTTGTTTGTTTTTAATGTTGGTAATAAAGGGCAAATACAGAGTGGTTGAAGAAATAAGAAAGAAAATAGGAAGAAAGAAAAATCAACATTATGAAAAATCTCAGGAAGGATAGATTTTAAGAACAAAATGAGGATTAGGCTCAGCCTAAAAGATTGAGGGAAAAAAGACCCTAGAAATAGATATATACATATTTATAGTAGGATGAGGTGTTAGTAAGAAAGTTCATGCTTGGTGGTTTATACACTTCTCTTTGAAATAGAAGTCAAGGTTGTTTCTCAAGTTGCTGAAAAACAAAGTAAGCTGCATGACATACAAATGGAAGAATCAGGATAGTTGTTGAAATAAATCAGAGAACATCTGTTGAATTGTATGATTGCCTCTGGTTATACACGTGTAGTGAAGTAGAAGGCAATTTTTAATGTTTTTCATTTGTAAGAGGATTATAAGGGATGACAGAGGTCAAGGAGGCAAAGGAATTGAGGCTGTTAGCCAAAGGACCCTTGAAGTGAACCAAAAGTTTAGAAAAGGAAGAAATGCCTCAAGTAAACCCAGACACTAGAAGAAAGGGTTGGATGTCAAAAGACTGACTGTTTCGGCAAGATCAAAAAACAAGAGTATAGGGAGTACTGGCATGATGTCTGAAAAGAAATAATGCTGTAATCAGAAAGAAAGACAATGCAGCCTAAGCTTTTGAAGGAGCCTAAGCTTTTGAAGCTTATTTCAGAATAAGCCTCCCCAAAATGTTTTGAGCTAAAGGCAGTCAACATCCTGTAGACCTAAGAGAAATGTCTGCTCCTCCCTTAACTACCTAGATAATTTAAATTGGGGTCTTTTTCAGTATGACAATTATTGTCAGAGATAAATTTTATCTGAGTCATCCACCAGCATGGCAGAGCAAACATCTAATTACCAAGCGTCTCACTGTCCTGTGAACAGCTTTATTCTCCTATGGAAGCCCCAGGCCTCTTTCCCATTGCTTAGCTCAGGATGGTCTATAAACCTCATTTTACCCTTCTGTCTTTGAACCTCTCATGTATGCAGGAGTTCCTGTGCGTGCAAAATTAAATTTGATTTTTCCTGTTAAACTGTCTCAGATGTATTTGATTATTAGACCAGACAAAACAACTTTTGAAGTGTAAAGGAAAATGCTTTCTTCCCAACACTTTCTTATCCTACTGTGTGGAGGCTCCATTTCAGGTGAGGGTAAAACTCAGGACATGAAAATGAGTGACTCTAAGTTACCAAGAAAAAATGTAAGAGGAGGATGCTAACATAGAGAAAATAAGGAGTCATGAAACTTGAGATCATGGCATCTGGTCCCCTCACTTCATGGCAAATAGATGGGGAAACAGTGGAAACAGCCACAGACTTTATTTTGGGGAGCTCCAAAATCACTGCACTTGGTGACTGCAGCCACGAAATCAAAAGACATTTGCTCCTTGGAAGAAAAGTTATGACCAACCTAGACAGCATATTAAAAAGCAGAGATATTACTTTGCCAACAAGGGTCCATGGTTTTTTCAGTAGTCATGTATGGATGTGAGGGTTGGACTATAAAGAAAGCTGAGTGCCAAAGAATCAATGCTTTTGACCTGTGATGTTGGAGAAGACTCTTGAGAGTCCCTTGGACTACAAGGAGATCCAACCAGTCTATCCTAAAGGAAACCAGTTCTGAATATTCACTGGAAGGACTGATGCTGAAGCTGAAACTCCAATACTCTGGCCATCTGATGCAAAGAAACGAATCATTTAAAAAGATCCTATTGCTGGGAAAGATTGAACGTGGAAGGAGAAGGGGATTACAGAGGATGAGATGGTTGGATCACATCACCGACTCAATGGACATGAGTTTGATTAAGCTCCAGGAGTTGGTGATGGACAGGAAAGCCTGACATACTGCAGTCCATGGGGTTGCAAAGAGTCGAACATGGCTGAGTGACTGAACTGAACTGAAGTGAGATTTGAGATATTTGGGGCTGGTGTGTGGGTTGAAATCACACAGGATAATAGAAGGTGAATGGGTGAAGGTGACCATGAAACAGAACTCACTGTTCTCAATAAATGCCTGAAAATGTGAATTAAAATATACTTTTTTATTTATATACACTTATGTAACTTTATATCCCTGGTAGCTCAGCTCATAAAGAATCTGCCTGCAATGCAAAAGATCCCAGTTTGATTCCTGGATCAGGAAGATCCCCTGTAGAAGGGATGGGCCACCCACTCTATCTTGGGCTTCCTTGGTGGCTCAGATGGTAAAAAATCCGCCTGCAATGCTGGAGACCTGGGTTTGAACCCTGGGTTGGGAAGATCCCTGGAGGAGGGCATGGCAACCCACTCCAATATTCCCTCCTGGATAAGTCCTATGGACAGAGGAGCCTGGGGGGATGCAGTCCATGGGGTTGCAAAGAGTCATACATGACTGAGTGACTCAGCACAGCACAGCACAGCACATTAGCTTTATGTAAACAGAAATGAAAATTAAATGAGGGAAAGAAGAATACAGGCAAGATAGAAAATGGTTCCACTTTCATGTTGAAAGGTCTTTGTCAGTTCCGTTCAGTTCAGTATCTCAGTCATGTCCGACTCTTTGTAACCCCATGGACCTCAGCACACCAGACCTCCCTGTCTATCACCAACTGTTGGAGTTTACCCAAACTCATGTCCATTGAGTTGGTGATACGATCCAGCCATCTCATCCTCTGTCATCCCCTTCTCCTCCTGCCTTCAATCTTTCCCAGTATCAGGGTCTTTTCAAATGAGTCAGCTCTTCACATCAGGTGGCCAAAGTATTGGAGTTTCAGCTTCAACATCAGTCCTTCCAATGAGCAACCAGGACTGATCTCCTTTAGGTTTGACTGGTTGGATCTCCTTGCAGTCCAAGGGACTCTCAAGAGTCTTCTCCAACACCACAGTTCAAAAGCATCAATTCTTTGGCGCTCAGCTTTCTTCATAGTCCAAATCTCACATCCATACTTCACTACTGGAAAGTGACATTGGCAAAGTAATTTCTCTGCTTTTGAATATGCTGTCTAGGTTGGTCATAACTTGCCTTCCAAGGAGTAAGCATCCTTTCATTTCATGTATGAGTTTTAAAATCTTGGGAAAATGACAGTACTCACAATCTCAAAAAGTGAGACACTCCAGGGAATGAGGTTTTCCACTGAACAGATCTACAGAAGAAATGGTGTTTTCTGGGGATACCCAGCTTTCCTTATGGTTCCCAGAAATGATAGTCCTTTAAAAATAACATATAGATCATATGCATAAACTTCTATAATATAACATATTCCATAATATAATATACTATTTGTAGTTCTCAAAATATGGTTTCTAGTCATAGGTAATTAAACATGATAGACCCTGATATAATACTTGTTGACTTAAGAGTTAGTATTGAATCATGCTCAGTTATACTAACTAAACATTAATTGCATTAATTTAATCACATTAACGTTTGCCTGTTTTTTACTCCTCTCTCTGTCTAATTGAGACATTTGTTACGTGAACTAATTTTTGATGTAATATGTTTCTTGACATTAGGCCTTTTTCAGACAACTATGCCTCTGTTGTCCATCACGTTTTTACATTTGGATTCGCAATGTACATTAGTGTGATAAAATGTTTTCCCCATCATTTTCCCATGAGCTGCTTCTCATTTAGTTAAATACCTCTTCAGGGGGCTGAGACTCCATTGATTTCAAAGTGGGATCAGCATGCAGATGAGAATTTTAGACCATATTGAATAATGAAAAATTGGACTCCTCATCACTCTTCCCCNTATCTCAGTCATGTCCGACTCTTTGTAACCCCATGGACCTCAGCACACCAGACCTCCCTGTCTATCACCAACTGTTGGAGTTTACCCAAACTCATGTCCATTGAGTTGGTGATACGATCCAGCCATCTCATCCTCTGTCATCCCCTTCTCCTCCTGCCTTCAATCTTTCCCAGTATCAGGGTCTTTTCAAATGAGTCAGCTCTTCACATCAGGTGGCCAAAGTATTGGAGTTTCAGCTTCAACATCAGTCCTTCCAATGAGCAACCAGGACTGATCTCCTTTAGGTTTGACTGGTTGGATCTCCTTGCAGTCCAAGGGACTCTCAAGAGTCTTCTCCAACACCACAGTTCAAAAGCATCAATTCTTTGGCGCTCAGCTTTCTTCATAGTCCAAATCTCACATCCATACTTCACTACTGGAAAGTGACATTGGCAAAGTAATTTCTCTGCTTTTGAATATGCTGTCTAGGTTGGTCATAACTTGCCTTCC
Source organism: Neotragus moschatus (assembly GCA_006410615.1). Taxonomy (NCBI): domain Eukaryota; kingdom Metazoa; phylum Chordata; class Mammalia; order Artiodactyla; family Bovidae; genus Neotragus; species Neotragus moschatus. The sequence goes on along the minus strand of SJYA01000521.1, from coordinate 1,191,752 downwards.
AAGGAGTAAGCATCCTTTCATTTCATGTATGAGTTTTAAAATCTTGGGAAAATGACAGTACTCACAATCTCAAAAAGTGAGACACTCCAGGGAATGAGGTTTTCCACTGAACAGATCTACAGAAGAAATGGTGTTTTCTGGGGATACCCAGCTTTCCTTATGGTTCCCAGAAATGATAGTCCTTTAAAAATAACATATAGATCATATGCATAAACTTCTATAATATAACATATTCCATAATATAATATACTATTTGTAGTTCTCAAAATATGGTTTCTAGTCATAGGTAATTAAACATGATAGACCCTGATATAATACTTGTTGACTTAAGAGTTAGTATTGAATCATGCTCAGTTATACTAACTAAACATTAATTGCATTAATTTAATCACATTAACGTTTGCCTGTTTTTTACTCCTCTCTCTGTCTAATTGAGACATTTGTTACGTGAACTAATTTTTGATGTAATATGTTTCTTGACATTAGGCCTTTTTCAGACAACTATGCCTCTGTTGTCCATCACGTTTTTACATTTGGATTCGCAATGTACATTAGTGTGATAAAATGTTTTCCCCATCATTTTCCCATGAGCTGCTTCTCATTTAGTTAAATACCTCTTCAGGGGGCTGAGACTCCATTGATTTCAAAGTGGGATCAGCATGCAGATGAGAATTTTAGACCATATTGAATAATGAAAAATTGGACTCCTCATCACTCTTCCCCAAGAGAGAAAGGCTGCATTCAGCACAGCCAAGGAAAGAGAACACAAATGAAAAAATATAGAAACCAAGGGAACAGCAGGTAGAAGAATTAGTCATGGTTGCTCTGGAGTATAAAACTTTACCTCCAATATACTGCCAAAAATACTGAATGATTTCATACAACATGTTATTTGAGCTTTTACAGAAAACAGTTTTCTGAGATTTTCTTTTTTTATGCCCTTGTGTTTTCTTGACTTTTTCTTACCCAGTTTCAGTTTCCTTAGATATGTTCAGAGGATAACATTTTTAGAGCACATTGCCAAAACTACTTACCGCAGGAGTCCTACTGACCTTGATCAAGGCCACAAGGCAAAATCTCCCTTCCTTAACTTTGAAAATTAGCTTGATATTTCCAGTCATATTTTCATCTGGTTTTGCTATTCCACATATGAGAATTATTTCTCTGAGAGATTTGATTTACTTCTATTAATTATTATTCAAAAATATATGCTGTAAAACAATTGCAAGCAAATACCAAATGAATGAAAACAGATGGCAGTGTAATCTGGAAAAAGAATTTTGCCCAGAGGTAGGAGGAGGAATGAGCAGAAAAATACAATATAGATAGAATTTTCTTAAATTGCCCTCAGAAAGTTAGCATTAAAAGTGACTAAAATAAGTTTTGCTGGTATCTCTTTTAGTTTTAAAAATGTCTATATTTCTAAGGTAAAAATCTATAAAAATAATCCATAATTTAAAGAGCAAAAATAAATTATTTTATTTTATGGTCTCAGTTACATTTGAGCCTATGTTAGATCAATGAAAAGATTTACCTAATGAATTTAGAAACTATAACATCTGAATGATAAAAGTAAGCATGAGAATTTAACCATTCTTTGAATAACTCGTTAAATATTTCCCCCAGTCTTTAGACACTTGTTCTAGCAGCGTTTGTAGACTTTATCCACCCAAGATCAGAACCGTTGGTCAATTTCATCAACTCTTTTAGATAATGTATCTAGAAACTGAAGACTCAACGTTTGAGGACAGTACCTTTCAGCAGATTGCTGCTGCTGCTGCTGCTAAGTCGCTTCAGTCATGTCTTACTCTGTGCGACCCCATAGACGGCAGCTCACCAGGCTCCTCTGTCCCTGGGATTCTTCAGGCAAGAATACTGGAGTGAGTTGCCATTTCCTTCTCCAGATTAAGAGCAGGTATTTTGATCTGATTAACATCAACAAGTTGCTGAAGTGAGGACCTACTCTGGGAAAACAGGCCTCCGGGGCACAAGATGAACATGTAAGGTCAAGTTCACCCGATATTAATCAGTCAAAAATACCTCTGCCTAAAAAGCCTAGTCCGAGATCCCCATGAGGAAATGTACTTAACACTTCCCAAACTCCCCTTTGAGCACAGATTACCCACTGTACTTATAGCACCAGATGGAATCTTGAAAAAAGTGCTGCAATGCAATCAGGCATCAAAGTTAAAATGAATTTTACAAACAGTACTGACTAACTACATTTCCAAACCACTTTTGGCACATTTCTTTGGTCTCCTCCATTCATTTTGCCAGCAGTCGTTGATTTAAAAGGTTATATGAATGTGTGTATTTTTATTCGAATGTAACATTTACAGAGAAAGCACTTATGTAAATAAACCTTTGGAAAATGAGGCTGTTATGATTAAAGCTCAAATGTGGGCATATGCCATGGAAAATACTGTTCTTTTTCTTTAATACTATGTTAAGGAGAAGCTATTTAAATAAATCCCAAGTAAACATTTTATGCACATATTCACTATTATAGACACTCAGTTTTCCACAATATTATAGAAATGTGTGTAAGTACTTTTAAACTGGAAATATCTATCATGATTTTCCTAGTACAATGATCATAGGGAGCATAATTCTCATATTTCATACATATATATATGAAATATATAATGTATATATATTAAAACACCAGAGGCAACTCTGGCTTCTATTTTTTCTGTATAATTCCACAGGTGACACATGTGAGGCCTGTGATGAAGCTACATTTAGCCAACTCTGCATTCGCCAGGGAAGAATTGATCCTCAGCTTTCATTAGGTGGTAGAAATAGACCACTAGCATAAAAAATCGTTCTTAAAAATAAATAAGAGAATTTTCTGCCCGGAGACTACTGTTCTCCAGTAACTTGAATTATGGAATGGACTAAATAAAGGCCATTTCTATTCTCTATTTGCCCAGATGAACCACCTGAAATGCAAGTTGATTTTTTTTTTAATTCTTTTATCCCCTCAGCTTGGTAGGATTTATCCTTGAATGTTCTGTTCTGTGCGCACTGCATGGAGTGCTGCCATATATTTATCTAGCAATCTCTAAAAAAAAAAGGGAGCCTTTAAAAAATAAAGACTATAAAGCCCATAATATTTGCCAAACTATTAACTGTGATATGCAATTGTGAGATTGCTTGACAGGGAACTTCACAGAAAGCTGAAACTTCTCATTTCTATAAAGTCTTTTTTAATCAATGGCTTCAAAGTTATTCTCACTATGTCTGCGTAAACACAGGAAAAAGTATGCAGCAATTTTAATCTGATTAAAATCTACCAGTGCTTGTTAAGTATCTACTATGTGCAAGAACATGGTTTGGTAAGTCTGTGGTCTATAACATTCATTTCTTCACCAGTTAACGAAGTTTAAACACTAAAACCTCAGCTCAGCATCAACAATTCCTGAAATATTTTCCTATCTCCCACCTCCCCAATCACCAACTTAGATTCAGGTCACTTTTAGTTTTGCAGTGTTTGCTTCTATGTCATTGCACTGACCCTCCTGGATTATAATTGTTTGTTGCAACTATTTCCTGCTCTAAAAGGTTTCTCAGAGTTAAGAACTCTGTCTTTTTCTATGTTGTGCAGAGATTAGCACAATGACAGAGAGGTGGGTGAATAAATGAGTGAATCAAGACAAAGTCAAGGAGTGTGTAACCTCATAATGCAGATGAGCACAGAATTTTCAGTAATGTAAGGTGGGATTTAATAAACAGCCAAAAAGAGTTAGATAAACTGGTTATAGAGTAGTTCAGAACAATAAACAGCTATGTGTTGTTAATGCTATTCAGTCACGAAGCCATGTTCCACTCTTTTCAACCCCATGAACTGCAGCGTGCCAGGCTTCCCTATCCTTTGATATCTCCTGAAGTTTGCTTAAACCCATGTTCATTGAGTCAGTGATGCCATCCAAACATCTCATCCTCTGTCACCCCCTTATCCTCCTGTCCTCACTCTTTCTTGACCTCAAGGTGTTTTCCAATGAGTCAGCGCTAAGCATCAGGTTACCAAAGTATTGGAGCTTCAGCTTTGGTATCAGTCCTTCCAATGAATATTCAAGGTTAATTTCCTTTAGAATTGACTGGTTTTATTTCCTTGTCGTCCAAGATACTCTCAAGAGTCTTCTCCAACACCACAATTTAAAAAAATCAATTTTTCAACATTCAGCCCTATTTATGGTCCAACTTTCATATTCATACATGACTACCAGAATAATGATAGCTTTTACTACATTGTCGGCAAAGCGATGTCTCTGTTTTTGAATAGGCTGTCTAGGTTTGTCACAGCTTTTCTTCCAAGGAACAAATGTCTTTTAATTTCATGGCTGCAGTCACTGTCTGCAGTGACTCTGGAGCCCAAGAAAATAAAATCTGTCACTGTTTCCACTTTTTCCCCATCTACTTGCCATGAGATGATGGAACCAGATGCCATGATCTTAGGTTTTTGGAACTACTACGTGTGTAATAAGAAAAAGGTGACTTTTGAAATCAACCTTAAAAGATGATTAGGAATCCAATAAGGAGAACAGTTTTGATGATGGAAGNCTGTGGTGTTGGAGAAGACTCTTGAGAGTCCCTTGGACTGCAAAAAGATCCAACCAGTCCATTCTGAAGGAGATGAGCCCTGGGATTTCTTTGGAAGGAATGATGCTGAGGCTTAAACTCCAGTACTTTGGCCACCTCATGTGAAGAGTTGACTCATTGGAAAGACTGATGCTGGGAGGGATTGGGGGGCAGGAGGAGAAGGGGACGACAGAGGATGAGGTGGCTGGATGGCATCACTGACTTGATGGGCGTGAATCTGAGTGAACTCCAGGAGTTGGTGATGGTCAGGTAGGCCTGGTGTGCTGTGATTCATGGGGTCTCAAAGAGTCGGACATGACTGAGCGACTGAACTGAACTGAATATGTATGAAATCCACTGGAGTAATGTCTTAAAATACTGTTCAGTAGTTTAGTGTGGACAAATTCTGTAGTGGATTTGACAGCCAAAGATTAGAAAATACTGGTATCATTAACTAGAAAAGGATAGTTTTAGCAAGGGAAATTATACCTGTATCTCATTTATGAATATAGAAACAAAAATTCAAACACTAGATATACAAACTGAATTCAAACCAACATAAAAATGTACACCATGGCCAAGTTGAACTTATCTTAGGAATACAAATAAGCTTTAACGTTAAAAAGCCTATTAAACTCTTTAATAATAAATCTATTATATTAAGGGAAAAGAACACAAGGGTATCTAAGAGATTTGGAAATTTTATAAAAGACTCACCCATCTTCATATAAAGAGCAAACAGAAAACTAAGAAGAGAAGGAGCTTAACCTGATAAAAGACACGTACCAAAAAGACCCAGGTGGCACAATGTTAAAGAATCTGACTGCAATGCAGGAGACTCGAGACATGGATTCAATCTCTGAATTGGGAAGATCCCTTGAAGGGAGAAGTGGCAACCCACCCCAAGAATTCTTGCCTGGAAAAGATCTAAAGAGAGACAGCCTATGTTCAGGGATAAAATTATCCAGTATTCTAAAAGTGTATACTCTCCTCAATTTCCACCACCTCCACTTATATCAACCTAGTCCAAAACTCCATCCTCTTTCCTCATTTTTCTAATCCTCTCATTGGTCTCCATACTTCTACCCATGACCTCAGAACATGTAAGTCCTGTGCTCAAAATCTTCAGTAGATTCACATTTCCCCATATACGTGCTAAAATCCCTAAAATCCCTGGGAAGATACATAATGCGTCCTTCATTCCCTCTATCACTCTCCCTTCACTCAACTTGCTCCTGATGTTATGGCCTCCGGGCTATGCTTACAACATCCCAGGATCCTTCCTGCTCTGGCTGTTCCTTCTGCATCACTAAAACCCTCACCTATGTCAAGTGCTTGCTGAAATTCTCTTTCGAAAGCATCAATCCTAGCTGCCTCACTTAAAATTGCAGCTGGCCTTCTACCTCCAGATCCCCCATCTCACTTTATTTTTCTCAATGGTCATTGTTACCCTCTTGTTCAGTTGCTCGTAGTGTCTGACTCTTTGCAACCCTGTGGACTGCAGCACATCAGGCTTCCCTGTCCTTCATTATCTCCTGGAGTTTTCTCAAACTCATGTACATTGAGTCAATAATGCCATCCAACCATCTCATCCTCTGTCACTCCTTATTTCTGTGTAATTCACTTTTTTACTATGTTCATGTTCAGTCTCTGCTCAGTTAAAACAACCTTCATGAGGGCAGGGATGTTTTTCTTCTGTTTTGTTTATTTCCAGATCCACAGCACAGGCAATTGATACCTAGCACATAGGTCAAATATTTGTCCAATCATGCAATGAATGAAACACAACTTTACCACAGTGAAATAGGGATTATTAATTAATTAATCTAATTATTTGTAATTATTGCCCATACCCATTAGACTGCCAAAAATTTAAGAAATATGACAGTTAGGAAGGATGTAGATCAGCAGGAACTCAGACAATCTGGTAGATTGCAATTTTGGATTTATTTCAGAAAACATGTTGGCAGTATCTTGTAAAGTTAAACAAACATCCACACTCCCTACGAAGTAATCATTCTACTCTTATGAACAGATATTAGAGTAAAATCTAAAATTTTCTGTAAAAATTATTACAGAAGTATACAAGAAGACACATGCAAAGTATTCATGACTGCAACACTAATAATAATAAAATGCTGGAAGCGACACAAACGTCCTTTGACCAAGGAATAGATAAATAAATGATGTTTTATTTTTACTGAATCAAATATTACAAAGCAGTGCAGATGTATGGAACACAGCTATTTACAAAAATATGGATGTACCTTATAATGCTGAATAGATATAAGACTACATAAAACAGAGAACTGAACCATTTTTATAAATTTCAACACAAGAACAATTGGATCATATATTGCCTCTGGTTTACATACATGTGTCAAAATAATGACATATATAGCTTTATATACTAGTGTAGAAACTACTAGCACTACTAAAATGCTTCAAAGTAGTTCTGTCCAATGGAAAGCCTGGAATAATCAAGAGTACACAAATAGATGAAACTCACTTTAACATTTAAGTTCTTAGGTTGCATAATGGCTTCACCAATGTTTATTATATTTTTTGCTATCACATGGGCTTCTCAGGAGGCACTAGTTTTAAAAAAATCTGCCTGCCAATGCAGGAGACATGAGACACAGGTTCAATCCCTGGGCAGGGAAGATCCCCTGGAGGAGAACATGGCAACCCACTCCAGTATTCTTGCCTAAAGAATCTCATGGACAGAGGAGCCTGGCAGGCTACTATCCATAGGGTCGCAAGAGTCAGACATGACTGAAGTGACTTAGCATGCACATGTTACATATATTTTAAATGTATACATGTGCTTTGAATATGTCAAAAAATAATTTAGGTATATTTTAAATAGTTAAATATTTAATATAAAAGACTAGCAGAAAAAGAAATGCAAAATGCCCAAAGCACTTTTTGCCTTGCTTCAAAAATGAATTTGGATGTTAGTGATTTCAAACGATTGTATATTCAGCTTATGTTTCAAAATTCTCAACAATCCTTTGGTGTTCAGCTTTATGGTCATTGATTAATCTCAAATTCTGCAATTTGGAAGATAGTCCACTCAAAATTTTGATCTTTCAAACTTCTGAAAGAAGGCCCTCAGTTCATATTTTAGATCCAAATTTTCTACTTTGGTGTTTCATGTTGCTATTTTTACTAGTTGAAATAGCCTTTCTCCATTATCCTGACAGAGACAAAAGAGTTGAAAACAGGAAAAGCAGTCTAAAAGACGTGTTTTTCCTAATCAGCTCAGCTGTACCACATTTTTACAAATAGTTCAACTAGTTTATTTTCAGACAAAACCCTTGTGTTATTTCAGTAAAAGATAACCTGGTTTTTTTTTAATTTTATATCATATTTTCTGACCCATGCCAATTGCTTAGATAGAGCTAAGAATGTGGCCACAGTGATAGGTGGCCATGAAGATTTTGTGAGACACATTATCTTCTGCTAGGCAGATGAAATCCTTGGAATGAAGGTTTCAAAAAAGAAAAGGGAAACATTTCCATTGCATTACATATTTTGATATATTCCTAATGTATTCCTTTTCAAAATATCCTTTGCTAAAGTAGAGGCAAAGACAGAATGAACAGCAGTTGCTGCTCTATGCACACCAAGTAACCATTTTTAAAACTCTTAAAAATGCAGCAGAGTAATTTAAAAGAGCAAGTGGCATGGTTACTTTTTTTAAAGCATGGATTCTCTGTAGCTACATTTACCACACTCAAAACATGCAAATTACACAATACATGAATTTAGATATGGCTAGTCTCTATCAAAACTGGCTAATGCACACATTAAACCCACATATTTCTGTGCTATATGGAGATTTATTATTACAGAGCCAAAATTTCCCTTGCAATCATTCAACAGCATTGCATTTAAGACATATTTAAGATGTTGAAAGATTCCACTCAATAATATTCCTTGTATTAACAATAGATTTTTTAGTTTTAATCAGATACATTTTTCTTCACTTTAACAATAGTCTTTTTTAGTTATTAATCAGATACACTTTTTTCTTCACTTTATGTCTTCTCCTTGACTTCCTGTAAATACCTTAGAAATTTCTAAGTAAAGAGTGAATTTACCTTGCTTGATGAAGTCAAGTTGCTTTTTTGCATTTGAATTACAAGTTGAAGGAGGCTATGGTTTTGTTAACTCAATATTTATACTCAAATGCAAAAGTTATCAAAATTATTCTATGCCTAGAGTCTGTGATTGCTCCTTTTGTGTTCCATTCAACTTTCTTTTTGTTATCTGGATATAAAACTATATATATATATATATATCCTATTAGCAAATCAATGTTTCTATGTAAGAAAAAGGTCTAAAATTTAAAAAAATTAAACTCTTCTTGTATCAAAATAAATCATCTCCAGCAATTTAGTTTCTAAAAGAGTTTGGCTTTTATGCTAATGCAAGGCTGACTTCTTGCTAAGCCTTTACTCCAAGGCACTTCATAATAGAGATCCCTGGTGTTTGCCCTTGTCATTTTGCAAGGATTAATTTGATCCACCGTCATCCAGCTAAACTGCCTTGTGTCTCTTGTTAGTGTGAAGTTCATATCTAAGCCCTAGAATTTGTTCTTTACATTTTATAAAATAACTCTCTGTTCACTTTCAGGATATACCACTCATCATACAGTCAATGATTGGAGAAATTGTACTGTCTCATTATAACATTTTAATGCTCCCAAATATTATTTGTTAAAGGAAGGATTATGAAGGAAGTATTGTCATTCTAGCTTAAATTTTATGGTTTTCCAACACTTAGCGTAAAAGGAACACATTAGCAATCAAAATTCCTTTAAAGGTAAAGGAATAGAATGTTTAGTCTGAAAGCCTAAAAGGTAAATGAATATAATATTTAGTCTGAAAGCTTAGAGGGAAGATGAGGACCGGCATAAAGACAAAAGAAAAATGGGAAAGTCGAAGCAGTAAGAAGGGAAAAAAAGCCTCAAAGATGAATTGTAGTAGAGAGAAGTGCTTATCATTATTCTCCGAATGTATAAATTTCTCTTTTTGTACCAAAATATTAAGTCCTTTGAAATGCTCCCAAAAGATCAAAATATAAAATTGATTCCCACTCTTCTATTCAAGGATTAGCATTTCATGAGCTTCTGCCCCCTCTTGGTGAGTCTTTCCTTACTAACATTAGTTATCTAGACACTTGGCATTTTTACTCAGCATGCATGAGTCACAACACAGACATCTCTATCCTCAAAATAAATGGATGTTGAACTTTGAATAAAACATGCCTCTTTCATCTTCATCTCAAATGTGTGCGTGTGCACCTCCTCCCTCTTAGTCTGTTGTTAGAGTGCCTTCAAATAACACTTCTTTCTCTTATGCAATCTAGGTTAAAAAAGCATGGGCTGAGGATTTACCTTGGGAAGCATCTCTCTAGGAATGGAAAGAATCAAGGAAGGGGTACCACTTCCTTGATATTTTTTGCAGGACTCTAAGTTACTTTTATTAGGCTACATTTCTAAGAGATACTAGGTTCTAAGATTTCAGAAAATATACTTGCTTCTTGATAATACAATTCAATTGTCTAAGATAAAATTATTTTTATTTCACTAAAAATTATGACAATCAGGTGGGAGGGGGGTTCAGGACAGAGAACACATGTACACCCATGGCGGATTCATGTCAGTGCATGGAAAAACCAATATACTATTGTAAAGTAAAAAAAAAAAAATAAAAAGTGACAATCAGAAAGATTATTCTAAAAGAGAATGTGGAAATATCTTAGTCAAATAAAAATATGCCCCATTTGGGCTTATTGACTATTGCAATATTCCCGAGTCTTACCTATCTGCTATCTTGTCTCTATACAAGGAACTGCCTACCTTGTAAGGTGGATATTTTCACCTTATTTTATGGATTCGGAAATGGAAACAGCGAGTCATTTATTGTGTCATACTGGAAGCCACTGGCAGACCAACAGACTCCTAAAATTAGGAGTGTCCTAATTTTTTACCCAGAATTGTTTTTATTTATTCATTCATCCAATATCATTGATTGAATTTCTGTTATGTACCAGATACTTCTCTGGACTGTAAGAATAACACTATGCTGCCTTTTAGCCTATAGCTGCTGCTCCTGCTGCTGCTAAGTCGCTTCAGTCATGTCCAACTCTGTGCATCCCCATAGATGGCAGCCCACCAGGCTCCCCCTTCCTTGGGATTCTCCAGGCAAGAATACTGGAGTGGGTTGCCATTTCTTTCTCCAATGCATGAAAGTGAAAAGTGAAAGTGAAGTCACTCAGTCGTGTCCGACTCCTAGTGACCCCATGGACTGCTGCCTACCAGGCCCCTCCATCCATGGGATTTTCCAGGCAAGAGTACTGAGATGGGTTGCCATTGCCTTCTCCAAGCCTATGGCTAGATACCTGTAAATATATCAATTTGTAATGTAGAAATATTACACATAAATTTAAATTAAAATATATTACTGGAAGTCAAATTATTTCAAATGAAACTGAAACTATCAAATTATTGACCAAATTTCATTACTATTTATCATTATTATTGATTCAATTTGCCACTATAACTAATTTAATTTTAATTGCAATAGACTCTAAACTCCACAAAAACTAAAACTACCATCCTCTTCATTACTCTAGCATCTCACAGAATTTCTAGCAAATAATAGTCACCTAGAAAATATATTTTGAGAGAATTAAGTAATGAGTTTTCTTTATTCATGGATGCTTATTCACTGTATCCCAAATCAGCATCCCCACCCAGAGCTGGCACTTAACATGACTAGAAAATAGACAAAAGTCTTCACTGGCATCACCCTTCCGTCTCCCATCTGACTCAGTCCTTTGGATTCTCTCCTTCCTCAAGCTTCTATACTGAGTCCCATGATCACAAGAATCTTTTCTGAGGCTAAATTTTAAATGATACTAGTATTCATAATGTGTGTGTGTTCTCAGTTATGTCTGATTCTTTGTGACCCCATGGACTGTAGTCCACCAGGCTCTTCTGTGCATGGAATTTTTCAGGCAAGAATCAGGGTTGCCATTTCCTACACCAGGGATCTTCATGACCCAAGGATCAAACCTGGGTCTCTTGCATATCTACCTTGGTAGGCTGATTCCCTACCACTGTGCCACCTGGGAAGATCATACTGCACTTAATTTAGCCAAAATGCCAAGAGGTATAAATACTAGTGTTTATAATTTAAGACTATTTTAATTGGCTTCTCTCATAGCTCAGTTTGTAAAGAATCTGCCCACAATGCAGGAGACCCCACTTTGATTCCTGTGTTGGGAAGATCTGATGGAGAAGGGATAGGCTACCCACTCCAGTATTCTTCCCTCATGGCTCAGCTGGTAAAGAATCCACCTGCAATGTGGGAGATCTTGGTTCTATCACTGGGTTGGGAAGATGCCTTGGAGAAGGGAAAGATTGCCCACTCCAGTATTCTGGCCTGGAGAATTCCATGGACTGTATAGCCCAGGGACTCACAAAGAGTCAACTGACCGACTTTCACTTTCATTTTAATTGTATTTTTTTGTATGGTTCTTTAAAAGTTTCAAGGTCAATGGAGTAAATCCCTAAAGGCAATATTTCAAACAAAAGCTGAGAATATATGTCTGAGGAAAAAACACCTACCCCACCTCCATTCAATGGAAATCACAGTTTACAAGACTGTCTCTTGATTCATTCCACTTTGGCCTCCTGCTGAACATTTGTATGAGTAAACCATTTGGAAATCAATGCTTCACTGATTTTAAAATTAAATACTCTCCTAGAAATAAAAGAAAGACAAAAAGTAAAGACTCTTTCTAAAGTAAAAGAAAAAAAATCCCTTAAAAAGTGAATTCTCACCTGCAAGCTCTCCTTGTCAGATTCTTACACATGTTTTTTTTTTTAATTCTTCAAGTTTGATAAGGACCTAACAAATTTTTTTTTAATGAAAAACCATCACTTCAGCATTTGTCAAGGGTGTTTGAAAGATATAAATCTGAAGGACAATAAAAGGTTTCCTTCCATTGTTCAGAGTTGTTACTGGGACCACCTGCCAAACAATGAACTGCAGTTGTCAGACCTCTTTGCTTGTCACTGGAACCCTGGGACTGAGCCTTGCTGGATGGTGTCTGCAGAAGAAATATGAAACACTTGCCAGCCAAACTGATAAAGAAATGAGCCTTCTTCACCTTCTCCTTACTTATCAAGGAGGAATCCACGGCTCTGGAAGAGGACAGAGCCACAAAATGGAAGGAGCTTGGAAATGTGGAAAGCTGTCCAACAATCAAGAACACTTAACCTGGATTTTATGTGAGAAAGGAAGAAACCTCTATTTTATTGATCCATTGAGATTTTGAGCTGATTCACTACAGTAAGCATCATCTTCAGTAACAAAATGCTCCACTATAAAAGCAAAATTGAGACAGATATTGTGGGTTTCCCTGGAGGCACAGGAGTTAAGAACCTATCTGCAGCAGGGGAATAAGGATTCAATCCCTGGGTCAGGAAGATCCCCTGAAGAAGAAAATAACAATCCAGTACTCTTGTCTGGCAAATCCAATGGACAGAGAAGCCTGGTGGGCTACATTCCATGAAGTTGCAAAGAATCTGACACAGCTTAATGACTAAGCAAACGCACATACACACACACTGACATTCATTTGTTAACTATATCTTTTAGTCTGTTTGGGTTACCATACTAGAATGCCACAGACTGGCATTATAAACTTATAAACAACAGAAATCTATTTCTCACATTTCTGGAGACTGAGAAGTTCAAGATCAAGACACTGGAAACGTGATGTCTGGTGAGAGCCCACTTCCTGGCTTACAGAGATCATCTTTTGGTTGTGTCCTCACCTAAAGAAGCGAGGGTGTGGGGGGAGCTTTCTAGGGTTTCTTTTAGAAAATGAAAGTGAAAGTTATTCAGTCACATGAGACTCTTTGCGACCCATGGACTATACAGTCCGTGGAATTCTCCAGGCCAGAATACTGGAATGGGTAGTCTTTCCTTTCTCCAAGTGACCTTCCCAACCCAGGGATGAAACCCTGGTCTCCTGCATTGCAGGCAAATTCTTTACCAACTGAAAGGGATCCTTCAAAAGGGCTTTGCCCTCAACTTAATCAACTATCAAAGGCCCCACCTCTTGGTGTCATCAACTGAGGTTAGGATCTCAAAGTACGTGTAGCGGGTCACAAATTTTCAGTCTTCAGAACTGTAGAAGCAGATAGGGTATCAGATAGGATCTGTGTATGGCTTTTTTTTTTTTCATCTGTGTTGTCCTTTCTAACATTAGTAATGCTTACTTTGGTCTTTGAACATTTATATAGAAGGAAATGTTACAGAGTAAATACATGGATGGAATTCTAGGAATAAAAAGTGTTGCAATCTATGAAGTTCCTAGAGTATTTCAAATATATCACCATAAATTTTGAGGGACTCCTATAGTTAGTTTGTAGTCTGTTAATTTCTATGGGTTTCATGGAGTTAAATGCTGAAATATAGATGGTGTTTTCAGGGATCCTGAGAAGATCTCAAATAGATTGACCATCCTCAAAAATGAAGATAAATCTCATTTTAACTGGACCTCCTCCCTTGTGTCTCCAAAGGCAGCTGTGTTTTAAATCTGATCATCTCTATAGAAGATGAAGTAGCATCAGCTTTAGTTGCTAAGAAGATAGTGGCCACAAATGCACAAAATAAAAACAAGGCTTCACCAGCTAGTGTAGACAATGTGGGCTAAAAGATGAAAGTGAAAGTGAATGTCTCTTAATCATGTCCGACTCTTTGTGACCCCATGAATTGCATAGTCCATGGAATTCTCCAGGTCAGAACACTGGAGTGGGTAGCCTTTCCCCTCTCCAGGGGATCTTCCCAACTCCGGGATGTTTGAACCCAGGTCTACCACATTGCAGGCAGATTCTTTACCAGCTGAGCCACAAGAGAAGCCCAAGAATACTGGAGTGGGTAACCTAACCCTTCTCCAGCAGATCTTCCCAACCCAGGAATTGAACTGAGGTCTCCTGCATCTCAGGTGGATTCTTTACTAAGATAATATTCTTTATTATCCATCTAATATTCTTTACTAAGAATCCACCTGAGATGGGGCTAAAAGGGCTACTGAATGTAAAATGCCCTGAAAAAGCTTAAAAAGCTATGAGGGAAGCCCTTGGGCTATTTGACCTTAAAAATTTTTCAAATGTATTCAAGGTGAGTAGGAAAATTTTACATTACCTTTCTAGCTCATTTGCTTTCAGACACTACCAAGGAAATAATTAAAATGTGTTTACTAAATCTCTGAAAATGAATATTTCTTAATTAAAGAGAAAATGCTTTGTATCAAACAATGATACAAATCTCCCGAGAAATTCTGTAATTTTTTAAACTATGATAACAAAGCAATGGTTGTTTACCCCTCCCTACGCTAAGTACATTCTTGTTTGATTACTCCAGTTCATAAACAAAGAATTAAAGAACAGAGAGATATGTCAGCCTTCTCAATCCTTGTAAACAATTCTTTGATAAGTGAAGGGCAAATTTGGTGGTAAGGAAATAACTCTGTTTGATGTAATGACAGGGTTTCTTTTATATTTTTCAAATGAGCTCTTTCCTGTTCTTAAAACTACCTTATCAAAGGACACTTTAAAAGGGAGATGTTTCTTTAGACAATTTGCTTGGAGCATTTCTAATGTTTAGTATACCCAAGGTAAAAAAGAAAAAGCCTGGTTAAGACATTATGCTGAAAAAGGAGGAGGTCAACTGCTTTTTGCCTGCTATGAACATCAGAAGAGATGTTCTAAATAGGATTTAGAATTCTATCTATTATAAGGGCTTAAAGGAATATTTTTTTTACTTTGATATTACAGAAAAACACACATTCATTAAGAATGGCTAAAATCAAATTAATAAGAAGAATATGCTGCTCTCATTAATTAATTTAAATATTCTTAGGTATTCGATATATTTCCAAAAAAAATTTTTTTTTAATTTCTAACCATGGTGTATGGTGACATGTCTGATCTAAATCTTTAATTTGGGGGAGATGAGGAGCTAGGGTTGTTTTGATTACACATGACCTTTTGACCTTCACCTCATCAGCTTTGGAAAGTTTTCTTCCTTCTACAATGGTTTTAACTAGAAGTTATAGAGAATTCTTTCCCTCTGCCCATGATAATTCAAGTTTAGACTTTAGGTAAAAAGTTTTCTGATGTATTGTGAGATTTAAGTGTTCACCAGCATGATGAGATATCAGTCCTTACAATGTGAAACCTCCTTAATGCTTCCTTCCCTTCTTTCATCCCTCTGATCTTAGTATGTCTAGGCATGGTTCTTAGACCTCTTCTCCTCTGTCTCCATCTCTATCTGCCTCCCTTGATGACTATATCAGTCACCTGGAGTTGCATGCCATCAAAAGCTAGGTGTCTCCTAAATTCATATTTCCAGTCCCAACATCCTTACAGAACTCCAGACTTACATGGCCAATGTCTATTTGAAATCTCCATTTGAATGTCAAATACGCTCCTCTAATTTAGCATAGTTGAAGCTAAACTTTTGATGTACCCTAAGGAGAATACGTGAACCATGAACTTCCAGATGTTCAAGGTGGTTTTAGAAAAGGCAGAGNAGATGGCTGGATGGGATCACTGACTCGATGGACATGAGTTTGGGTGAACTCCAGGAGTTGGTGATGGACAGGGAGGTCTGGCGTGCTGCAATTCATGGGATCACAAAGAGTCAGACACGACTGAGCGACTGAACTGAAGGAGAAACAGAAGGCCTCACTTGTACTTTTTCTTATCTCAGTTAATGGAACCAGAATTACTCTCTCCTCCCGCATCAGCCAGTGCACTCCAGCCATATTTGCCTTTTGCTGGTCCTCAAACACATAAAGCTAGCTCCTTCCTCATACCTCCACACTTCGGTCCCCTATGCCTGGAACATTCTTATCATAGATCTTTGCATGACTGGTTCCTTCATTTTGTTCACAGTTGTCCAAATGGCATCTCTTCAGAGGATTTGCCTTTGAGTTACGCCTCCAAATCAGTTATCACTCTCTTTACTCTGCCTTTCAGGTAGGATTTGAAGTCCCATTATTTATTATTTGTGTCCCTCACAAGAATGTAGACACGCTGTCCTTCATGACCCTATCTGCTGTACCTATTAATATACAGCAATGTATAACATATTAAAGATATTCACTAGTATTTGTTGAATGAATGAATAAATGATACATAGGCTTCTTTGCTAAGATTTTAGCACCTTCACATGGCCAAGGCAGAAACTGCCCACAGTAGCCTACTCTTGCATTCTGGCACTGTGTGTTTGTCTTGGAAAATTGTGTGTGTGTGACGTGAGTGAAAACTGAGATAGCTTTGTCTCTAAGGGGCTATGAAAGTCTGGACCAATATTTGTAAAGCATAACCATGACTGATTTTAATACCAGAAGAAAGAGACTTCTTTCTGCTAAAATCCAAGTTTCCAGAAAAACTGTTGGACCAGCAGTGGTTCTTCAGGCTGTTGTCTTGGATATAGAAACTGGAAGATGCCTCTAAATGCAAGACTACCAGTGATGCTACAGACTTAGAGATTAGTATAGCATGTAAGCAACTAAATTTATCTTTTATATCAAATTTGATTCTAACCCCCACATTCTCAAGTCCTTACACTAACCTACTATATCTAAGGATCTAAGTAATTTAAAACTACTGCTTTCAGGTAGGATGAAAACAAAAACTGAAGATAAAATGTCATAGATTTCTTAGAATTTTTTTTATTCTAAAGAGATTTCTTGTTCCAAACCACAGGTTCCAGGCCAAAGCATTGAATTTCAACTCAATGACACCAGCAGCTATTAGCAAATATGTGTTGGTTTTAGTGGTAGTCACAAGTAGGGAGATTCTCCTAGGCCAGTTCTCATCATCCTCATTTGAATAAAGAACTTTGTGCATTCAATATGACATTGTTCTATTGTTGAGATGCTAAATTGGCTATTTGAATCAAAGAAATATGTGTATTTGCATATAACATAAGATTTCAGTTTTGCCTACTTTGCAAATATAATTCTGTTCGCTATGNAGTCACAAGTAGGGAGATTCTCCTAGGCCAGTTCTCATCATCCTCATTTGAATAAAGAACTTTGTGCATTCAATATGACATTGTTCTATTGTTGAGATGCTAAATTGGCTATTTGAATCAAAGAAATATGTGTATTTGCATATAACATAAGATTTCAGTTTTGCCTACTTTGCAAATATAATTCTGTTCGCTATGACTTTACAGGATTCAGGGGAAGAAAATGGATCCCAGCAAGCATGTATGGTGGGAGTTGCAGGAAAATATTAACGACAGTGGCAGCAATGTATTAGCTGTGGTAACATTTTTACACCTGAGGTTATTACCTTTTTATTTTTTAATAACTTAATACAATAGGAACAACCTCGGGAAAATGAATTTTCTGGAGTAAACAATGGAAAGGAGCTATTAACCTAACACAACAGGAAATATATTGACCACAGTTAAAAATATATTCTCTCAGAATGCAATACATAGAGTTTACTTACTAGTTCTAGTATCTCTTTGTAAGAGTAAAGAGAGGGAAAAAACCAGAAAGAAAAAAAAAACAAACAAAACAAAACCATGCATTGATTGTTGATGTGTATTCTGCAAAAACTACACACTGAAAATGCACAAAAGTATTCAACTGTGACGATGGACTATGTGTTACTTTACATAAAATGACTCCTAAATATCCTTGTCTGTTTTAGATGTCTCAGAGTATGTAAAGGGAGTATTCAATTACTTTTTAATGTCTAAAAGTCACTCAGCAAAATGAAATCAATACAATTGCCAAGAGCCCTCTTTAAAGGATCAGCTATATTAATTCAAGATATGCCTTCTTCCCTCAGGTAACTTTAGTTGGAACATTGTTATTTACACTTAACCCTAGGTAGGGGTTGAATCCCATGCTTTCAAGAATAAATAAGAAATTGATCATTTTAATGATAAGCAGCGGAGACGTATCAAGTTCTGCGAAAAGCTAGATTATGAATTTGACCTGCTAAGAGATATCCACAATTTCATATCCTCAAATCCTACCTTAATGTACAGGTAAACTGATATAGATCTATAGCAGACCAGTTAGTGCTGATGTATTCCAGTAGTCTAATACATCCACCCACAACAGCAGAATAGAACAGAGCTGAGCTCAATTTTCATAAGATTCGGTGCGAATCGATTTCACAAGAGATAAATTAGGCCAAAATATTATCCATGGTCAGACTTGACACAAGCAGGCACTGCTATAAAAACTTTCATTCTTGGTATTTTTCCAGATTTAACTAGTGTGACAGGAACTTCCTCACTTCCAGGTATCATAGACATTTTCTCAATATACTTGTCAGAGGAACTCAGGGTCTGGCTCACTAAGGGTCCTCAGAAGTCCTCAAGAACTGCAGAAGATTCAGATTATCTCAATTATGCTGCCACAAAGATCAAAATGAATTCTTGGGCTATATAGTCATTGGAAAAATATATTAAGAGTAAAGGAGTTATTTCGATTGCTCACATAAAGGCCAGTTTTGCTGTAGCTTTTCACTTCATATGTTGAATATCACCTTGAGGAGAAATTTGCTGTCAGGACCTGATGAGAAACGGAAATAAGCACATTCCCTATTTTTCAGTTGCACGAAAGACCTTCCCAGTGAAGCTGGATTCACAACTAGGATGACCTGCCTGTGACAGAGAAAACTCCTTCTTGTATGTATATTTTAAGAGGACTCTCTTGCAGAACCACCTAATACTAAATAAAGTATATTCATGTAAAAGGAAACAATAATAACTTTCTGATCATTATCAGATTTGTGTACTTATTTGAAGAAAAAGAAAATAATAGTCTTAACTGCTCTATAGCAGTAAGCCAAAAAGTTTTTGGCACTATTTGCAGATTTTGACTTAAAGGTTTAATTCAAGGTAAAAATTGCACTGTGATACATCCTGAGAGAAATAGTTATGATTTTGTTCATTCTTTCCCCCTAAACAGGAAATTGCTTTTCTGACTCTACACTATTTTAACAGCAGCATAAACACAGCTCACTCCTCTGAATTCAGACGTAACACTCAATGATGAAATGGGGTGCAAGGGAGATAGCAGGTCATATGCCAGATTAGGGTGAATAAAATTGACAAACACTAGCAACCCCCAAATACATCCCTAAGTAATTCGTTGCTGGAAAAAAAAAATCCAGCAGTTAAAAAAAATTAGACTGTTAGATTTAGAAGGCAAGCAACTGCTTTGCTACGTGTCTTTAGGAGGATATATCAAACATGTTACCACACTAGAGATATCTACAAATATTAGTTGTAAATTGGAAAATTAAACAAGTTTAATTGCTTCAATGACATTCTTATATTATTTGCCCAAAGTAAGTATTTGAAATATTGTCTACACTTCGTTGAATCTCAAAGGTGATAAAAATTACAATAGTATCTAGAGACAGATATTTTTATAACTTTACGTTTTACTTTTGGAAACTTTACGTTTGCTTTTTTCTTTTCTTTTTTTTTTTTTATGGCCAATTTGGCATGATTGGCGCTTTCCTGGTGGCTCAAATGATAAAGAATCTGCCTGCAATGCAGGAGACTGGGTTCAATTTTTGGGTCATGAAGATACACCAGAGAAGGAAATGGTAATCCTCTCCAATATTCTTGTCTGGGACATCCCATGGACAGATGAACCTGGCAGGCTACTGGGGTTACAAGGAGTTGAACACAACTGAATGATTAATACTTTGGAATGATTAACTTCTGCCTTAAACTACACATTTCTGGCAAGGAGAATATTTTTAAATTGAAACTAATCTGATCACTAATAGAGGAATACAGGATATGAATGATGTTTATCTTTCTTCCCCAAATAGAAAACTTTCTACCTCAAATTAACTCAACAGCAGATTCTCTTCCTGTTGTGGGCATGGTGAAATTGAAGGACAATGATTTTAGGGTCAGGTNTTGAAACTAATCTGATCACTAATAGAGGAATACAGGATATGAATGATGTTTATCTTTCTTCCCCAAATAGAAAACTTTCTACCTCAAATTAACTCAACAGCAGATTCTCTTCCTGTTGTGGGCATGGTGAAATTGAAGGACAATGATTTTAGGGTCAGGTTCAAGTGCAGACTCTGTCACTTTCAGATAAAATATCTTTAGGTAATTCATTTGACATCTTCATATCTCATTTTCATCAATTACAAAAGAGATATACTAACACAAGCACTTAAGGGCATTGGAAGAATTTAGTAAAATGAGTGTACATAAACA
The DNA here is from genome assembly GCA_006410615.1 of Neotragus moschatus. Lineage (NCBI taxonomy): Eukaryota > Metazoa > Chordata > Mammalia > Artiodactyla > Bovidae > Neotragus > Neotragus moschatus. The sequence goes on along the minus strand of SJYA01000521.1, from coordinate 1,170,855 downwards.
ACTGATTAGTTTGTGGTCTATAATAGATACTCAGTAAATGTTAGTTCTTTAGAAACACATATGTAGGTTGAGAAGATTCCCCTGAAGAAGGGAAAGGCTACCCACTCCAGTATCCTGGCCTGGAGAAAACCATGGTCTGTATAGTCCATGGGGTCACAAAGTGTCAGGCATGACTAAGCTACTTTCACACACACACTTGTAGGTTTTATGGTCTTGGGTTTATTTTATAGCCAGGAAAACTGCAACTTACAGAGATGAGTGTGTAGTGGCTACTATAACATCAGTGACCTATTTAGAGGCAGAGTGAACCTAGAATCTGATCTTCTGACTTAATTGAAAGTGAAAGTGAAGTCGCTCAGTCATGTCCGAATCTTTGTGGATCGTAGCCCACCAGGCTCCTCTGTCCATGGAATTTTCCAGGCAAGAGTGTTGGAGTGGGTTGCCATTTCCTTCTCCAGGGGACATTCCCGGCCCAGGGATCGAACCCCGGTCTCCCTCATTGCAGACAGACGCTTTACCATCTGAGCCACCAGGGACGTCTCTGATTTATTAGTTAACATATATAGAGTGGGTTCAGGGCTTCCCAGGTGGCGCTAGTGTTCTCCGGCTGCCAGTGCAGGAGACCTAAGACACAGGTTCCATCCCTGGGTCGGAGAAATCTCCTGGATAAGGGCATGGCAACCCACTCCAATATTCTTGCCCGGAGAATCCCTTAGACAGAGGAGCCTGGTGGGCTACAGTTCATGGGTTTGCAAAGAAAAAACTGGACATAACTAAAGCACCTTAGCACATATTGGGTAACAGAAGGCTGACTATAACAGGAATAAAACTTTGAAGCAGACCTAAACTCTGACCCAGAGTCTACAACTAACAAGTCTTTAACCTCTGAGCTTCAGTTTCCTTATCTAGAAAGTGGAGAAAACATCTACCTACCTCAAAAAGTTACTATAAGAATTAACTGAAGTATTGGATGTGGATAATGTAGCAATATCTAGCAGGTAATGTTTAAAATGCAACAGAAGGTAGTCATTATTATTATTTTTAACCATGATAAAGAGTTTATTAAAAGGAATAAAAAAGAGAAATGTCCATTTTTATTCTTTGTTTAAGATATTTGCTCATGTTGTGAGGACATGTCTGGGAATGGCTAATATTGTGTGTTGGCATCATGGAAAGTACTATGAGATAACCCCAAACAACAAATCCCCTGCCCTTGAAGAGCTATTGGGGAAAATAACACAAGAAAAAATTGTTATTGATGCTAGCAGTGTTTACATAAAAANTATTTCCTTAAGGTTCTAGCACCCTGGCCATGTTTGAGAGTCTTTTAGGGATTCAAATTTGTGAGCTTTCTTCCCAAACCATGTATTGATAATGTTTTGTCTTTTTCACCCAGCCATCTATTTCATTTCTCAGTTTGAAAAGCAGGTCTACAGGATGCTAAGTGATTTGCCTGGGTGCAGAATTTGTGGTTTTGTGGGGACTTCAACCTAACTGTCTGTCATCATTTGAGTACCCTTTCCTTTTCATTAAAGTTTTTTGCTTAAAATTCAGATTGGAGAATTTACTATACTTCATATTTAGAAATTAAGAGCAATTAAAAATGAATTCTCTAAAAGTGTAAAAACCAATAGAAAATAGATAGGCAACCTTTCATTTTCTCCTCTAGTTTTACTGAAACCATTGTCAGTAGACTAAGTTAATATAAGTTGCCTTAATTTGTTAAGGAGTGCATTTACTCAAAATATGATCCAACAAATGCTATTCTAGTCTCTAACTAATTGTATATAATATAATTACATGTAATTATTTATATACTTATATAAATATAATATGATTAATGATTTTTGTTTCTGATCAGAGACACTATGACCTGTGGAGAATGATTTGATTCATGTAAAGCCCCAGGGGGTAATAATAATGCAGACTATCACAATATTATGACATATTTTTAAGAACTGGGCTGGAACGGGGCTAATAATATAGAATAAAATGATTCTGAAGATTGCCATCAAATTTTCACACTCCTTAGATGATACTGTAATTCACAGTCTTCAGATAATAAGAAAGTAGATTCTGGATGCTTTTATTTCATTTTCTCCACTTTTAAAAACTGGAATTGACCAATAATCAAAAGAAAATTTTAAGTCAATAAAATGTAAATAATCTTTCATCTTCCTAGAAACAAAATGAGAAATGCACATTGGCCAGTATTCTAAAAGGCTTTGTGAAAATATGATTATTCAGTTTAGCTTATATTAATTCAGTTAAGCTTTCTTTCATTTCTAGTAAAAAAAAAGGGAGGGTTGTAAGTTTCTGATCAAAAATCATAACTAGCTCTCCAAGTAAACTAATAAAACAAGATCAGCCATTGTGACAAATAGTATTTTTCAAAAAACGACTGCACCCTTACATAGCTCATTCCATGCGCTCATCTTAAAATACAATATTTATGCTCTTCATGGGGAGGTGAGGTCTGTGTGTCTTCCCCTTTAATCTGAGTGGACCCCTGTAACTGCCTCCACCAACAGAGTATAGCAGAAATGATGTTATGTGATTTCCTACACTAAGCTGCAAAAGACATTTCTTTT
>SJYA01000521.1:1085585-1168212 GCA_006410615.1 Neotragus moschatus | reverse complement strand
TCTGTATGTCTTCCCCTTTAATCTGAGTGGACCCTGTAACTGCCTCCACCAACAGAGTATAGCAGAAATGATATTATGTGATTTCCTACACTAAGCTGCAAAAGACATTTATTTTGGCCTCTATTTCTTTCTGGACACTCATGCCTTTGAAGTCTCAAATCACTCTACAAGAGACTAGCTATAATAAAGATTTAATTCAGCAGAGACCACAATGAGAGAAGGAGAAATGCCCAAGAAGACCCAATTGTTGTAGCTCTGGGCAATTTGAGTTTTCCCAGCCCAGCCTTCAGATTCATGAGTCAGAAGTCTTCAGCAGATTCTGGCTCCCAAACACTGGACTGCCATGCTAAGTGGAAAGGAAATTAGGTGTCCTTACCAACCCAGCTCATACTGCTGATTCCTGCTACTTAAGCAAAATAAAAGATGTTTTAAATCACCAAGCTTCAGATTTGATACACAGAGGAATGAAACAGAGATGTCCACTCTACACAAAAACTGTGAATAAAGCAAATATGGCAGAGAAAAGTTAAATCATTCATTCATTCGTACATTTTCATACATTTCCATAAATATGGATTAAGTACCTGACATGTGGCAGTCACTATGTCAGCCAATAGCTGGTAGTAAGTAATAGAGGCAATGTTGGCCCCCCTTCACGAAATTTAAAACACTGGAAATCTACCAACAGCAGGCAAGTCTATGAACAATCTGATGTCCTATAACAGTAGGCATTATTAGAGGAATCTAGAAAAAAAATCATTTTTATGGAAATGGTGATGGATATAGCTGACAAATTTCCTTTTCAATGGTGACATGTATTCCCCTGCTGACCTCAGTCAGAATTCACACTAAAGAACAATAGGGAAAAAGATTAAGTGAATGAGATAATTTAGAATCTTGAAATCAGATCTAGTGTTTTATTGATATCTCTTTCTTTGCATTAAATTGTGAATAACAGACACCATGTTGAGACAATATAACATTTTATGATGTTTTGAAATCTGTGGGTCAGATTAGTCAGGAAAGTATAATTCTAAGATGACCTTACTATTGTTTGATTCAGCAAATAAATGATGCTGAGAGTCCCTTCAAATTTATAGCGTAATTTGTATTGTTTTATATGGTTTTAAATGTTCTTTATATGCAATATATTTCTCATAAATAGCAAAGCCAGGAATAAATTAAGGAAGCTTTGCACATGCTAGTTATGCAAACTTAATCCAAATAGAGGCTCTAACACTCATCTCTATACCATGATAAACCTCCAAACAGCTGAGAATTTTTAGTGGGAGGATGAATCATATTATTCCATTTAGATTATTTCAGCATTAAAGGATATGGCTTATTCATGCTGCAGATGATAAAGCCGTGTGGTCAGGTTAATGCTAAAACTGAGCCAGATTTGAGAATACATGGGAAATTTTAATTAGAAGTTTATAAAAGTCTAAAAAATCTCTGAAGGGTTTATCTATTAGAATGAAATGAACTTAAAACAAATTTAGAGCTAATATGCAGGCAGTGATTAAGGGAAAACAGGTAGCTGGTACATAATTTGCATAATGGTCTCCTTTTTAAGGCTGGCTGTGGAAGCCAACTCCAGTTGCTTGCAGAGGTTGTTTGTTGTCAACAAAGAACAATCAGAAGTGTGCTTTCCTTTGTCAGAGAACATGACACACTCTCAAGCTTTAGGCTACTTTTGTTGGACTGAGACATTTGACTCTACCTCTAGAAACTAAGTTTAGATCTGTTTATTTCTCCTACTATTAATTTATAATCACCTTATTTTCTTGACAGATTTGCTAGTGAAATTGACTGGAATATTACAAGGGAGAAAAAGCATCGTTCAAGGAAAAGGAGGAAATGGGGAGACAAGAGATGTTGATTATTAATTGCACGTGCCCAAATGACCTTTTTCCCCTGACTATCATCTTACAAGTTACTCTAAGATGTTAAACCACTATTACCATGGAGGATACCCTAGCTATAAAGGGGTTATAATAGATGCAATAAAATATTTTTAAAATATGCTCTAAAAGAAAGATAAATCCAATGCAATTCACATAAAGCCTAATGCATTATGTACAGTCTGTGCTTAATAAATGCATTACTCATAAAATATACATCCACATGTCCTCCTTTCTTATCAACAAAGCAATCAAGCTGAGCATAAGATTATCCAGAAATTCTGCTCCATCCAATAGAAAAATGTAATCACATCCTTCCCTTTTTAAACCATGCTCAGATGAAAAGAAACAAGAAATGGTTACCTTTAATATTTCATTGTATAAAGTATTTCATATTTAGCCTGCTGAAAATACTACATGCATTTTTTTTTCTTTCATGTTTCCCAGTATAGAAGAGAGAAAAAAAAAAAAAAAAAAACCCTGCAGCTTTTTACTCCTAGCCCAGGAACTAATCTTGAAGTATAATCCAGGTTAGTAATTGAGATTGGTTGCAGTTACCCTGAAGCATCCAGGGACATTTTGTGCTACAAAGGCCATATGTGGATTATCAGTAAATGGACCTAATGTTAGTTCCTGATCTCTAAAGGAATTTGACTCTGTTTGTTCTTTTAATATTCTTCTCCATTTGTCAGTTTGAACAGCCCATATCCACTGTATGAGTTGTTAGGCATCCAAATCACATCTCTCCAACAGAGTTTGCCCAAAGCATTTCTTCAGCTAAGATCAAGATTCTGTGTTCAAAATGAGCATTAAGCTGGGTGCTGGCAATGTGCTCCCCTCTGATCTCCTATTTTTCATGTGAACAAATGACCCTTTAATTGCTGGATGTCATCATACCCCTGTATATTTAAAGCCACATTCAACTGATAACAAATACCAGGTTAAGTCAGCCATGGTGCATTTTAGTATATTGTTAGGCAGATTCTACAGAATGCCTGAAATGTTGGTAGCATTCCTGCAGTCAAATTTTTGGATGATTATTATGAGAATAAGGGAGGAGTCTTTAGAAAGACAAGATAATTTACAACAGCTTTTACTTCCCCCTACACCCTCTTCACTGCCCCCCAACTTCAGATCTTATATGATTATTTGCTGCATACCAGCAGACCCTGTGGTTCTCTCTAGTACCTGTTAAGGCATCTTTGTATAGTTCACTAGCAAGCCTGTCATTTGGAAAGGCAAGTACCACTTTACATGAGGCAAGACTTTGTATATCTCTCACATTCATTTTTCTCTCTGACAAGCAAAAAATCGCAGGTCTCATTTTCCAATCCTTATTAAAATGTGTGATCCTGGTTGTTTGGAAGGCTCATTACTGCCATTGCTCAGTGATGGACTGCACATCTTTATAAGAAAGACAGATTGTATGGATGCATCAGGATGCTGGCCATAATGAAACCCAAGTGCAAGCCCTGCAAGCCTCAGAATCTAGATCTTCATTTGCTTTTGTAAAAAATGAGAACCCAGATGAGTGTTTGAAAATACAGCTATTCCTAGTTTTCTCAGTAATAAGCATGCCCCACTTCTGCATACAAGACCTTCAGGGAAAGTAAAAGAACGATGTAATTCTTTGCAACTAAAGTGCTGAGATCAGGCAAAACAGCAGAGGGCTGTTAGGGATGGATTAAAAATATGCACAGGGAACTTCCCTGGTGGTCCAGTGGCGAAGACTCCAAAGTCCCAATGCAAGGGGGCCAGTTTTGATCCCTGGTCAGGGAACTAGACTCCACAAGCCACAACTAAGACCCAGTGCAGCCAAATAAATAAATTAAAAATATACATTTTTTAATGTATGCAAGATCAAATTCAGAGACTTGTCTCATCAGTGATAAAGCACTGGTCTCTTGGGTGATGGTGTCAAAGGCATTTAATTTTCTGTACTTTTCAACTTTCCTTCCAAAAATATGAGCCATAGAGTGTTTTTCTCTAGATCACAAACTGCCAAAAGTTGAGCTAAATGAAAGATTATTTTCTCAAAATAAAAATAAAATCATGGCTATAACCTTGCAACAATAAAACAATTATAATATTAATATTTCTGAGTCTTGGGGAAAATGAAGCAAAATTCTGCTACAGGGTGAGTAATCCAGAGTTTTTAAATTAATGTGCTCCCCCATAACTAATGAGCTATGCATATGTGTGGTTTCAGTTCCTGAAGTATTTCACAAAAGAGGACTCCACGGGGTAAATATCTACCGGTCTTTCAGTTCTAAGACCTTATTTTGACTCAGAGCTGGCACTTACTCACTGGGTGGAATGGACGAATCATTTAACCCCAATGGGCCACATACCTTACCTGTCTCATGGAGTTGCTATTTAAAAAAAAAAAAAAATATATATATATATATATAATATAGACAAGGAATTTCTGAAGTTAATTGGACCTTTGAGATCATCTGAATCAATCTTTATTTTTATATGAGCAAATTTAAGCAAAAAGAAGTTAAGTAACATTACCAAGGTCATCCAGTATTTAAGTGGTGATTAAATTAAATTAATACCAAATTATGACCTAATAAAATAATTTTATTAAAAATATATTACTTATATTTTATAATTCATAGATATATAAATTAAAACTAAAATGTAGCATTGATCCTAATTAAAGCTCAAATGCATAAATGACTGTATCTAATAAATAACATATGTAATATATATATCTCTCTTGAAAGTTACCTTAAAAGATCCCCACTAAACATTGCATTTTCTGGGATGATACTATTAATTTTCTCCAACATTTTAGAATTATAAAAGACAGTTAGGACATTATATACAGAGAAAATACAGTTATATTAATGGGATTTAAANGAGAAGGCAATGGCAATTCACTCTAGTATTCTTGCCAGGAGAACTCCATGGACAGATCACAGGGTCCCAAAGAGTTGGATACAACTGAGAGACTAACACAACTCATGTTTTACCTAGTCTGTAAATGTTATCAAATCAGTAGATGAAATTTTAAAAAGGAACAATAAAACTATTACAGAGAACTTTTCCATGATGTTTCTTTAACTAATATTTTGAAAGCCTTGTCTTTCATTTAGTCTCAGCACCCCATCTCCATAATTTTAAAAATTCTCCCCTAAATGTATTCTACTGAAGCCCTCCTTTCTGGAGGCATCAATATATAAAATGGAAACATAAATATCTAGAGAAATTTAATTCTGTTTTTAACCTCATTGGTATCAAGTAGTTATTTTTCTTCCCTGCCCCACTTCAGGAAAAGCTACACAGGATGGCTTTTAACCAACAGGATGTTAGCAAATGTGACACAGAATGAGGCTGGACAGGACCTTAGGAAACTGGTTTTACTCACTTGTGCTTCTGATATCAATACAAGAAGAGCCTCCCCAGAGTAGCTATTGCCCCTTCAGCCTGGGCCCAGAATAAACACATATGGAGCAGATCTGGGTTCAGCTCTCCAAAAGAGCCAGTTCCAGCTTCATCCACAGCTTAACTTAGAGCCACCCCATTTCTCTCACCCTAGATCTCTTCCTTCCCAGGCCACTCATGTGCTCAGTCACTCAGTCGTGTCCACCTCTGTGCGACCCCATGAACTATATAGCCCACCAGGCTCCTCTGTCCTNGCTCTCCAAAAGAGCCAGTTCCAGCTTCATCCACAGCTTAACTTAGAGCCACCCCATTTCTCTCACCCTAGATCTCTTCCTTCCCAGGCCACTCATGTGCTCAGTCACTCAGTCGCGTCCACCTCTGTGCGACCCCATGAACTATATAGCCCACCAGGCTCCTCTGTCCTTAGAATTTTCCAAGCAAGAATACTGGAGTGGGTTTCTCCTCCAGGGGATCTTCCTGATCCAGGGATCAAACCCATGTCTCTTATTTCTTCTGCACTGGCAGGCGGATTCTTTACCACTAGCATCACCTGGGAAGCCCATGGGCAGGAATAAATTGTTTGGCACCTAAATTTTGGATTATTTTATTAAATAACAATAACTGATAACATAAGACCTTAGAGTCACTTGATTTTTAACCCTTTCCTTGTACTAATAGTAACTTTGCCCAAAATAGTTGGGTAACTTGTCCATAGTCATTGTTGAGACAGTGGCATAGTTGAGCTCTATGCACACCNGAGCCACCCCATTTCTCTCACCCTAGATCTCTTCCTTCCCAGGCCACTCATGTGCTCAGTCACTCAGTCGTGTCCACCTCTGTGCGACCCCATGAACTATATAGCCCACCAGGCTCCTCTGTCCTTAGAATTTCCCAAGCAAGAATACTGGAGTGGGTTTCTCCTCCAGGGGATCTTCCTGATCCAGGGATCAAATCCATGTCTCTTATTTCTTCTGCACTGGCAGGCAGATTCTTTACCACTAGCACCACCTGGGAAGCCCATGGGCAGGAATAAATTGTTTGGCACCTAAATTTTGGATTATTTTATTAAATAACAATAACTGATAACATAAGACCTTAGAGTCACTTGATTTTTAACCCTTTCCTTGTAATAATAGTAACTTTGCCCAAAATAGTTGGGTAACTTGTCCATAGTCATTGTTGAGACAGTGGCATAGTTGAGCTCTATGCACACCTGCACGGCTAGATGTTCATAAAGCCACATTTCCCAGAACTGAATGGACAGTTTTATTTTAGAAAATCACAAATAACCAAGGGAGAACTATTTTAGAAAATCACAAATAACCAAGGGAGAACTATGTTTCATTTCCCCCAGCACTGTGCGTGGGCCTGAAGCCAGCACCACTCCTAATAGAATCCACATCCAACTCTAATTCCCAGGATCATCTCACACGATGCTCAGTAAGCAACAGAGGGGGGGTGCTGCCTCCCACAGTGAAGATTACTCATGCCTTCGCTTTAAGTGAAAGGTACGAGTGTACAGTCCTCTCAATACTGAGCATCAAGTCTTTATCAGGGGGAGAAGGAAAGAAGGAATCGGGAGGAAGAGAGAGACATACAGAGAGAGGGAGGGAGGAACGAGAAGGGAAAAAGAGAGGAAAGGAGAGGGAAAAGGGGGAGACTTAAAGAATACTGACAAGAATATGTTACAGGACTTCCCTAGCAACCCAGTGGTTAAGCAGTGAGTGTGGATTGCAATATAGGGTGTGTACGTTCAATCCCCGGTTGGGAAGCTAAGATTCACATAGACCTCATGACCAAAAATAGACAAAAACATAATATAGAAGCAGTACTGCAATAAAGTCAGTCAAATCCTTAAAAATGGGCCACATCAAGAACATCTTTAAAATCTATATATATACAAACATAATGCTACCTTTCTCCAGCTCTACTGCTTTGATGGCAAATAAAATGGATGAAAAGCATGACAGTCATGGTTGTATTTCTGGCACCATACTTGTGACTGAGCCCATGTAACAGAAGGCACTTAGGTGCAAGCATCCGTGCGTCTTGAGAGGAGCCAGGAATGGGGCTGTGGAAACACAGCTAGCTGGAATAGTGAGTGAGTAGGTTGAGAAGGAAGGAGAAGGCAGTGGCACCCCACTCCAGTACTCTTGCCTGGAAAATCCCATGGACGGAGGAGCCTGGTAGGTTGTAGTTCATGGGGTCGCAAAGACTCGGACACAACTGAACAACTTCACATTCACTTTTCACTTTCATGCATTGGAGAAGGAAATGGCAACCCACTTCAGTGTTCTTGCCTGGAGAATCCCAGGGACAGGGAAGCCTGGTGGGCTGCCATCTTTGGGGTCGCACAGAGTTGGACATGACTGAAGTGACTTAGCAGCAGCCGCATCAGATTGAGGAAGAAAGGGAATTTGCATTCTAACATGTCTCATGCTCCATGTAAAGATAACCCAGAAAGTTCACAGACTTCAGACACTATCAACATGCACACAGACATACGTACAAATAAAATAACAATAAACATGAAACATGTCATGAAATTGGGAGATGGGAGTCTGTAGATTCTGTGAGGATTGTTCTCTTGAACTTAAATCTATCTTTAATGTAAGCTCGGTTACAATTCTCTTGGGAATATGATCCTATACTAACTTTTTTCAAAAATGACAAAGATTCTAAGGTGACGAGTAGCAACTTTGTATATATTTTATAACATAAAATAAAATATAAAGAATAGGATGAAGATTTGCCTCATATGACATTCAATCATACCGTAAAAAATGAGTTTTAGAAACATGCAAGGAAATAACAAAGGCCATATTTTCCCTTTGCTATGTGTAAGGAATTCCCATTGAAGTCAATGGGATTTTACATAAAAATCAATGGCAAATTATGGTCCTTAATGAAAGAGGAAATTATAATTATAGAACTGCTAGTAGCATCACTAGAGCTAAGGCTGAGCAGTCTTTTCCATTATCACTTATCAGGATTTAATAGCTCAGCTGTTTTGAGTTCTACTTGGCTAAAATGTGATATTCAACTCATCAGGCTGGGTGTAATTAGTTATTATTATTGTTATTACACAAACAAATAGTTTAATTAGTAAAGCGTTTTTTAAATTAGGAAGCTTAAAAGGACTGTTTTTTCTAGTGACAGGTGCAAGGGTGGAGAAGGAGAGAAAGGAGACATTCTTCAAAGAAGGTAAAATGTTGGCCTACCCCTCAACTGGAATAACTCACTTTCTTTTGATTGTGGCTTCAATGTCATCTTCTAGGAAACAGTGTCTCCTGGGGGAAGTGGCAGCACTACAGAAGACTCGGGGAAGGCCATTCGCTGGTTCCTTTCCACCCTTCTTTCTATTATGTAGGTAAGTTCATGGGCAGCTAGCCTCCCTGGTGGTCCAGTGGTAAGGAATCTGCCTGCCAATGCAGGAAACACAGATTTGATCCCTGGGTCAGGAAGATCCCCTGGAGAAGGAGATGGCAACCCACACCAGTATGCTTGCCTGGGAAATCCCACGGACAGAGGAGCCTGGCAGGCTACAGACCTTGGAGTCGTAAAAGAGTCGGACACAACTTAGTGACTAACGACAAAGTGCATAAAAGTGCAACACACGACCAGGCGCCTAGAAATTCTCAGATTCCCACTTGACAGTGGCCAGTCTCACTTTTCTGCTTAAAAGTACATCTCCCTTGGCTTATACATGTTCTCCTGTTGCTCACAGTCTGTAGGAATGTCCATCTGAGATGTGGACAGACCTTAGACCAAAACCTTTTGATAGATCCCAAGCAGAGTTATCAGCATATGTGGCCAATATCCTCTCACTCTCCCAGGTGGGTGGCCTTCAGAGACCAGGTTACAGACTGCACGTTAAGCCCAGTGAGGAAACTAGAGCAGCAAACTCTCTCTCTCTTTTTTTCTTTTTGAAGTAGTTTTTGTATTCACAACCCCAGAGTTTCTGGGCACTTGCAAAGGCCACCTGTGGATCCTTACCGGGAAATGGTCACAACCTACAGAAGGGGTGGATCAAGGGAATAGAATGTGAAAGGAAAAAAAAATCTTATGTCTATTATATGCAAAATGCACTTTCCATGCATTGTTTAATTGAATCCCATAACTACTGTAGTGTGTAGCATTTTATCCCCAAATGTGTAGCATTTTGTTTACTGAAAAGCAAAATGAAATTCAAAGAAATTAAGAGATTTTTCCCAGATGGTTCAGTTAGTCCATGGCAGGGGAGAATTTCAGTCTCAAATCTTCGAAGGCAAATCCAGTACTTATCCTGTTTCCTTCCTAACTTCCAAATCCAAACCTCTGCTCTCTCTTCAACACGGTCTACTGGGGTTTCCATCCTGTTCTCTTAGACAAATGGCTCTCGCCAGGTCTACTGACCACCTCCATTGCCAAACCCAGTGGTCGGCATCCATCTTCACTCTTCACAACTTCTTGTCAGCACAAAGCAACTGGAAATCCTCTCTGACTCTCTTTTCCAAAATGACTGCTATCCTGTGCTAAGTTTTCTTCCTGCCTCCCTGGAAGCTTTTTCTCGGTGTCTTTTGATGGCACCTCCTCCCCTGCTCAGCCTATAAATGCTGCCAGCCTCAACCCTGGGCCCTTTTCTTCTCTTTTGTCTTGCTCACTCCTGCCCTAGGGGCTTCCACTCAAACTCTTCTTTTATCTCCATATAGGAGACAATATCATTCTATACTGAGATGTGGACTTGTATATATAGCTACCTATTCAGTAATTCCATGCATTTCTAATAAGCATCTTATATGCAACATTTCCAAAATAAACTCTTATCTCCCCCACCCACTGGGAAAGACTCTATCCCTCCTCTATTTTTCCCATCTGAGTGAATAACGCTGCCCCTTTTGTTGCTATTGAAACTAAGCAAAAAAAACAGTGTGTCATCTTGTCTTTCTCTCGCTCTCTATTATGACTCTATCAGTAAATCTAGATGATTCAGCATCTAAATAATGCCAGAGATTTACCCATGCTTTCCAGCATCGATATTCCAGGTCTGCAATTACCTACTAACTAGACTCCCAGCTTCCACTCCATTAGGTAGCCAAAGTGATTTTTTCAGCAGAAATCAGATGAAGTTACTTTCAGCCTTTAAAGTGTTCCAAAAAGAAATACAAAGTTAAACACACACACCAAAACTACCCCACAACCCTTAGACTATAATCCAAGTTCCTTTCCAAATTCTCACCAAGACCTCACCCTCCTCATTAACCTGCCTCACTTCATACATCTCACACTCTTATGCCAGACTGTAAGCCAGACACTGGTCCTATTGTTGTCCCTATTTTCTTGTTCCCCCACAAGCAGGATGCCACTTCCACCACCTTGAGGACTTTGCACTTACTATACACTGTCAGGAACACCTTGAGTTTTGCATAATTGGATCCTGCTTGTGATTGATTTCTCAGCCAACTGTCAGCCTCTTAGAAAGGCATTCCAGAATAAGCCTTGTAATGTTGGTCCTGGCACACAAGCCTAAAATATTTATTATGTGCACCTTTGCATTAGTCAGCCCGGGCTGCCATAATAAAACATCATAGACTGAGTGGCTTAAACAACAGAAACATTTTCTCATAGTTCTGGAGGCTGGAAGTCTGAGATCAGGGTACCTAGGTCACATGCTGGTGGGGGCCCTCCTTCTGGCTTGCAGAAGGCTGACTTCCTGCCAGGTCCTCACATGGTAGAGAGCACACTCTGGTGTCTCCTCCTATTATGAAAGAGTACCGGTGCTAGAGAACTGGGATACTACCTTTATGCCATCATTTAACTTAAATCGCCTCCTTAAATGTCTTATCTCCAACACAGTCACGTGGAGAGTTAGGACTTCAACATGAATTTGGAGGAGCACAATTCAATTTGTAGCATCAAAGACATGCAGTATTGCCCATCTATCTGACAAGGGAAGTTTACCAATACTTCATGCCGCAGAATGTATGTGCATTTTCCGTTAAAACATTTTATATACGTAGAGCAGAGTAAGATTAGAAATAGCCATGATGTTGGTTATAAAGCATGAACCAGTTATTTTAATTTCCTAAAATATCTCCTTGGTTTTTAAACTTGTGCTTGATTTAAAAAAAATGTAAAAATAGTAATAATGAGAATCAGAAAGCCCTTCTAGAAGGCTTAAAGAAACAGAGCAAAGAACTGAAAATGTTTTTCCCAACAACTGTTTCCTCAGTTTCATTCACTGTTTATCACATTTTTGGAAGCCATTTTACAAAGTGTGTTTTTTCTAAAGTCTGACCATGCTCTAAGAAAATAAAAGAGAAAAACAGAAGATTACCCCCAAACAACCAAGATCTAGTTTTGTCCATCACTAAAAGAATAACCAAGTAAAATGTAATAGGTATATACTGTGAAGAAAGCTGAGCGCCGAAGAATTGATGCTTTTGAACCGTGATGTTGGAGAAGACTCTTGAGAGTCCCCTGGACTGCAAGGAGATCCAACCAGTCCATTCTAAAGGAGATCAGCCCTGGATGTTCTTTGGAAGGAATGATGCTGAAGCTGAAACTCCAGTACTTTGGCCACCTCAGACGAAGAGTTGACTCTTTGGAAAAGACTCTAATGCTGGGAGGGATTGGGGGCAGGAGGAGAAGGGGACGACAGAGGATGAGATGGCTGGATGGCATCACCGACTTGATGGACGTGAGTCTGAGTGAACTCCGGGAGCAGGTCATGGACAGGGAGGCCTGGCGTGCTGCGATTCACAAGATCGCAAAGAGTTGGACACGACTGAGCAACTGAACTGAACTGAACTGATACTATGGAATAATAATAGCTAGCAGTCAGAAGTAATAGCAGCTTGAACATTTCTTAGAAATGGAGTGTTGAGTGCAAACAAGGAACAAAGATCAATGATATGTTACNCAGGTCATGGACAGGGAGGCCTGGCGTGCTGCGATTCACAAGATCGCAAAGAGTTGGACACGACTGAGCAACTGAACTGAACTGAACTGATACTATGGAATAATAATAGCTAGCAGTCAGAAGTAATAGCAGCTTGAACATTTCTTAGAAATGGAGTGTTGAGTGCAAACAAGGAACAAAGATCAATGATATGTTACTATTCATAAATACTAAAAATACATGCACACGCATCAAACATCACACAGTTTATATGCGTGCATATACGGCCAAGGGCAGGTATCAACTATGTTCCTTGAATACTTATGGGGAGATCTATCTGGAAGTCCAGGGAAAGAAGGAAAATGAGAGAAAGAGACAGGTTTTCATCCTGTGATGATGGTAAGCATAATGTAACTCACTCAGATATTTGCACCTGAGGTTCAGAGGAAGGGATGAGGGGAGAGGATGAGGGAAGGAGGAAAGAAAGAAGAGGAAGATGAAGGAAGGGAAGGAGAAGAAAGGAAAATGAGCATAGGGACAGAAGCAGGGAAATTATAGTGATAAATATGACTCTCTTCTGATCACATCATTCCACTGAGGTCTTAAGTCCCCCAGGATGTGCTCCTGGACCCTTCCTGAGTATGGAATAAAATTGAAGCAGTAACTCAGTGTCAGATAGGATCAGAGAGGCAAACAGTACAAGCTTAGATCGTGACAGTAAGAGGCTGCCAAACTGCCCTTTTTCTTTCCTTGAGCCTTGAGTCTATCCTGACATATTGATGCCATCTACTGGTCCTTTCAATTAACAGCCTTTGTAAAATTTTTGCTTGACTTGGACAACTTTATTTGGGAGCCAGTAGTGTGTCTTTTCACTTAAATGCTCCATTTCTTGCTAAAGATATCTTCTCTGAAGCAACCTCTTGACCTCATACTGGTATGTTTCATCTTAAGTCTTTTCTTTGTTAAAGAAACTCTGCAGAATTAATTCTTCTGTTAGAAGTACTTTTTTAGGGAAGAAACAGTGTAGTTTCTGATATGGGCAAGAAAATCCATTTCCCAAATTTGCTATAAGCATCAGCTTTGATTTTCCTTTTCCAAAGCTGGAAACGTGTCTTGGAACTTAGATGTCCTTAGGTGTCCTTATAGACACCTAAAATATATGTGTAATACCTTTCTGTCTGAATTTAAAAGATTTGCATGAGCATTATAATTCGGGGATGAATTTTTGAGTTTTTTTAAATTTAATATAAATTTCTGAACTATAACAATCTTACAGTTGCAAGTGTATTATCGAATGCCTTATTATTTTATTGTCATTCCCCCACCTTTCTCTTTTATTATTTCAGACCATCCTGTGGTTCAACTCATAGAGCAAGGATAAATGTCAGTTTCTATAATGCTGTTTCAGCCAACCAGCCAGTCACTTAATTCAATACTGATGGTCCCTCTGAACATTTGGAAGAATCTAGTCAAGTCTTGGACTTGTTCATTAGATGTTATTTATTGTTGTTGATCAGTCGCTAAGTTGTATCTGACTCTTTGCGATCCCATGGACTACAACAGTTGTAAAATTTGAACCGAAAAATCCTGTCTCATTGCACATTCCCTTCTTAATGGAATAGCATATCATATTAAATCAGTCCTAATTCATGTTTCAGTTCACTTCAGCTCAGTCGCTCAGTCGTGTCCGACTCTTTGCAACCCCATGAAGCGCAGCACGCCAGGCCTCCCTGTCCATCACCAACTCCCGGAGTTCACTCAGACTCANGATCTTCGTTTTCTGAATGTTGAGCTTTAAGCCAACTTTTTCACTCTCCTCTTTCACTTTCATCAAGAGGCTTTTGAGTTCCTCTTCACTTTCTGCCATAAGGGTGGTGTCATCTGCATATCTGAGGTTATTGATATTTTAGAGTCTACCAATTAAAGCAGGAGAAAAATCAAGTGAATTATTTCTGGAGCATACACTGAGAATAACCACAAAACTGACTAGCCATCATCTCTTCCTTGATGGTGTGGCTATTAAGTGGCTGAAACTGATTCCAGGAACAGATTGTCCTCAGAATATTTCCTCAAAATCTCATATGATCCATAATGCTGTTGTTATGGGAAAACAGTACTGAGTCTCCTGAGGATTCAGAATATCAGGAAGGAACTGAAGCCCTACAATGTTAACATGTTAATGTTAATGTGTTAGTCACTCAGTCGTGTCTGACTCTGTATGACCCCATTGATTGCATCCCACCAGGCTCCTCTGTCCATGGAATTCTCCAGACAAGAATACTGGAGTGGGTTGCCATGTCTTTCTCAAGGGTATCTTCCCAACCCAGGGATCAAACCCAGATTTCCTATATTGCAGACATATTCTTTACCATCTGAGCCACCAGAGAAACCCTGAAGCTCTAAGACAGGGATCAGCAAGCAGCAGCCATGGGCCAATTTTGTACAGTTTGCAAGAGAAGAATGTTTCTTACATTTTAAATGGTTGAAGAAAATATCAAAATAAGAATAACACTTCCTGATGCATGAAAACTATGTGAAATTTAATTATCAGTGTCCGTGAATAAAATGTTACTTGAACACAGCCATCCCCACTTACTTACCTTCTGTCTTTGGGTGCTTTAACAATACACCAGCAGAGTTCAGTAATTGCAACAGAGAGGACATCATCCATTAAGCTGCAAATATTTACTAACTGGCCTCTACGGGAAAAGGTTGCTGACTCCTGCCTGAAGATCACAACTGGTGAAAGTGAGGTGCAGTGCTAAGAAGTCCTAGGTAGTGTCTCCAACCTGAGACACCAGTGAAAGGGTTTTCAGGGAAAACATGAGAACCAATGCAGCCAGCCTCTCACTCTCAAAATCTATTGTTCTTTATTCCTCATACCTTTAGTCCCTTCATCATCAGAAACTGGTCTCAAGAATTTTGAGGGTCCTTTACTGCTGTTCCCTTGGTGTGTTAACTCATCTTAAACTACAAATATGAAAAATTAAGGGCTTATATTATGTATTTCCCTTACTAATCTCAACTCTGGTGGTCTGTGGAGGTTAGGTCCAAACGAAGAATTGAAAAGCTCCAGCTGTATACACAGAAAACAAGTTAAGTGTCTTCAAAATAGGGTTGTTCTTCATTGTATAATAATATGAGGGCAAAAGCCAAGTATATAGATGGTTTTACTTCTCCATGGTTCTGTTTGCTTCAGGACTTTTCCCATGAAGTGATGAGTTCCTTGGTATCTCTGAACTCCTCTATTTTACATCACTAGCCCAGTGAGACTAAAACAAGCTTTGCTGCTAAANGTTCTTCATTGTATAATAATATGAGGGCAAAAGCCAAGTATATAGATGGTTTTACTTCTCCATGGTTCTGTTTGCTTCAGGACTTTTCCCATGAAGTGATGAGTTCCTTGGTATCTCTGAACTCCTCTATTTTACATCACTAGCCCAGTGAGACTAAAACAAGCTTTGCTGCTAAATCACTTCAGTCGTGTCCAACTCTGTGGGACCCCAGAGACGGCAGCCCACCAGGCTCCCCCATCCCTGGGATTCTCCAGGGAAGGACACTGGAGTGGGTTGCCATTTCCTTCTCCAATGCATGAAAGTGAAAAGTGAAAGTGAAGCCGCTCAGTCGTGTCCGATCCTCAGCGACCCTAGGGACTGCAGCCTTCCAGGCTCCTCCACCCATGGGGTTTTCCAGTCAAGAGTGCTGGAGTGGGGTGCCACCTCTGCTTTTATTTGGCCTTTGAATTTCAAGACTGTTAATCATCAAGGCCCTCAAGGTATAAAAGGTGCAGAGAAAGAAGAGCTCACCTTGCTGTGTTTTTTCTTATTTTTGGCTGACTTGGTTTCTCTCCATTAGCTGTTTTTACCTATTTATTCTTCTCCTATTGTATCCGACTTTTATTACTTTTTGTTCCAAGACAAGAAGCTTGTTGTGATGCAAAATACTCTCTTAAAACCAGAGAGAACTATTATTTTCTCTCTTTTTAGAGGAAATAATGGTCTCAAGTCTCTTTCTACTAAGATTGCCAAATGATAAAGCTGTCTGCTTCGTTCCAACAAAAAAGTGACTTAAGGCTGGAAATCCCAGGAGATGTCTTCCTAGTATAAAGTATATTTTCACTGAATGTTCAAAGAGTGCACTTTACAGTAGCAGATATAATTAATTGTGTGCCACAGAAGAGGCCAAACTATAACCTACATAAGAACAGAATTTTGTCCCAAGGACATCTTTAGAAAGTAAAATGCCATTGGGAGACTATAAATCTATGACAACTACTCTGTCAGAATTGCCAATGAGAATCAGAATTGCAGCTGAGTACCATCAACTGTCCCATTCTATCATGTATTTATGCAAATACTGAGCCCCAAACAAAGTACTCAGAACTGAATTACCTCCACCTTTCTCTGTTCATTATTTCCTCCTGCTTTTCAGTAACCATATACTGTTTATTTCCCAAAAACATGGAAGCAGAAAACGTCAACATGTGATTAGTTGATTTCTTAAAGGCAGACCTTGCTGTAAGCAAGTCATAGTCAATGAATGTTTTGATTCATGGAAATTCTAGAAACTCTTTAATTAACCTCATTAAAAGCCTGTTAACTTGAAACAGATTCCAAGAAAAGTAATACTTTCATAGATAAAATAGACCTATCACTATTTCAAGAAAGGAGTAGGCTCATATATGGTGAGATAAAAGGAAAGAAATAATAATGGTAAAAGCAGAAATCAGTTAAGTAGGACACAAAAATATAATGGATGAGTTCAACAAAATCAAAATCTGATTTTTAAAAATGACTAATAAAACTAACAAGATCCTAGTGGTAAGTACCAAGAAAAGGCAGCATAAAGTAAACTCAAAGTAAAAGTAAACAACTAATAAAAGATAAGAGAAAAAATCAATTAAATAGACATAGAAAAGCAAAGAAGAAAATCAGCAGAACCAAAGCTTATTGTTTGTAATGATTAAATTCGTAAAAGTAATCAAAGTCTAGCTATAATCACCAAAAAGAAAAGGAAAATCAAAAAAGAGATGCATCACTGTAGATTTTGGTTCTATTTTAACAGAATAATAAGGAAATATTATGAATAGCTTAAGGCCAATAAAGCTGGCTTATGGACAATATGCTTTAAAGGTATGACTTATGAAAAGATATCCAAAATAAAATAGAAAACATAAATAGGCCTATAGCAATTACAGAATTAAAATTGATAATCAAAATCCTTATCACAAAGAGAGGCCCAGAAGGATTCAATGATAAATTCTATCAAACATTTAAGGAAAAATAATACCAATCCTACAAAAACCATTCCAGAAAATTGAAGAGAGAACATTTTCCAATTCATGTAATGGAGCCGAAATCAGACAAAGACATCTCCAGAAAAAAAGAATTACACACCGAAATCTCATAAACACATACACAAATTTATAAATATACAAACAGAATAACGTGTAATGGCCAAGAATGGCTTATACTGATAATGAATGATCAGTTGGACAATCAAAAATAAACCAATCACCATATAAGTAAAAGAAAGGAAAAAATCCATGTGATCATCGCAACAGATGCATGGAGAAAACAAGAAAAACTTTAACTCACATCTATGACAAAAATTTTGAAAACTAGGAATAAAAGGGAATTTCTTTAACATGATAAAAGGCATATTTGAAAATCTTGCCACTAACATCAATCTTGAAAGGCTCAAATCTTCCTAGCTAAGATCATAACTTAGAGAAGGATGTCTATCTCACTTCTGATCAACCTTGTAGTGGAGGTTTTAACTAGCCAATTTAATCAGGCAAAGAGATAGATGTTAGATAGATAGACAGACAAACAAAAAGGGGATTGATTGATAAAGGCAAAGCATAAATATTTGAAAGAAAGACTAAAAATTGCCTTTGCTTGTCAAGGACATTATCAACCATGTACACAGAAAATCCCATTGAACTTATAGAAAAGCTACTAGAACTAAAAATAAATTTAGCAAGATCACAGGACATAGTCAATAATATAAAGATCAATTTTATTGCTGTAATAATCACAATTAAAAATATTAAAGTAAAATTAGAAACTATCATCATTAACTAGATCATCAAGATATGAAACAAGAGTAAATTTAGCAAAAAGAGGGGCCCAAATTTGTACAATGAAAACTACAATATATTGCAAAATTAAAGCACATATAAAGATATACTCTGATATTGACAAAATATTGGCTTTTGATTTACTGTTTTATCTTTGACATATTTGGGAATTAATTTGATGATGACCTCATAAAGTAAGTTTGGAAGTATTTCCACTCTGTGTGTAAAAGTATGTAAGATACTTCGACGAATTCATCTAGGAATGGGGTTTTCTTTGTGGATAGGTTTATTCTTTGTGGTTTATTTTTCAAACTTTAAATGTTTAATAGCTTAATTAAGGATTTAGTTAGGCAGACAGGGGAAATCACCCCTTCCTCCACCTTTATATCCTATTGAAGCCCTCAACAGATGAAAGATGCCAACCCATATTGGGGAGGGCAATGCACCTCATTCAGTTTATCAATTCAAATGCCAGTCTCTTCTGGAAATAGCCACAGACTTAGCCATAAATAATGCTTAATTTCCCAGGTGGCACAGTCGTTAAGAATCTGCCTGCCATTGCAGGATATGCAAGAGGATATGGGCTCAATCCCTGGGTTGGTAAGATCCCCTGGAGATGGAAATGGCAACCCACTGCAGAACTCTTGCCTGGAAAATTCCATGGACAGAGGGGGTTGCAAGGAGTTGGACATGACTGAGCACACACATAACCACACACAGAGAGACACCTGGACATTCCATGATAAGGTCAGGTCATAAGATAAACAATCATATATGGATATACTACATATAACACAATTTGTCCATTCATCAGTTGAGGGGTTTTGCTATTATAAACAATGTTGCAATAAACATGAATGTACAAGTCTTTGTATGGACATATGTTTTCATTTCCATTAGATAAATACCTAGAATGGGATTGCTGTATCATATCATAAAACATGTTTAATTTCATAAGAAGGGGCTTCCCTGTTGGCTCAGAAGGTGAAGAATCTGCCTGCAATGTAGGAGACCTGGGTTCCATCCCTGGGTTAGGAAGATCCCAGGAAGAGGAAATGGCAACCCACTCCAGTATTCTTGCCTGGAGAATTCCATGGACAGAGAAGCCTGATAGACTTCAGTTCATGGGGTCACAAAGAGTTGGACATGACAAGCAACTTACACTTACTTACTTACACCATGTTATCTTCCTAAGTTAATGTGTTATTTTGAATTTCCATATTGAGGTATGATAGTTTCAGTTGCTTCACATCTTTTGTGAGAAGTATTGTCCATCTTCTTGACTTGAGCCATACAGATGAGTGTATAGGGATATCTCACCAACATTTCCATCTGGATCTTCTTGATGACTACTGATGTTGATCATCCTCTGTGATTATTGGCCATTTTTGTGAAATATGCCACGCCTTTTGCCTATTTAAAAAAAATTTTCTTCTCTTTGAGTAAGAGCCCTTTATATGTTCTGGATAAAGTCTCTGTTTACTTTCCTGATATCAGCACTTTGTTGATAGTTTCATTTTTTCCCTATCAGTGCTTTTCTTAACAAGGTGCTTCAAAGAGAAAATGTTTTTAATTTTGATCTAATCAATTTTGGATTTTTTTCTTTCATGTGGCTTTAAGAGTCTATTAAGAAATCTGCCTTGCCCAGTGTCATAAAGATTTTGTCTTAAAGCTTTCTTCTAAAAATTTAATAATTTTAGCTCTAACAATTAATTTTATAACTCATTTTGAGTTAATGTTTGCATATGGGGTGAGGTCAGGGTTAGAGCTTCTTTTCCCCATTCATTTATCCATTTGTTCTGGCATAGGTTTTTAAAAGGCTATCTTTTCCCATTACATAATTTTGGAACTTTGATTGGAAAATCAATTGAACATTTAAATGTGAGTGCCCTTTATGATGCATTTTCATAGCTCCTGCAAGGAAACACCACATTAGAACACTAGGTCACACCATTTGAGCCAAGGTGGAAACACTCTTAGGGATTCCCAGGTAGCTAAATGGTAAAAAATCCACCTTCCAATACAGGAGACACAAGAGACATGGGTTCAGTCCCTGGGTTGGGAAAATCCCCTGGAGAAAGAAAAGGCAACCCACCCAGTATTCTTACTGAGAAAATCCCATGGACAGAAAATCCTGATGGGCTATAGTCTTTGGGGTCGCAATGAGCCAGACACAGCTGAGTGAGCACACATGCACAAAACCCTCTTAATGATTCATTTTTAGGAAGAACTCTCAGGCAGCTTTTGTTGATGGCATACAGTGCCGAGATCCTACCTGGTTCTCCACTGTTTCCATATTCATGTACTTCTTGGCAGGCACCTGAGACAACGAAGTCAACAATGTTTTTATTCAGATGCTTCAAACTTAGTTTTACTGTGCGCTGATGACTTTCCTTATCTTTGATTTTGGTAAGGGGATTTGATTACCCTGAAGTGTCAAGAAACACCTGGAGTAACAGGCAAATTTAGCCTTAGAGTACAGAATGAAGCAGGGCAAAGGCTAACAGAGTTCTGCCAAGAGAACGCACTGGTCATAGCAAACACCCTCTTCCAACAACACAGGAGAAGACTCTACACATGGACATCACCAGATGGTCCACACAGAAATCAGACTGATTATACCCTTTGCAGCCAAAGATGGAGAAGCTCTATACAGTCAGCAAAAACAAGACCAGGAGTGGATTGTGGCTCAGACTAAGAACTCCTTATTGCCAAATTCAGATTTAAATTGAAGAAAGTGGGGGAAAACCACTGGACCATTCAGGTATGACCTCAATCAAATCCTTTATGACTATACAATGGAAGTGAGAAATAGATTTAAGGGACTAGATCTGATAGCCTGATGAACTATGGATGGAGGTTCATGACATTGTACAGGAGACAGGGAGCAAGACCATCCCCCCAAAAAAGAAATGCAAAAAAGAAAAATGGCTGTCTGAGAAGGCCTTACAAATAGCTGTGAAAAGAAGAGAAATGAAAGCAAAGGAGAAAAGGAAAGATATACCCATTTGAATGCAGAGTTCCAAAGAAGAGCAAGGAGAGATAAGAAAGGCTTCCTCAGTGATCAATGCAAAGAAATAGAAGAAAACAATAACATGGGAAACATTAGAATCTCTTCAAGAAAATAAGAGATACTAAGGGAACATTTCATGCAAAGAAGGGCACAAAAAAGGACAGAAATGGTATGGACCTAACAGAAG
Source organism: Neotragus moschatus (assembly GCA_006410615.1). Classification (NCBI taxonomy): domain Eukaryota; kingdom Metazoa; phylum Chordata; class Mammalia; order Artiodactyla; family Bovidae; genus Neotragus; species Neotragus moschatus. The sequence continues at coordinate 1,146,753 of SJYA01000521.1, read as the reverse complement.
CAGAAAATATTAAGAAGATGTGGCAAGAATACACAGAACTGTACAAAAAAGATCTTCACAATCCAGATAATCATGAAGGTGTGATCACTCACACTTACCTAGAGCTGGGCATCCTGGAACGTGAAGTCAAGTGGGCCTTAGGAAGCATCACTATGAACAAAGTTAGTGGAGCGATGGAATTCCAGTTGAGCTATTTCAAATCCTGAAAGATGATGCTGTGAAAGCGCTGCACTCAATATGCNGATGCTGGGAAAGTCTGAGAGCAGAAGGAGAAGGGGACAACAGAGGATTAGATGGTTGGATGGCAAAATCGACACAATGGGTCCATGGGTTTCCATGGACTCTGGGAATTGGTGATGGACAGGGAGGCCTGGCATGCTGCAGTTCATGGGGTCACAAAGAGTCGGACACTACTGAGTGACTGAACTGAACTGAAGTGTCATATAAATTAATAAGTGATGATTCAGAGAGTGAATGGATTACAATTAGCCCTTTTGAGTTTTTGCTTCATAACCCTGTGCGTGCATGCATGCTCAGTTGCTTCAGTTGTGTCCAACTCTTTGCAATCCCATGGACTGTAGCTTGCCAGGCTCTTCTGTCTGTGGAATTTTCCAGACAAGAATACTGGAGTGGGTTGCCATGCCCTTCTCCAGGATATCTTCCCAATCCAGGGATTAAACCCATCTTCCACAGCTCCTGCACTGGAGGCAGATTCTTTACCCACTGAGCCACCTGGAAAGCCTCTTAATCCTGTATATTATTCTAAATTTCTGCAATAACTTACAGTAAGGGGAAACAGCAATAATAAATGTTGTACAGGGAAAATAAAATGTATTGTGGTTTTACGACTGATACTGGCTCTAATGCAAACAATTCATTTTGTGACTAACAGCAACAAAGCGAAAAAGAAAACAAAGAGAAAACATGAAATGAACAGCTGAACGGAGTGACCCAACCAACATACTGATCAGCGATCCAGGTGGGAGCTTCCAGAGACCTGGGAGATCATTCCTTCTCAGTGCAGTCAGAGTCTCAGGTTCCCTAGTTCTCTCTCCCACTGCTCTGCCTTTTTCTTACTCTCCCCATGGACTGTCATTCTCCTCTCTGCTCCCTTCCCAGCTCTCATTGCCAATTACGAACTTATCTCTTCTTAGTCACGGACTTAACCTGGTTGAAGTAATGAAATGATATCCTCACTTCTCTGGACATACAGTGTTGTCACTTGAGCCCATAAAGGAGAAACTGGAACCAATTACAGATATTTGGTGCATCATGTGGTAATCTTAAATGATGTATGAAAATAGTATAAACATGGATCGATTTTTATATCCTACTTTGATTCTACTTGGCTGCAAATGGTGATAAAACTTGTTTTGAATAGAAAACTATGAAAAGGTGAGAGAAAAGTCACAGATAAAGAGTTTGTAACTTACAGGGGCCAATTTCTTTATTTAAAGATTTCTCCCACCACTCATACAGCAAAGATACTTTCAAAATCAAGTTTAATTGCTTGGAACTTCATGTGTCAGAGGGATATACTTTATAGGATTTTAACTGCCTGTCCCATATATGCAAATATTTACATCAAGATTTTTATCGTTATAATATCATAGAATTTCAGACCTGGAAAAGGGCTTAGAATTAATCTTATGAAGTCCAAGCTCTTAACTTTACAAACGAAAAACCTGTCTTACAGAAGTAAAGAAATAAAACTCAAATCTTAGAGCTACTTAACCACAAAGCAAAATGTTGACTATATGCTTCCAGAGTCTCGTTTTAATGCTACACTATCCAAACTCTAGAATTGGGGAAAATACACTACACGATGGGGATTCTCATGAATAATAATCATGAAGGTTGGAAGGAATCAATTTTCTTGAATACAGCTAGGAGCTCATTCTTATAACACGATTTACATGATTTTCAGGATAAGCATACTTTCCATGCATATGGAATGCAAAGAAAATGTAGCCCAGCTAAGTTTTAAAAACAAAATATGCATGGAGAAGGAGCAAAATTGGAACAGTAAAGGAGTAAGTCTTAAAAACTCATAGCTTGAGATTTGAAGAATATCTCATTTGCAGAGACTGCAAAATATTTGCAAGCTTCTAGATATTGAGATCTTGGAATGACTGAGAATGATACATTGAAATGCATGTTCTTGGCATTGCTATGATGCAGTTAAATTGTGTCATTTTAAATCAAGAGCCCTCAGCAGCCCCAGTCCACATCCCTGAAAAGAACTGCCTCACCATCTAGCTATCGTTGTACCTAAACTTTGTGCAGAATGACCCTTCTCAAGACACTTGCACAGTTTAAAGTACATAGATGTTCAATACAGAATGGTGTTAAACAGGTGAATTTATCTCCTCCCACAGTGCTGGGAAAGTTGTTATTTGATGCACTGGGAAATATGTGGTTTGACATACAGATACAGCAGATACTGACCAAGCCTAACATTTGTGTTAATAAATCATAACCACTGGTAAAGGAAAAGCATCTCACCCTCTGCAGGCTTATCTTGAAAAAGAGATAGAAACCTTTCTGTCTTCAGGAGAAAATGATCTTTCAAAAGAAACTCAATGCACTTTTCTCCCCTAAGCAAATTAGAATCATGCCAGGATGGTGAATTCTCCAGAGAGAGTGAAGACAAAATCTTGACATCCATTGTAGTTTCAAATTCTCCATGCCTCAGGAAGAAAGTCCTTTTCCTTTCATTTCTGAGTTAACAAAAGTCCTCCCTGGTGTCTAGAGAGAGAGACTATATACCAGGGTCCTTGAGCTGTTAGTAGAGGTAAGACCATAATAGGCAATGTTTTCACACTAATTTGAGCACTAAAGGAAGTGTTGAGCCCATGGGAACTTTTCATCAAGCAATAGCCAAATGTGTTTTCAATATTGAGAGAAAAGGACCTACACATGAAACACTTTGTGTGTTAGTTGTTCAGTCACGTCTGACTCTTTGCAACCCCATGGACAGTATCCCACCGGACTTCTCTGTCCCTCGAATTCTCCAGGCAAGAATACTGGAGTAGGTTGCCATTCCCTTCTACAGAGGATCTTCCTGATCCAAAGACTGAACCCAGGTCTCCCGAATTATAGGCAGATTCTTTACCATCTGAGCCACCAGGGAAGCCCTACTGTAAGGTAAAAATTACTGCTGCAACAGAAGCATAAGCAAAGATAAAGAACCAATGGAATATAATATTTAACTGACAGTATGAGAAATGTTTTTAAATGGTGTGGTATACCAGTTGGACTTTGAAAAATTGGTTAAATCTTAATAGGACAAAAAGCATAGAGATTTTGTTCTGTGCTGCAGGAATAGTCGTAAAGGCATGAATATGCATCCTGTGTTTAGGAATAACCAGAAAACCAGAGGTAGGAATGTAATTTGTGGGAAAGAAAAGAAGTTAGAGAAGGGTCAGCTGCACTTCTCCCTCCAGAGCTGTTCCTCAGGCTTGCATCCCATTCCACTCCACATCGCAGACAAGCCCATTCCTACAGACCGTTTCATCCAGGCTTCCACCTCATCTGATCTATGGCTGAGTTTGGCCAGTGGGAGTTGCCAGCTAGAGACTAGAAGGCAGCTTGTGGTGCAGAGATGGAGGCTCTGTCAGCTCCTTTCCTGCCCTTGGGTGTGACCTCCAGCAGCAACTAAGTCCTTCTTATGGCTCCAGCTTCCATGGGCCAGTCCACCCCGTGCAGTTTCACTTATCAGGAAGCTCCCACTGTAGTTAGTTTCCTCCAGAAACCTTTGGCTTCTTGGTTCTGATAACACCATCTCACCACACTGTCCTTTCTGCCTATGTAGGGAGGTAATATCTTCCTCTTTCAACAGAAGGAAATTAGGACACGTCACCCCAAAATATGCCTCTCTGATGTAAAAATTATTTTGAAGAATTAACAGAAGATGAACACTTAGGTGACAATGATGATGACACAAAAATATCTCCTGTGGCTCTTGGCCTACAGTTATTCGATTTTCACATGAACATACACAACAGATAAGTTTATTAACTGTACAGCATGATGACCATTCACTGCTCATTAGGTGGAAGTAGACCATCCTGAAGGTCTTTATGCTTGCCGATGCGTGCTGAGTAGGCTGCAGAGGAGGGCTGGTCTTGCTGTCTCAGGAGTGGCAGGGACCAAAGAGGGAGAGGAGGTGGAAAGGGCAGCAGGAGGGACAGGCACACTTAGTGGAATTACGGAAATATATCGTAACTTCCGCCTGATTCCGCTTTTCATTTCTCTCAAAATGTTTCTACACAGGCTCAAGCCTCCTACCATTCACTTCAGTGCCCAAATCATAGAAGGGATCATCCATGTCATAAAAGAATGCAAAAGCTTGAAAAGTCAGAACCCTTCTGACTTTTGTCTAACGTTAGTTTTTTGTTTTTGTTGTTTGCTGGCACTGCTTCTTGTACATCTTCTCCATTGTCTGGCACTGGTTCAGAAGCACCCAGTCGTCTTCTGGTAATTCCTCTGGTGTGATGTCTATTAGGTCTTGATTTTCTCCAAGATCCATATTCTGAAACCGTTCGCAACCACCACCCTATCTTCTTTTGCCACATCCACAGTCTCTTTCATAATTTCCTTGACGAGCTCTGTCATAAATCCTGAGAAATCATGCACAACATCTGGAAACAGTTTCCTCCACAGGAACTTATTGTTTCAGGCTTTACGGTTTTCGCAGGTTTTTTTTACAATAACGATGGCATCTTTCTTGGTGTAATCCTTCCAGACTCTCATAATGTAGTTTCCATCGAGGTTCTCTTCCACAGCACTGACAGTCCTTTCCATAGAGTACCATGTGTAATGAGCTTTAAAGTCCCTAAGAGTCCTGGTCTGGAATCTGAATCTGAGACACTGTGTTTGGGAGCATCTGTGGTGGTGAACTCATGAGGTTCTGGGTGGCTAGGGACATTGTCCAATATCAAAAGATCTTTAAAAGGCAGTGCCTTATGGGGAGGTATTTCCGGACTGCAGGGACAAAGCATCAGTGGAACCAATCCAGAAAAAGACTTCTCATTGTCTGGGACTTCTTGCTGTACAACCAGAAGGCTAACAGCTGGTGTATATTCTTTCCTGTCAAAGCTCAGATGTTAGCAGCTTTATAGATACAGGCAGTTCTGATCATAAACCCGACTGCATTTGCACAAAATGGGAGAGCTAGGCTATCCATTCCTGCCTTAAATCCTGGTGCTCATTTCCCTTCTGTATTAATAAATGTTAATAATCCTTGGAGATTCTCTTTCCAGGAAATTGTCTGCTGCCTCTTGGTCAGTGGAAGTTACCTCTCCTGTTATCTTGATATTTTTAAAGCCAACATCTCTCTAAAATTATCAAACCATCCTTCACTGTTAAATTCTACAGCTTTAGATCCTTTACCTTCCTTTGGCTTTCCGTTGTCATATAATAACTTCACTTTTTTGAAACATATTAGTCTATAGATATGCCTGCACTCACATAAAAGCTGCGTTCTCAATACAGGATTAAAAAGATATTTTGCAAAAAGTGCAAAGTTTTCCTGCTTGCTAATGTAGATGCAGTCGTGCCTTCATGGATTTCCTTTTTGGGTTTTTTGTTGTTGTTGTTTTGTTTGTTTTTACAATGGTCCTTATGCTGGATTTGTTCTTCTTGAAATAGCAGGCAACAGAAGCTGCAGACCTCCATCTAGGGTACATATCCAGCAATTAAACTTCCTCTTGTAATACCATCATGACCTTTCTCTGCTTCTTGGGAGCACTTCCAGCCTCACTAGCAGCACTTCATATGGGCCCCATGGTGTTAGCCAAGGTTTATGGTATAGAACTAAACATGATGAAACCACACAAGAACTGAGAAAGATCACTTTCTACTGTGATGCACAATTTACTGGAGAGAGGAACTGCACATACGGAGATGATTAGCATCACGTGGCACTTTACACAGACCCTCACAACACCTAAGCTCACCTAAACTGCAACAGGAGTTGCCTGCACAGTACAACTGCCTGCACAGTTGCCTGCTGCAGTAGTGTGTACTGCAGCTAATTTTACAGTTATGATTTAATACTGCATCGTTACATTTTTTACATTTTTATTTTTCTCTTGGCTATGAATGGTGCCAAGTATGGTTTTTACATGTTTTAATGCATAAGTTTTGATAAATTTTAAATTTTCATTATAGATTTATATGTACTTTATGACCATAAATGATAAAATAGGCTAGTATATTCATATATTTTATGCATTCATGACATACCTACTTTCTCTTCACTTTTTTTATATTTCTAGACTACATGGTTTATTGATAATTTTTTCAAACCAGTGCAAATTTACAAAATTTCGTCCAGTATATTTACTGAAAAAGATCTACTATCAGTGGACCCAAAGTTTAAACATGTGTTGCTCAAGAATCAGCTATAGATTTTTTGATGTTATTCTTAGGTAGGTTTTCAGGAATCAGGTTCACATCCACATAAGTCTTCATGTTTTCTAATCACTTCGTTTAATTCCTTCAGATATTACTGACTATCTATTACTCACAGAAACTGTACCAAGTGAACTGACCACAAAAAGCAGTGTGCCCATACATGGCCATGTAGCTAAATAACATATAGTGTGATCATGCTTGAACAGTGTCTACAAAGAGTCAGCAGAATGCAAATGACAGAGAAATCCATTCCTGATTGGCAGGTGGTAGAGAGGTATACGAGATGAAATACTACAGAAGGGAAACATGAATAGCAATAGGCATTTGTTCACTGCCTAGGATTCCCTAGTGCCTCAGTGGTGAACAATCCGCCTGCCAATGCAGGAGACATGGGTTCGATCCCTGCATCTCGAAAATCCTCTGGAGAAGGAAATGGCACCCCCGCTCCAGCATTCTTGCCTGGGAAATCCCATGGGTGGACGAACCATGCAGGCTACAGTTCCTGGGGTCACAAAAGAGTTGGACATGACTTAGCAACTAAACAACAACAGCAACAACATTTACTGCCTACTGTGTTTCTGACACTTCAAAAAGTACTTTAAGGATACTTTTATTTAATCCTCAAAACAATTCTCTAAGGTAGGTACTATAATTATTCCCATTCGCCAGATGAGAAAACAAGGTACATAGAAATTAAATAACTTCCCCAAAGTATAAACAATCGCATGGAGATGGGACAATACATAAAACAGTTAGGAAGAGGAAATCACTCAGTGGAGCACTTGTTTTAGTGTTGGAGATCAAGTATGTCCAGATTAGGAAAAATATCCTAAGAAGTTTGGACATAACACTGTGTAGGCAAAGTAATTAATCATAAATCTCTGAAAGAAGCATTGGTAGGGAACCAGGGCACATCGTCATGTTTTTGGAGCATTGTGCTATAGTAACTAATTTGCAGACTCTTCTTTCGTATAGAATAATACTAAATCAAATATAAATTCACATCGAAGGAACATGACTCTTGAAGCATAGTGTTTCTTCTGTTCTACATGAACGTAATTTGCCTGCACAAATTAACTCATGTGTAGGTGGGTCTGAACCTCATTATCCAAAAGTAATGTCATTGGGAATAACATTGTTTTAAAGCAAAAGACAAAAGTTCCCATTGTATTTGTTTATTGATCACCATAGGCCTTGAGCATTATACATTCAAATTTCTATTTAAACATGCTAAAATAGGATATGTTAATAATACGTTAGCTTGCAAACATGCATGAATAATGTCTGATATAACACCAGGAATAAAAAAGTTCTAGCACAGAACACAGCATTTCCAAATGCTGCCAAATATTCAACACCAGGAGAAAATCATCTTCCATTCAATAATGCAAACCTTTAACAAAATTATATGTTAAATTTTTTTTTTCTGCTCTGATACTTTTCCTTTAAAAAAAAAACAAAATTAGAAGCCTTAGTTTTTATTTGAGCTTCCAAATTCGACCTTCACCATCGTCTCCATTTAGAGCATTGACCACCAGGGGGCAGATATGACCCAATCATTTAGTTTGTTTCTGTTGACTGTTTCAGATTTTGAATCCGAGACGTATGCTCCTAAAGCTAAAGGTGTATCTTCTTTAAACTGCATGTCAAACAAACAAAAAGAAAGAAAAAAAATTCAATTTTAAGTCTTTTTCATTTTTTATGAGTCACCAAATCCAAATCTTATGCTTGTTTTCAACTACAGTAAAATTAAATTTACAATAGAGAGATTGATAGATGATTATTGGTTTGTTGTAATATATGACTAGCAATGTCCTTTAGTATTTGGGTTTATGTTTCTAAGTGCCTACACTAATGATTAATGTAGTTAACGAATATCACCTAATTCACATATATTATTAATTACATATATACATATTATACATTATACATATTAATGCAGTTACATATATTATCTAATTATGTATATGTGTATATTATCTAATTATATGCATATAATCTAATTACATATATTATCTAATGATTTGGTTACATATATTATCTAATTTAGTGTTTATTACCTATCTATGTAAGATGGGAAATTAAAGATTTTTTAAAAGATTGCAAATTATGTGGCATAATAGGGATTTAGATCCAGTTCTGCATAATTCCAAAAGTTTTCTATGATATTAGCTTTTTTCTGTGTTGGTATGGAATATACAATACATGCAGGAAAGTACATTAAATACAAATATTCAACTTAAAAATGATATTAAAGCAAATATCCATTTCACCACCATTCTGATCAAGACAAAGGACACTTTTAGCTCCTGCAGAAGCACCAGGTGGCTACTTACTCTTCACAAACCCCCTCCACCTTGGGAGGTAAAGAAACAAAATAGTCTACCTGATTTGTGTATGTTTTTGCCTGTCGAGACCAGCTCGACAAGCAGGGTTTCCGAAAGCGCGATACGGCGAGAGAATGAGAAACAAGACACAAAAATTCAGAGAAAAGCGAGCATCAGGGGACCAACACCGCTCCAAGGTGAGGGTGCCGAAACTGAATCGCAGCCAGCTTTATTATGCCTTCAGCCGTGAATGAAAGAATATGCGGGGAGTTAAACTATAACTCACGTGGCCTTCAGGGACAAAGAAGAAAATGATCATTAACCACTGAGTAATTAAGAAACAGTAACCAATAACAAATCAGTAACTAGGACTGATATTCTTATCTATAGATTTTCCACCAGATATGTAAAACATATGACTCTGAGAAGCCAGTTGAGAAACAGTCTGGGGTCGCAGGATCATATCTTGTTTTCAAGATTATGAACTGTTCCCTCTGGACTTGTTCCAAGAGTCTCATGCCATATAGCATCCAGTTTATTAATAATTGCAAATTTATTTTCTGGCCCTTGCCGGGGCCTGCTTTTCTTTTATTCTTTCTGTCTCTACACTTGCCTGTAAAAATATTTCCTTCTTTTTATTGCTGAGTAGTATTCCATCGTGTGGATATACCACATCTTTTTACTTATTCACCTGTCAATAGGCTTTTGGATTGTTTCCAATAAAGTTGAAGATATGTAGACAGACCCAATGAGCTAGCAATTTCTCAGTTATACATCTTTGGGACAATTTTTATATGTGCCTCAAAAGATGTATATAAGAATCGTTGTAGTAGCATTGTTCATAACAGTCCCAAATTGGAGCAGTCCCAAATTGGAGATAATCCCCAGGCCTGTGAATAGCATTAATAGAACAGATAATAAATTGCAGTATATTACATAGAGCCCTTCTCCACCTTGAAATATAATCACCATCTTCATTTTTATGACCATCATCATTTTTAAGATTATCATTCCCTTTGTTTTACTTAGAACTTCTGTGAGATTTATATAAATCTATTCATCATGTATCGACTCATTCATATCTTTATCCTTTTGGTCAATAGTATATTTTTAATATTTATTGATACTATTATATATAGTTATAGCTCTTTAATTTTCATTGCTACACGAAATGAAATTTCTATGTAATATTAATTTGCTACATCCTTGAAGAAGTGTTTAGATATTCAAACAAAAATGGCTTTAGGTTAAAGAATACAACTTTAACAGGGGCCCAAAGAGAATCAAGCACTTTAGAAATAACATGAGAAGGCAAAAATTAAGACAATATGGGTGAAGTTCAGAAGATGTTGACAAGTCATATTACAATAATCTTTTCCAAAATCACACACACATACTACATACACGCATGTATGCACACACTCAAGTTAGACTTCAGTTTTACAAGAAGAAACTTTAATTTTTCACAGATATAGTACATAATTTTTTAAGAAATTATTAGTCGTTTATACAATTAATGACTTAAATTGTGCTGTTCCTCTTTACAGGTATTAGGATTTTGTATGTGTAATTTCATTCTAGATTTAAATAAAACATCCCCCTCAAGGTCAACTGCTTCCTTTTATCCCGTTTTTTCTCATTTCACACTTTTCACTTTTCTATGATGAAATTAAAAGCTTTAAAATGCAATGTGCTCACTTATTTTCTTTATTCATATTTGATCATTTCTTTCCTCTGATTTCTGAGTATAGGAAAACAACATATTATTAATGGGTTATCCAGGGGAAAGCATGGAGAAGGCAATGGCAACCCACTCCAGTACTCTTGCCTGGAAAATCCCATGGGTGGAGGAGCCTGGTAGGTTGCAGTCCATGGGGTCACTAAGAGTAGGACATGACTGAACGACTTCACTTTCACTTTTCACTTTCCTGCACTGGAGAAGGTAATGGCAACCCACTCCAGTATTCTTGCCTGGAGAATCCCAGGGACAGCGAAGCCTGGTGGGCTGCCGTCTATAGGGTTGCACAGAGTCATACACGACTGAAGCAACTTAGCAGCAGCGGGAAAAGAACCAGTAGGAAGAAGAAATATTGGGCTATAGGAGGTCTAAGCCAACCCTGACTTTGGGAGTGCATGCCCTATGAGGAAGAGAAGGAATGGAAAAACCAAGATGGCAGAGTCAGAACTGCAAACGTAGTAATGGGACAGTTTCCCAGGAGTTTGCAAGTGAGAGAGCCAGAGATAATATGATACTCTGATTTCCCACAAACTGAAATAAGATTTGAGTTTAGGTTAACACTCCTGCCTTATCTTTGATTGAAACAGTGCAGCATGTATTATACACAGGTTGATAATAGGAAATACACATAATACTAAAATCTGAAGTCATAAACAGGAAAAGCACCCACCTCTACCCAGAACTGATTACACCACAATAAGATAGGCTCTGATGAGGGAAAGCTATTGAAAAGTCAAGTCAAAAAACAGGCATAAGTATAAAGCTCCAAGGAAGGACCAATAATCAAAGATCACATCTGATCAGAAACAAAGCTGAGTCAATCCCTTTCTGAGTTCCAAGCAGCAGAGCCCACTTTGACAAAACAGAACAAGGATACTGCTTGGTCTGTTAAGACAGAGGTGAACCATTTCAATTTTTCATTTTAAAACAAGACAAGAGGGGGAAAAAATAATGTAGGTCCAGTATATACCCAAACTGGAAGTAGCCACATAGTGGACACCATGAAGCTTTTATACCATCAAACACAGCTACCTGTTTTCTCAAGAGGCAGATTCTCTAAGAAGTCATCTGCAGCCCATAGCATCTCTTTCAGTGCAGAGAGGATCAGGACATCTATGACAGGCTCCAGTTCCCACTCTGAGGTATAATTACTAACCACAAAGATGTCAGAAAGAGCGAATCCAAGTTTTCTGTGAACTTCCTCTAGCTGCAATAGAAAATGCAAAGCCCAGAAATCTTAAAATAGTGCAAAATACAATTTTATGTCAATATAAATTATGAAAGTACTAACATAAAGTAAGAACTTGGCAATGCTTTTGCAGTTGAATGTAGAGACACAGATCTGGCCCCATAAAGGGGTTTCTTCAAGAACTTCACAAGTCAAGTTCTAATATCATTGCTAATTCTCACTTAGAATACACATAATAGCTGGAGAAGGCGATGGCACCCCACTCCAGTGTTCTTGCCTGGAAAATCCCATGGANTTTATCCTTTTGGTCAATAGTATATTTTTAATATTTATTGATACTATTATATATAGTTATAGCTCTTTAATTTTCATTGCTACACGAAATGAAATTTCTATGTAATATTAATTTGCTACATCCTTGAAGAAGTGTTTAGATATTCAAACAAAAATGGCTTTAGGTTAAAGAATACAACTTTAACAGGGGCCCAAAGAGAATCAAGCACTTTAGAAATAACATGAGAAGGCAAAAATTAAGACAATATGGGTGAAGTTCAGAAGATGTTGACAAGTCATATTACAATAATCTTTTCCAAAATCACACACACATACTACATACACGCATGTATGCACACACTCAAGTTAGACTTCAGTTTTACAAGAAGAAACTTTAATTTTTCACAGATATAGTACATAATTTTTTAAGAAATTATTAGTCGTTTATACAATTAATGACTTAAATTGTGCTGTTCCTCTTTACAGGTATTAGGATTTTGTATGTGTAATTTCATTCTAGATTTAAATAAAACATCCCCCTCAAGGTCAACTGCTTCCTTTTATCCCGTTTTTTCTCATTTCACACTTTTCACTTTTCTATGATGAAATTAAAAGCTTTAAAATGCAATGTGCTCACTTATTTTCTTTATTCATATTTGATCATTTCTTTCCTCTGATTTCTGAGTATAGGAAAACAACATATTATTAATGGGTTATCCAGGGGAAAGCATGGAGAAGGCAATGGCAACCCACTCCAGTACTCTTGCCTGGAAAATCCCATGGGTGGAGGAGCCTGGTAGGTTGCAGTCCATGGGGTCACTAAGAGTAGGACATGACTGAACGACTTCACTTTCACTTTTCACTTTCCTGCACTGGAGAAGGTAATGGCAACCCACTCCAGTATTCTTGCCTGGAGAATCCCAGGGACAGCGAAGCCTGGTGGGCTGCCGTCTATAGGGTTGCACAGAGTCATACACGACTGAAGCAACTTAGCAGCAGCGGGAAAAGAACCAGTAGGAAGAAGAAATATTGGGCTATAGGAGGTCTAAGCCAACCCTGACTTTGGGAGTGCATGCCCTATGAGGAAGAGAAGGAATGGAAAAACCAAGATGGCAGAGTCAGAACTGCAAACGTAGTAATGGGACAGTTTCCCAGGAGTTTGCAAGTGAGAGAGCCAGAGATAATATGATACTCTGATTTCCCACAAACTGAAATAAGATTTGAGTTTAGGTTAACACTCCTGCCTTATCTTTGATTGAAACAGTGCAGCATGTATTATACACAGGTTGATAATAGGAAATACACATAATACTAAAATCTGAAGTCATAAACAGGAAAAGCACCCACCTCTACCCAGAACTGATTACACCACAATAAGATAGGCTCTGATGAGGGAAAGCTATTGAAAAGTCAAGTCAAAAAACAGGCATAAGTATAAAGCTCCAAGGAAGGACCAATAATCAAAGATCACATCTGATCAGAAACAAAGCTGAGTCAATCCCTTTCTGAGTTCCAAGCAGCAGAGCCCACTTTGACAAAACAGAACAAGGATACTGCTTGGTCTGTTAAGACAGAGGTGAACCATTTCAATTTTTCATTTTAAAACAAGACAAGAGGGGGAAAAAATAATGTAGGTCCAGTATATACCCAAACTGGAAGTAGCCACATAGTGGACACCATGAAGCTTTTATACCATCAAACACAGCTACCTGTTTTCTCAAGAGGCAGATTCTCTAAGAAGTCATCTGCAGCCCATAGCATCTCTTTCAGTGCAGAGAGGATCAGGACATCTATGACAGGCTCCAGTTCCCACTCTGAGGTATAATTACTAACCACAAAGATGTCAGAAAGAGCGAATCCAAGTTTTCTGTGAACTTCCTCTAGCTGCAATAGAAAATGCAAAGCCCAGAAATCTTAAAATAGTGCAAAATACAATTTTATGTCAATATAAATTATGAAAGTACTAACATAAAGTAAGAACTTGGCAATGCTTTTGCAGTTGAATGTAGAGACACAGATCTGGCCCCATAAAGGGGTTTCTTCAAGAACTTCACAAGTCAAGTTCTAATATCATTGCTAATTCTCACTTAGAATACACATAATAGCTGGAGAAGGCGATGGCACCCCACTCCAGTGTTCTTGCCTGGAAAATCCCATGGACGGAGGAGCCTGGTGGGCTGCAGTCCATGGGGTCGCACAGAGTCGGACACGACTGAAGCGACTTAGCAGAAGTAGCAGCAGCACACACAATAGACTCAATATGAATTAGAAGTGAAAGGTACCTAATAGTTTCATACAAACTACACTGAAATTCAAGCATTTTAACACCTTATATTAAAATCTATCATTTCCTTTCATTTCTTTTTAAAATTTCTTTTCAATTTTTATTTATTTATTTTGGCTGTGCTAGGTCTTTGCTGCTTTGCGCAGACTTTCTCTAGTTGTGGCGAGTGGAGGTTACCCTCTAGTTGAAATGTGCGGCCTTTTCATTGCAATGGCTTCTCTTGTTGCAGATCACAGGCACCAGGCACAGGAGCTTCAGCAGTTGCAGTGTGTGGGCTCTAGAGGGCGCAGGCTCCAGTAGTTGAGGCACTCAGGCTTAGGAGTTGCGGCACATGGGCTTGGTTGCTCCAGGACCTGTGGAATCTTCCTGGACCAGGGATCAAACACGTGTTCCCTGCACTGGCAGGTGGATTCTAATCCACTGTAGCACCAGGGAAGCTCCCTTTCAGTTTCCTTTTAAAGATTATTCTCAGGATAAGTCGGCTTTGCTAGACTAATGTTATGCTTAATTCAGGCTTAGCCTAGTTTATTTGTGGACCCACACTTCCTAGCTTCAAAATAGGACTCTGTCACCTCCTAGCACCATCAGTAAACTAGCAATTGCTTTACTCTGTGGGCTTCTGTTTCCTTATCTATCAAATGTGGTGATGACAGTGCCCATCTCATAAAGTTGTTATAAAGTATTGAATAAGAAAATACATCACATATTTAGTGCTCAATGGCCTTCCCTGTTGGCTCAGTGGTAAAGAATCTGTCTATAATGCAGGAGACCCAGATTCAATCCCTGGGTCAGGAAGATCCCCTGAAGGGCATGGCAACCAACTCCAGTATTCTTGCCTGGAGAATCCCCATGGACAGAGGAACCTAGGGGTCTACAGTCCATGGGGTCACAGAATCAGACATGACTGAAGCCGCTAAGCAGCAGCAGTTGTCCACAAATATTAACTATCTTTATTTCCTCCCAACTATGGTTCCCACCTCCAGGTTCCCTCGACTCCAATCTACTCTGCACATGGGTGGCAGATTTTTATTGGCTTAACTTTGGTCATACCATTGCTCTTTCAAAAAAATTATTGTAATTCCAAATAATGCACCTGATTAATAGAATCATCTCATGCAAATGTAACTTTCTCTCTCTATCACTCCAAGGATTCAGCCCTCCCCTAAACTAAACAGTGCCATGCTTCCCATACACACTACCTTTTCCCTCATTGATGCATTGACTTATCCAGGGCCTCAGTTTTTCCCCTTTTGGTCCCTTCTCTTCTTGAAATGCTCCTCTTCAGTACCACCCCAGTAGTGAAATCACCCCCCTCCCTTTAAAGTACTATTTTCCCTTCTCTAAATTTTCAAAACATTTTATTTGTAATCATTTCTGTTTATCACACTCAATCATATCATATTCTTTTGTCAATTTCTTCTTATCCTACCACCTCCCCCAGTCTCTTTACCTCTTCCTACAAAATTATAAGCTTTTTAGTGCAGGGAAATTATTTTTGTTATCTGTGTATTTGATTGGAGACTCTCATCTTTGCTTGATCATCAAGGTAATTGATATAAGTTGAATAGAACCTAACTGAATTAAATTGTAGTGAATGGAAATATCTGTGTCAGTGTAAAGATAAATAAATCTTTAATTTTTAAAATTGGAAAATGAACCTGAGTTATCCCAAGCAATTGTTTTAATTCTTCTTAAACTCAGTAGGTATTTGTTTTTATTTTTATACACAGTAATATGTGATTAGAGTGACATAATACCCCAGAAAATATGTTTACAAATGGCATCACCCATTACCTTAAGTTTCACAGGCACACATTTGTATATGTCTATGAGGTCACCTTTTGTAATCAGATCCAAGGTGTCAACATGAGTGAGCAACACCACATGGACCACATCTATGCCAAAAAGATCCACATTATTTTCATTATTAAAGACAACACCAATATTTTTCATTTAATCAGCTATCAATTATGCAATATGCTATCTATGGAGCAATTTCAGAGACTTGAGAAGGTTCCATATCCCCCACAAAAAATGTCCCCCTTAACTATTCATTCATACTTGGAATTCATCTAACAGAGGAAATATCCTTCATTGCCTCCTATGGGAAAAAACAAGACTTCAAAAGAAATCACCTCTTGGAAGAGGTAACTAAAATACGCTACAGCATTATTGATTGATTTCACATCCTATCCAAACATTTGTGTTTTTATGGAGATTAGAGAAAACCAAAAGAACTCTTAACACACAAGATGGGGCAAAAGACACATCAAGGAGATGGAATTTTAGCAATCATCTCCCTGCACACCACCCTAGAAAGCTTTTAAATTTCAGTGAGCCAAGTAAATCAATCATTCTCTGCTTCTAACTTAATCGAAGTTGTGACAAATTGGCTCATCTAAAAACAGAATGGATAACAGAGCCTGGAAAAACTATTAAGGCACCCTAATTCCCTAATCCTATTTACCTTCTCCGAAACCTTGATGCTACCTCTCCCTACTCAACATCTTACTTTCCTACATCTTTTTCTTACTTAAATGTTCTTTTCTACTTTCTAACCGTTTAAGAAACAAGGGGGAATTTAGGATTCTTGGTAAATAAACACATGCTAGAATGCCGAGGTAGCAGCCAGTGAGGATTATAGTGATCTCTTCATCTATATTGATTTGTTTAATCTTTGTAATAAATCTCTGAGGTAGGCTCTATGATTATACTACAATTTTATAGATCAGAGAATTGAGGCACAAAGTCACTCAGCTTGTGAGGGATTAATTTGATGGAATCACACTGATTAGCCCGGGGAATATTCATCTATGAGGGCTTCCCAGGTAGTGCTAGTAAAGAACCTGCCTGCCAATGAAGGAGACATAAGAGACATGGGTTCAACCTCTGGGTTGAGAAGATCCCCTGGAGGAGGGCATGACAATCCACTCCAGTATTCTTGCCTGGAGAATCCCATGAACAGAGGAACCTGGTGGGCTACAGTCCATAGAGTCTCAAGGAGTCAGATACAACTGAAGCAACTTAGCACACACACATTCACGTGTGCAATTTCTTAAGTTCTTCATCCTGTCCTCAAACCACCCAACAATATAATCATTTGCCTTAGAAGTAAAGTGGAAAGAGACTCACCAGACTTAATCAACTCCCTTCGAATTCTTTTGATCTTTTCCACCATCTCATGGGAGAGCTCTTCAACAGAGTTGGCACTGAACACAAATGCCACACAATGGATTCTGTCATTCAGCAATGGGCAACCTGTATGGTTACCAATGCCTTTTAGCCTTAGTTTCAAGGAATTAAACTGCAAAGTAAACGTAAAGCAACATATTAATTCAATCAATATTTATAAGCACACACTCTGCACCAAGCACAGTTCGAGTGACTTAAACTGAACAAAACAGGCATGTCTCTAACATTAAAGGGCTAACAATCTGGTGGAGAAGACAGTTGTTATGCAGTTAGATAGCTGTCCTTTCATATGGTCAGGTAAAGCTTCTGTGAGGAAGGGCCATATACTCAGAAAGCTAAAATGTTGGGGGAGAGTTAGTCTGATAAGGGGAATAAGGAGATGGCAGAAAGCATTCGAGATAGAAGAAGCAATGTGGATAAAGGTGGAAGTGAAAGCATTCAGAAAGAAATCTGGTATCGGCAGAATACAAGGGGGAAAGTGATTCAAAATAGGATGTGTTTACTCTTGAACTAGCAATTCCTATGCTGGGAATTTGTCCCACATATATACTGGCAAAATACAAAGTGATACATATACAAGGCTATTAACTTCAGGACTATTTGTAGTGGCAAAAATCTGATTCATCAGTGACATATAGTATTCTATCACCTCTCTAAGAAAGGAGAAACCACAAGCAAACTATAAATTTTTATATGGGTACTGATAAGAAAAGAGGAGGAATGTATTTTATGAGTCAGAGAAGAGATGGATTCTTTTTTTTTTCTTTTTTTTTAAATTTATTTAAATTTTTATTTTTTTTTTNCATTTTGAGTTTATTTTTGTGTGTGGTGTTAGAAAGTGATCTAGTTTCATTCTTTTACAAGTGGTGGACCAGTTTTCCCAGCACCACTTGTTAAAGAGGTTGTCTTTACTCCATTGTATATTCATACCTCCTTTGTCAAAGATAAGGTGTCCATAGGTGAGTGGATTTAAGAGATGGATTCTTTGAGTACACCTTCTTTTCTAGATTTGACTTTGTATAGATGATAAACATATATATATAACTAAATTTTTAAAAGCTATCCTTAACTTTAAACAAATAAGCTTTTACATCCAGTGGGATCATAACCACACAGAGATAAATAATTTGACTTGAAAGCATAGTCATCTGTATATTTCTGCTGCATATTTCCTAAATTGAATATAAAAATCTGCTAAAAGACTAAATTGTTTCCAGCTTTGATTGTGTTTATATTATGTTGGTATTAAATATGATCATGATTAAATTGTTCATAGTAGTAATAGAAATTTTGCCTTGAGACCACAGTGAATATTATGTGCAATAAAGCAAATGAGTGGTGATATGATATTCTGCCACCTCTGATGCACTTGAGAATAGGGATTCTCTGCTTGGGAGAAATGAGATACAAATGTAAGATTGTTGTTCAGTGGCTAAGTCATGTCCGACTCTTTGCAACCCCTTGGACTGCAGCACACCAGGCTTTCTTGTCCTTCACTGTCTCCCCAAGTTTGCTCAAACTCATGTCCATTGAGTCAGTGATGCCATCCAACCATCTCATCCTCTGTCACCCCCCTTCTCCTCCTACCCTCAATCTTTCCCAGTAGCAGAGTCTTTTCCAATGAATAGGCCCTTCACATTAGATGACCAAAGTTTTAGCACTTCAGCTTCAGTATCAGCCCTTCCAGTGAATATTCAGAGTTAATTTCCTTTAGGATTATGTGAGGTAGAAGAGATTAAATAAAAATTCTCTNACCCTCAATCTTTCCCAGTAGCAGAGTCTTTTCCAATGAATAGGCCCTTCACATTAGATGACCAAAGTTTTAGCACTTCAGCTTCAGTATCAGCCCTTCCAGTGAATATTCAGAGTTAATTTCCTTTAGGATTATGTGAGGTAGAAGAGATTAAATAAAAATTCTCTAGTCCAGTGTTCTTGCCTGGAGAATCCCAGGGATGGGGGAGCCTGGTGGGCTGCCGTCTATGGGGTCGCACTGAGTCGGACACGACTGAAGTGACTTAGCAGCAGCAGCAGCAGCAGCCTTGAATTTGAACGGAAAATTTCTTCATGAATTCATAATCTATTTTATCATAAGTACATATATGTGTATGTGCATGTGTGTGTATCTTAGCCCTGTCTACAGAAAAGGGCAAGAACCAGTGGCCAACTAAGAAGCAATCAACAATTCTAATGACCCAAGCAAAGACTCCTTAGAGAAATCATTGATTTAAAATCTAGAACTGGAAATATATATAACGTGGCTTGAATATCTAGTATATTATAAATAAGAAATATAAAAGATTTTGTAGGTTTCTGTAAAAAAAAAAAAAAAAAAAACCACTCAGTATCCAAACTGTAGAGGTTTCCCACTTGTCAAAAATGGTACATTTGGCATCAAAATGGAGAAAAACATAGTAAATAGAAGCTTATCAAGTATGTTCAATTCGTGAGTTCATATGGATAATAAAATAATAAATGGTAATTGTTGGCAGATACAAAGAACTAACTTATTGTTTCAAAAGTTTGTAAAAAAGAGAAAAAATGGAGCATACATTTCTACCTTTCCTATATAAGCTCTACCACTAAATAATCTAGTAATAGAAGAGGGGAAGATTCTCTTTCATATGTGGAATGAAGGAGTGATAGAGAATATCACTATTTTCACACTTCAGTAAAGGATCTAGATTTTGAACACTGATGAATACCTATATTAGAAAAATGAGAAAACCCAAAGTTGCATGCCTCTTCATGAAAGAACACAACACCACCTATGAAGTAGAAGCTGAATTTAAATATGCCCCAGGCATGGTTTTGGAAATTTTTCCGTGATTTTGGAAACCCACATCAATTGAAACAAACAGCAAAGTTCAGACTATAGGCTAGTCTAGAGGACAAACAACTAGATTTCTTAAAAAATTAATTTCAAAGAAGAATACCAGAAGATATAGAGGCAGAACATACCAACTGAAAGAGACTGGAGAGATTTATTTGAATAATATTTCTAACACATTGTTAAAAAAAAAAGATGCATGATAAAGAGAAATGGGTAATAGTTTTCAAATTAAGAACAAGTATAACTTTTAGATGTGATACACATATTATGGCTATATTTAATAAAAGACACATATGTGCCATGAGTGTATATATACATACATATATAAAATATTTGGCATGTTAAATATAAATTAAATTATATATTAATAATAAATTTAAATAAATATATATATTCAAATAAAAGTGAAAGTGTTAGTCTCTCAGTCATGTCCAGCTCTTGGGAACCCCATGGACTGTAGCCTGCTGGGCTCCTCTGTGCATGGAATTCTCCAGGCAAGAACACTGGGAAGAGTAGCCATTCCCTCCTCCAGGAGGTCTTTCTCACCCAGAGATCAAACCTGGGTCTCCTGCATTACAGGCAGATTCTTTACCATCTGAGCCACCAGGAAGACTAGAGATCTCTTCAAAAAAGTTGTAGTGATCAAGGGAACAATTCATGCAAGGATGGACGTGATAAATGGTAGTACCTAACAGAAGCAGAAGAGATTAAGAAGAGTCTTAATGACCCAGATAATCACGACAGTGTGGTCACTCACCTAGAGTCAGACATCCTGGAGTGTGCAGTCAAGTAGGCCTTAGGGAACATTACTACGGACAAAGCTAGTGGAGGTGATGGAATTCCAGCTGTTATTTCAAACCCTAAAAGATGATGCTGTTAAAGCGCAACATTCAATACGTCAGCAAAATTGGAAAACTCAGCAGCGGCCACAGGACTGGAAAAGGTCAGTTTTCATTCCAATTCCAAAGAAAGGCAAGCCAAAAAATGTTCAGATTCCTGTACAATTGCACTTATTTCACATGCTAGCAAGGTAATGCTCAAAATCCTTCAAGCTAGGCATCAGCAGAAGGTGAACCAGATACAAACGCTAGATTAGAAAAGGCAGAGGAACCAGGGATCAAATTGCCAACATTCGTTAAGTCATAGAGAAAGCAAGGGAATTCCAGAAAAATTTCTACTTCTGTGTCACTGATTATGCTAAAGCCTTTGACTGTGTGGATCACAACAAACTGTGGAAAATTCTTAAAGAGATGGGAATACCAGACCACCTTACCTGTCTCCTGAGTAACCTGTGTGCATGTCAGACATTGAACAACGGGCTGGTTCAGAATTGGGAAACAAGAACATGAAGGCTGTATATTGTCACCCTGCTTATTTAACTTCTATGCTAAGTACATTATGCAAATGCCACACTAGATGAATCACAAAGATGGAATCAAAATTGCCAGGAGAAATATCAACAACCTCAGATATGCAGATGACAACACTCTAATGGCAGAAAGTAAAGAGGAACTAAAGAGCTTCTTGATGAGGATGAAAGAGGAGAGTGAAAATGCTGGCTTAAAACTCAACATTCAAAAAACTAAGATCATGGCATTCGATTCCATCACTTCATAACAGATAGAAGGGGAGTTGGGGGTGGGAATAGAAGCAAGTTACATATTTTTCTTTCCTTTGGCTCCAGATCACTGTGGACAGTGACTGCAGCCATGAAATTAAAAGACACTTGCTCCTTATAAGGAAAACTGTGACAAACCTAGACAGCATATTAAAAATGAAAAACATTACTTTGTTGACAAAGATTCATATAGTCAAAGCCATGGTTTTTCCAGTAGTCACGTATGCATGTAAGAGTTGGACGATAAAGAAGGTGGAGTGCCGAAGAATTGATGCTTTCAAGTTGTGGTGCTGGAGAAGGCTCCTGAGAGTGCCTTGGACTGCAGGGAGATCTGCTGCTGCTGCTGCTAAGTCGCTTCAGTCGTGTCCGACTCTGTGCGACCCCACAGACGGCAGCCCACCAGGCTCCCCCGTCCCTGGGATTCTCCAGGCGTGAACACTGGAGTGGGGTGCCATTTCCTTCTCCAATGCAAGAAAGTGAAAAGTGAAAGGGAAGTTGCTCAGTCATGTCTGACTCAGCGACCCCATGGACTGCAGCCCACCAGACTCCTCTGTCCAAGGGATTTTTCAGGCAAGAGTACTGGAGTGGGGTGCCATTGACTTCTCCACAAGGAGATCAAACCAGTCAATTTTAAAGGACATAAACCCTGAATATTTATATGGAAGGACCAATGTTGAAGCTGAAGCTCCAATAATTTGGCTACCTGATGCAAAGAACTGATTCACTGGAAAAGACTCCAATGCTGGGAAAGATTGAGGGAAGGAGGAGATGGGGACAACAGAGGATGAGATGGCTGGATGGCATCACTGACTCGATGGACATGAGTTTGAGCAAACTTCAGGGGATAGTGAAGGACAAAGAAGCCTGGTGTGTTGCAGTCCATGAGGTCCCAGAGGGTCAGACACAACTTATCAAATGAACAATAGCAACAGCAACATATATTTAAAGGCATATTCATTTATGGGTGAAATGTTATGATGTCTCATATTTTCTTCCAAATAAAACAGGAGAGAAGAATGTGAGTAGACATAGATGAATCAAGATTGGCTATAAATAAAAATTTTGAAGCTATGTAAAGGAAAATTTGTTAAATAGTTTTGTCCACTTTTACATAGGTTTAACATTCTCTATAACAAATATTTCTTTTAAAGAATACTTTAAAATAAACTTAGCTACCTCTATAAGATAATCTGACACTAAAGAATGAAAGAATCTTACATGAATTTAAAAATAAAGTATTTTTGGTTTCTGGATAAAAATACTGGATGTGCAAAGATGTATATCGACATGCAATATAAAGTTTTCCCATCATCCCAATCAAAGCACCAACAAATCAAACACAGAAATAACCAAATAAAGCACAAGCAAGTTCATCTGAAAAATCGTATGTATGAAATAGTCAAAAATCTGTGAGAAGTGAATAAAGAATGATGTATACAGTGAGTTATCAAGACACAATTTATTGCCATGGAAATTAAAACAATTAGACAATATAATAACAATATCACAACGGAATTGAAATATATATTAATAAGACAAACTATGGAATAAAAATTAGTATATATATTTAGAATGAAAAATATGCAAAGACATTCAATGAAAGATGTTGGCACATTTGACTATTCATTTGGAACAAGCTGAATTGATAGTTAACTTAATTATATAAATGTTTATAAAAAGGAATAGGAACGTTTTTGGGGTTTTTTTTAAAGGCTGACTGAAGTAGTTCTTCTCTTTAATCTTTTCCTTTTTCTTGCCTGGAATATTGACAGTGCTTAGCATGATCATCTTGATAACACAAAGATTAAAACCACATGTCTTAGTCATCCTGGCCTGCTGTCACAGGTTAGAGAGAAAAACTTCTATTTCTCATAGTTCTGGAAGCTAGGAAATCCAAGATCAAAATGCTAGTAGCTTTGGTGTGTGGCAAGAGCCACCTTCTTGCTGTGTCCTCATATGGCTTCTAGAGAGGTCATCTCTTGTGTCCTTTCTTACAAGGATACTAATTGCATTTATGAGGGCTTCACTGTCATGATCTAATCACCTCCAAAATTCTCTACCCTCAAACCTCAGCACGTTATGGATTAAGCCTTCAACATATGAATGTGGAGTTGGGAGGGCAAACATTATGCCTTATGCTGAGGGATCTCAGAAACGAAAGTGAGAAGGACTCTTGAAATTAATAACCTGCCACACTGTCCCCAAACTGCCTAACTTCAGACTTCCTGTTACATAAGAAAAATCACCCATGTGAGTATATTGATGTAGTTAGATTTCTGTTTCACATAACCAAAAGCAAGTGAACATAAAATAGCATTCATTGTTGTAACAGCTATTACAGAAGAATCGTTTGGATGTTTTGTGTGCTAAGTCACTTCAGTTGTGTCTGACTCTTCATGACCATATGGACTGTATCCTCTGTCCATGGGATTCTCCAGGCAAGAATACTGGAGTGGGTTGCCGTGCCCCTCTCCAGTGAATCTTCCCGACAGAGCGATAGAACCCAGGTCTCTTGAGTTTCCTGCATTAGCAGGCAAGTTCTTTACCATTAGCACCACCTGGGAAGCCCCTTGGATGTTTTAATTCTTTATAAAATAAAATATCTAAGAAGCAGAAAAGGATCATGAACAAGTATAGTTTAACACAGTAAATCCCAATGGACTAGAGTTTGATATTGTCAACTGTGGGCAAAAATAAACAGTTTAAGTATCAATTATATATTCTCAATAATTAGCTAAATCATACCTGGTATCTGTCAGGAAAATGGCCTTCTAAGATATAGGGTATGTCATCCATGTCCAGGCCTTCTTTCTCACTCAGCCCCATTGAGTCACACAGAATAAATGGCAGAGGGTTGTTATCCTTCCCATCCTTAATGAAATATGTTCTGTACTGCAAAGGGAAAAAAGCAGCTTTAAGAACTCATTAAAAAAAAAAAAAAACCACTGTAAATTGAAATGAACTCTATGTAATGAAATTGATCAGCAAAAGACATTTCAAATCTAGTTAACTTGAACAAAGAAGCAAAAGCTGAGTGATCTAGCATGGACTCACCTTTTCAGATGTCCCAGTTGGATTAGAACCCACCAAAGCCTGGACTGTTACATGGCCTCGGAAAATAGACCTCACTGAGTTGAAAAAGCTAGACTTCCCAGCTCCAACTGGACCCAGAAGAAGAATGCGAATTTTGTGAACCAGGCCTCCATATGGTACGTAATTTCTGATAGCACACAATAAGCTCTCCTTGAGCCTGTTTAGATAAGACAAGTTTAACAGTTGACTAAGATTAAATCATAAGACTCTACCATAAATTTTCCAAGAATTCAGTCTCTTTTCTTCTTTTATGTTATTACTTATTTCTAACTAGCAACTTGTATAAAAAGACATGAAACTATCTTATCTCAAATCCTATTGTAAAAGAAGTAAAAGTGAAAATAACAGTTTTAACTAAAACCAATCAGACATAAAGCCTTTTGGACTTCAGTTCAGTTCAGTTCAGTCACCCAGTCNGTGCTTCTTCCAGCCCAGTGTGTCTCATGATGTACTCTGCATATAAGTTAAATAAGCAGGGTGACAATATACAGCCTTGACGTACTCCTTTTCCTATTTGGCACCAGTCTGTTGTTCCATGTCCAGTTCTAACTGTTGCTTCCTGACCTGCATACAGATTTCTCAAGAAAATAAATTATCAATAATAGACTTCAAAAACCACAACACAATATGTGACTTTTGAAGTTTATTAGAAGCAGATGGTTTCTAACATGTTCTTGGAGTTCATCATAAATATTCCCGCCCTCCCAACTACCCCTGCCCTGAAATAGTTAAAACTATAGCTCTAAGAATTCTAAGCAAAAATATAGACACTCAGCCAAATAATAATTTCCCTTAAGTATGTAAAAACATTAGAAATGCCTTTCATCCACTCAGTGCTATTTTTGCTTTAACATTGAAATTATGAAACATTTTGTGATTATAGATAGTTTGTTCTTTGTGACGCACAAGTTATATGCTATAATTTGCACTACCAATTTTATTGACAGACTGTATGGTAGAATAGGGTTTTCCAGGTGGTGCTAGTGGTAAAGAACCCACCTGCCAATGCAGGAGACATGAGACACAGGTTCAGCCCCTGAATCAGGAAGATCCTCTAGAGGAGGGCATGGCCAACTCACTCTAGTATTCTTGCCTGGAGAATCTCATGGACAGAGGAGCCTGGTGGACTACAGTCCATAGGGTTGCAAAGAGTTGGACATGACTGAAGAGACTTAGAGGAAAAGATAGTAGACTAGTCTCAGATAATGGACAGAATAATAGAACGTTAAAACTTTGACTTACTCAGTAATTCCATTCATCCTCCTTTCATCCAATAAATCTAGAGAAATAATCAAAGAATAATGAAGATTACAGGTTGTTGAATGACTGGAACTGAATGAATGTCAATGAAGTCACTAGAAAAAAATTGCCTTTTCTGCAGGAACAGTACAATATGGTGAAAAGCAAGTAGAAAATTACAGGATATCTCCTTAATGTATTTCATTTGAAGAGTCCAGAGCTGATGGGCACTGCAAGATCTTTTCTCCCCAAGTTATTTAGCAATAGTGTGTGACCCACTCCAACACAAGAGATAGGAGCTAGGGCCTCTCTGAATCAGAGTAGCAAGGCCTAGAGGCATAGACAGGCCAGGGAAAGACTCGAAATACTATAAAATATCTTCTCCATAAATCCAATAGATCTGAAAGGGATAATGTACAAAGACACACAAATAAAAACACCACAGGCACCAGATTTTCTCTAAAACCTACTATCAACTGTTGGGCCTCTTAGAACTTCCAATCCAATTGATTTTCTTCTTAGTGTAAAAAGGAATGTAGAACTTGTACGTAAACAATGAGAGCACAATAAAGGATTCTAGGGCAGACTTGCATCTTCACTGAATCAGTGAGAGTCAGGCTCAGCATTCTTTTGTTTCTTGGAAAGGGTTACTCTTTTTTGGTGGATTTAAAACTAAAAGAATTAGGTATAGTGATGCTGGTAACTCTAAATAACAAAAGAATAATACTGTGTGGAACATTTATAAGTATAGCTAAATGCATGGTTACAAAGAAATATTCTTTAAATTACCAAAGGTAGAAATAGTGAAGACTGTGTTCAATGACTACAATTTAATAAAACTAGAAAAGAATGAGTGTAAACAAAGAGAAGGGCAACCTCTTAGGATTTTACCAAGCACTTTTTAGATAGCTTTAACATCCAAAAGGAAATAAAAATCACAATTGTAAATGTATAAACTATAAGAATATAAATGCTTAATATCAACCTTGGGATGTGTATATTTCATGAATAACAAGAAAGAAGGAAAGAAACAGAAAATAGAAACAAAAGAATAAAGGGGAACAAATCTTAGAAATATAATAATATAACAAAAATAAAAAGGCAAATTTCCATAAATTGAAAAAGAATAAATTAATATAGTAATTAATGTAAAATATAAAATAAATTACTAACTAGTCTAATCAAAAAAAGCCAAATTCACAAAATGTCACACCACAAGTTGCATACCAGAATGGTTACAAATTGTAAAATCAGTAATAAAAGATTTGGGGAAAGTTTTAGAGAGACAGAAAGTCTCATACATTGCTTGTGGTAATGAAAATGGGTATGACCCATAATGAAAATGTTGGAAAACTTTATCAGTATCTACTGAAACTGAATCTGCACATACCTGATGAGCCAGCAATTTCATACTTATATTCTTCAAAAAAAATTATATATATACATGAACCAAAAGACATATACAAGAATATTTATAGCAATATTATTTGTACTAGGCCCAAACTGGAAAACCCAAATCGTCACCAAAAGTGACTTGATCTTTTTATAGTGTGATGGAATCATTACAATGAATATTATAGGAAAATAAAAAGGAAAAAATTACTACTATATATAATGCTGTGGATGGCTCAATAGGGAGGTAGAAGTTAAAACAACTGACCTAATATACATTCACTCTGTTTACCAGGGAAAGAAAAAAAGTAACTAGGTCTGATTTTCTTATAAATATGCTAGTAGTCTTATCTCCTGGGAAATAAATTAGTGATATTTGCTACAAGGATGGTATTTTTCTCTTGAATATCTTTAACAGTATGTTCCTGGCTAAGAATTAAGTGCTAAGTTACTTCAGTCATGTTAAATTCTTTGTGACCCCATGGACTATAGCCTGCCTGGCTTCTCTATCCATGGGAATACTGTAATGGGTTGCCATTTCCTTTTCCAGAGGATCTTCCTGACCTAGGAATCCAACCCAAGTCTCCTTCATCCCCTGTATTAGCAGCCAAATTCTTTATCACTGAGCCACCTGGAAGCCATTTCTAATTACAAATTGATATACTGACATGTAACTAGCTAAAGATTAAAAGGCAGCATAGTATTATTTTAGAGTCCAGGGCAGTATCTGGCCCATAAACAAGCATGTCTACAACACTTTTGTNGAATCCAACCCAAGTCTCCTTCATCCCCTGTATTAGCAGCCAAATTCTTTATCACTGAGCCACCTGGAAGCCATTTCTAATTACAAATTGATATACTGACATGTAACTAGCTAAAGATTAAAAGGCAGCATAGTATTATTTTAGAGTCCAGGGCAGTATCTGGCCCATAAACAAGCATGTCTACAACACTTTTGTGGGTTGCACAGACAATTGAGGCTTTTGGAAGATATCTATCCAAATGTACATAATTCTTAAACAGCAACTTTATGGGATGTTACCATAAAGAAGTATTTTTGTGTACTTATATGCATACAGATAATACAGGAGCATTGGTTGTAACAGCAAATATAACAATTTATGTCTTTAGTAGAACAATGGGCAAACTAACTTTGGTCTTTTGATATGATTGATATAATAGGAAATGGCAGCAGAAAGCATCGAGTACCAGCCAAGAGAAGTTCAAGCTCTGGTTTCTTTCTCAGTCTCACAATCTTCAAGTCTGCTTTCTGTTCTCTCTCTCTCACTTCCACAATATCTCCTCTTCCCTACCCCTTCCCCACACTCCAGAGAACTCTGGATATGCAACTTTTGACCCTGTTTGTGTTGTAGAAAACAATTTGGGGCCAGTTTTCAGTCTGGGCTTCCTGATGATAAGGACAAGTATAAAAAATTATTGTTCCTTACATGAATGGGTCAGCTAGAATTTTCCAAATGTGAAGGATTATCTGGTTAAACCTACCTTCACATCGAAAAACTTCACAGTCCTGGAAGCAAATATATTTTTTAAGTAGTCCAAGTTTTTCCATTGCATTTACACTAAAATACATGATTTTTTCCTTTAGATGTATACTGACTTCAATATTTCCATCAGGGTGTTTATCAAGCGACATAAGTAGTTTAAACGGTCCTACTTTGCATTCTGTAATTGTAGTCTCTTGAAAGACAAAAACAGTGATTAAATAGTTTCCTTCCCCATAGTCCTTTTGCATATTTGCCACAACAATCTGATCTCCACTGTAAATCACTGTTAGAGTAGGTCCTTGTTTAGAGCATATCTGAAGCAAACTATTAGTAGAGAATCCATGGACACTGGCCTTATAGAGAAGGCTAAACTGCTTTTCTCCAAAGTAATTTTGCAGCTTTTTTTCTTGCATCCATGTCAAACGAGTTGCCATTGCCATACTTCTCAATCTGGTGGAAAATCAAATACATTTTCCATTTAGTATTGAAATTTTTGCATTGCCAAAACGTTTGCATTTGCTTCTTATTTACTTTGCATTACAAATGAAATATGTAAACAGAGGGTGAATAAATAGCAAGAAAAGTCATTAGCTAGTTTTTCATTCTAAATGATTTCTTTTTTAATTTAAAAATAAAAGACAACCACTTGCAAGAGGCTAGGAAAAGTGAAAAGCCATTTACCTGTTTGGAGGATCTCTTCAAGGGCTGAAGCTGAGGGTAGCTGCTCTGTCTGACGGCTAGGCAGGCACAAAGTGAGAGCAAAAACTTTCTCAACAACCTTGAGGCTTTGGAGAAGCAGAGAAAAGGAAACTGAAACTTAGTGAGGTCCAGCCCAGTGCTGTGTGCTCACTTCCTCTAGTAAGTAAGCATAAAGGGATCCAGTTAATTTTAGATAGTAAAGTCACATAAAAATTATATTAGAAGAATCAAGGAATTGAATTCAGAAGGAAGAAAGTCTAATAGCTCACTACTTTTTTTAATGATTTGAAAATGATTTTAAGGACAATTTAGTTTCTATATATGGACACACACAAAAAGCAATGTCTATTCTACCTCCAGCACACATCTCAAGTATGTTCATTTCTCTTCATCTCTGCTATCAATATATTCTAAACCAACAAAAGTAGATTGTTTAAACAGTTTCCTAACTGGTCCCTCTACTTTTCTGTTTGCCTCCTGTCCAATACTGTCTCTTCGACTTTCAAGGGAACCAGTCATTTGTAAAATATTTACTGAACAATGTAAATTTCACACTAAAACCCCTTCTCTGATTCCACATTGCTGGGAGTCAGAAACTTGTGTCCTATAGGCTGAACACAACCTTCAGATTTGTTTTGTAGGGCCAACACAATTCCTTTTCCTTCTTCCATTGTTTGGTTTTTTTCCCCCCCCTTGGTGGGAATGGGGTGTAGGGGTAGATTTTAAGTTTGAATGTTTTTATATCATTCCATTTCCAATTGTCCTCATAAATCCACTAATCTTGGTTCTGAAAATCTGTAATTGTTTGCCTGGCCTAAAGAGGAATTTAAGTTTTTTATTCTATTTTAAAAAGCACTATAAAATAAAAATATTTTAGGTAGCTTTTAGACATTACTTACTTAGCTAAAAAAGTACCAGAAGCTAATCTTGGGGGAAAAATACTAGTCTTGCCTCCAGTTTTCAGATAAACTATTGGAGTTCAATAACTTGCCAAAATTCACTCTGCTGCTAAATTTTAGAGCCAAGATTTGAACCATAATCTAAGTGAAAGCAGAGTGATAGGGGTTTCACAAGTACATACATTTGTCAAAACCAATCAAATTATATACTTCCAACAGGTACAATTTTATGTATCTCAATTATAACTTATAGCTGCTAAAACTGTCTACAAGTTATCCTGTTTTCCCCTGTATAGTAAAAAAGTTTGTAATACAGTTAAACTGCCTAGCCACAGTTTAAGGGCAATGGCATACATAAACACACTTAAATAATTCATTAACATGAAAATTAAAGTAAGAAAGATGCTCTTTTGCAAAAGCCATTAATTATCTGTTAACTTCAGAGTCTCTAGCTATGCAAGGCAAGCTTCCTGTTTGTGATGTGAACTGAGATTCTTTCATTCATTCTCTCTTTCAATATTTATTAGATACTTACTGTGTGCCTCCACTGTTGTGGAAGCTCAGGATATAGTAGACAAGACAAAGTTCCTGCCCTCATAAAACTATAGTCTTTAGAAGGCAGGCAATCAACACAAATGTTATCTAGAGAAAAAGTTACGAGGAAAATAAACGGGAATAAGAGAGAGAAGAATGACGAGGGGTGTCTGCCACTTTAGATCTTATGATAAGGGAGTGTCTGAGGAGATAGTGTCGGAGAAGAGACCTGAATGAAGGTGGGGAGAGTGCCCTGGATACATCCAGAGGAAGGGCATTGTAGGCAGAAGAGGGCAAGCAAAACCTTGGATGGTAGTAAGGAGGTCAATATAGCAGCAGTAAAGTAGGTATGGAAGAGATTTATGTCAGTGATCGCTCTAAAAAGAGAAAAAATATAGGGCAGCAAGAAAGCTGTTGCAGTATCAAGTGAGAAGTGAAGATCATGTAGCCTAGTGCGATAGTGAGAGAAGCAATGAAAAGTGGTAAGAATCAGCACACACCTAAGGATGACAAAAAAGTGGTGAGAACTTATTGTAGGACTAGTTGTGATGGGAAGGGAGCAGGAATGGAGGACAAAGGAGAATTTACCCTTTGGAGAAAGGAGAATGGCCCTCATGGATTTTTGTCTTGAGACTGGATAAATGATGGAACCACTTGTTGAGATGTGTATACTGGAAGATTTCTTGAGGGGATATCATATATTCTGTCTTATACTGAAATCTGTAAGTGCATAATACAGCTAGTTGGGTTTATGAGATCAGAGACTAGGAAAGAGGACCAGGTTGAATACTGCATTTGAGAATCATCAGCATAAGTCTATATCTATATATCTGGAGAAGGAAATGGCAACCCACTCCAGTATTCTTGCCTGGGAAATCCCATGGACGGAGAACGTGGTGGGCCACTGTCCACGGGGTCTCAAAGAGTCGGACATGACATAGTGAAAAAACAATGACAGCAATATCTATATTTATCTTTCTAGAAAGCTAAAAGTGACTTTAAAATAATGAGAGCAGTCCTATAGACCAAGACCTGCCCCTGTCCCCAACATCTAAAGGTCATATTTATTAAAAGGGTCTATCCAAGAAGAATGTGTGACCAGAAAAGAGAAAAGCTAGATGAGTAAGTTATACCAGGAGCCACATGAAGAATGAGAACGTGATTGGCTGCGTCAAATAGTGGAACACTTTCCTTCAGAGCCTCCTGCATTTAGACATCTGAAAAGACTCACTCTGTCTCTCAGGATCTGGGAATTTGAGGGATATAGACTTGTCTCACTGTGGCAGAGGACATTAGGGTAGTGGTGACTATCTCTTGTTAGGGAAAGGTTGGAAATTGTTAGAGAAGGTAGCTCTGCTGCAAATAAAGAAGTGAAGCTGTTTCCACAGAGCTGAGTGAGGCTGTGGTCTGTGCTAGCAAGAGAGGGAGGCCTCCCACCCTGGCCTCACTGAATTGCTCAAGGGTAAGCAGTTCTATTTCCCTTTTTTCATGCTCAGTGGAGGACCTCTTGCCAAACTGGCCAGTCCTGAAGGTCCTGAGTTCTTAATGCATCAGGGACCACTGTTTTATATGCCGTTGATGAAAAGGAAGACTTTAAAGCTTACTCCAGCAAAGAAACATGGGAAGGTTTCTGCAAAGCTGTGATGGGAGGAGCAGCCTCAAGCAGAGATTATTTGATAAAACAAAAGGCTTTCAGAAATTAGTGAGGGTTAAATGCAGTGTCACCATGGTCTGAACTTCTCCTCTGTTCAGGTTCCACTGTTCCCTGAAAGGCTCTAAGAGCAGAAGATCCTCTCGTCCATTTTGAAGACTGTCTTAAGAACTCAGACTGGAGCAAGGGGGTCTAATATAACCTGGAAGATAGCTGTCAACTTAATTAGAAAGATGGGAATCTTAGGGTAATACTTGACACATTCCTTGTATGATCAATGAAACCAAAATAAATAAAGTTTAGCTCTGTAAAAATAAAGAAAACAAGACACAGAGATGGCAGGAGAAATCATTTGGTAGTCAGCACTAACCTCACATTCTTTTGAAAGATGCTGTAGAATTGGCATTTATCAAGATGTAGTTTCGAACCTGCCCTCCTACCCACCCCATGCACACACATTATTGTTGTTCAGTTGCCCAGTCATGTCCGACTCTTTGCAAACCCATGAATTGTAGTTCACCAGGCCTCCATGTCTCTCACCATCTCCCAGAGTTTGCCAAGTTCATGTTCACTGAACCAGTGATGCTGTCCAACCATTTCAATCTCTGACGCCCTCTTCTCCTTCTGCCCTCAGTCTTTCCCAGCATCAGAGATTTTTCCAATGAGTCGTCTATTCACATCAGATGATCAAAATACTGGAGCTTCAGCTTCAGCATCAGTCCTTCTAGTGAATATTCAGGGTTGATCTCCTTTAAGATTGACTGATTTGATCTCCTTGCTGTCCGAGGGACTATGAGAAGTCTCCAGAACCACAGTTTGAAGGCATCAGTTCTTAGGCATTCTGTCTTCTTTATAGACACATACAATAACCCAATAACTTAGACAGCTCTTACTCACAAATTATGTCATTTAAATGAATCAACACCTTCAAAAAGTTGATATTCTCAGCTTTCCTTTCCTTGAGACTTTAAAAAACATATTAATACATGCTCAATATGAGCTCAGAATTGGGATAGATCCCACCCAAAAGCCTATGTTGGTGTTCCCTCTACCCCCACCCCTTGCATACTCCCACTGGTCCTTTTAGTAACAAGGATCAACCCTATATGTTTGGAGTATTTTGAGTGTCTCAAGTCTTTATAAAAAGCTATGCTCCAACTGTTCAGACAGCCTCAGCCTCAGCCTCACATTTTAGAACAGACATGTGTCCTTCTGTTGGATAATCTACAGATGATTAGATTACCTGTAGGTTACATTATTATAATCAAGCCATTATTAATGAAAGGCTCACAGGCCACATTGACAAGATTGTCAGATACAGTTTCTTCTTTACCATGTAAAGTGTGGGACTTCTTCAAATGGGAATGAAGACTTTGGACACATTGCCCTGGCTTCTAGTCAGTGTCTTAACTTTCACATGGTACTGAGCATTTCCTCCTTTGCTAATGAAACCCTTCCTCTGGTTCTCTTCAATTCTATTTCTCTTGATTTTTCTACCAATGTTATGGCCAATGTCTCTTCCCTCTTTCTTCCCAGGATCGGTGACTACCTTGTAGTTTCTACAGAACTGAGTCCCTCTATTACCTTTTTCAGTTCAGTTCAGTTCAGTCACTCAGTCGTATCCTACTCTTTGTGACCCTATGAATCACAGCACGCCAGGCCTCCCTGTCCATCACCAACTCCCGGAGTTCACTCAGACCCACGCCCATCGAGTCAGTGATGCCATCCAGCCATCTCATCCTCTGTCATCTCCTTCTCCTCCTGCCCCCAATCCCTCCCAGCATCAGAGTCTTTTCCAATGAGTCAACTTTTACCTTTTTAGTACATAGCAATTCCATAAATTCTGTGTTCAGATCCTTTCATGGCCTGGATTCCCAAGAGTCTATACGGAAGTTTAAAAAACTCAGATCACTGTTTCAGGTCTGTTTGTTTTATTTTTAACCCCTGTTCTAAATAATCTTAATTCTCAAGAGGACAATGGGCATGACTCTGGGAAATAAGGGATGAAATATACACAGAGAAGTCAAATAACTATATATACATATATACATATATATATATACACACATATATATATATACATATATATATACAGACATATATATACATATATATATATGTATATCTATATGAGTTTATTCTAGCTGCATGTGTAACCCATTTGAAATATCTGAAGTCCTACCATGTAGATGAGCTATTTTTTTCTCCCTGGACTAGTCAGTCATGGGGACTTGACAATTCTCCCTCTATAAATCTATACTG
The DNA here is from genome assembly GCA_006410615.1 of Neotragus moschatus. Classification (NCBI taxonomy): domain Eukaryota; kingdom Metazoa; phylum Chordata; class Mammalia; order Artiodactyla; family Bovidae; genus Neotragus; species Neotragus moschatus. The sequence continues at coordinate 1,111,608 of SJYA01000521.1, read as the reverse complement.
AGACTAGAACCATCGATTGCCTATCAGGCAGAACAAGGTCTGATACACTCAGAATAACATATCTGTATTTTTATCTTATTAATAGTAAGCTTATTAAAATTATAGTGATCCATTCACATTTGAATTTCTTCTACAACATAACACCAAAATAGAAAACAAATGTGCTCAAAAACTTAACTATATGGGATTTTCTTTGCATTTTTTATCAATATCAGACTGGCATTCTCATGAAATACTCCAAAGAAATAAATTGTTTAAAAAAATTATAATGATTTACCCACCTCTATTGAGCTCAGCTTGTTGGTCTTTTCCCTGCGTCTTGTGAGTTCCTGCTGTCTGTACTTGCAGTTTTGCTTACAACAACATTTCTTCCCTGGTGCCTGGAATAGCTTGAATCTATCCATGTGAGGGGTGTGCAGCTAGATATTGACTATTATCCTAACTATTGTGTGACTGACCCCAGTGTCCTGCATTTTCTCCAGCACCAGAAAAAATTTTTGCAGTGGTTCTGTAGGCTTGATTCCATCTTGCTTATTGAGGGCAAAAATCAGATGTATTTAATCTACTCTCCTCAATAAATTAGCCCAGACATTCATCACATTAAGGATGGAATTTGGGGACATCCAAATTCTCACAGCTTTAGGAATGCCTTAAGACTTTGATCAACCTTCCCCTGTGGCTCAGAAGGAAAAGAATCTGCTGCAATGCAGGAGACGCAGGTTCAATCCCTGGTCAGGAAGATCCATTGGAGAAGGGAATGGCTACCCACTCCAGTATTCTTGCCTGGAGAACTCCATGGACAAAAGGGTCTAGTGGGCTATAGTTCATGAGTCTCAAAGAGTCAGACTCAACTGAGCAACTAACACAAAGACTTTGATCAGCCTTGTTATCAAGTGGCCACTTTAGCATCAGATAGAGTTATGTCCCTACAAGATGATTAATCATCAGCTGGTATCTGAATCATCTGAGGCTTACTTGAATCCCCCAGTCAGTTTTGCCAAATTAGTTATTAGCCTCCCTTTTTTATGAAGAAGCAACATGATAATCTTTTAAGATTAGGTTTCTAAAGAAGACACAGGCTTGTACATCACCCACCGTAACTACCCCCTCTTATTAAGGTGGATGCTGGATGAATTTGCACAATGCTACAAATTTCTGTCAGAAATAATAACTTTCATTTTTACTTTGTTTCAAATTTCATTAAGATGTAACTGACATAAAATATTATGTAAGTTTAAGATGTTCAACATGATGATTTAATAAAGATATTATGAAATGATTGCCACAATATGGTTAATTAACATACCCATCATCTCATCTCAAATCATTACCTTCTTTGTATGTGTGGTGAAAATATTTAATAACTAGTCTCTAAGCAACAACTGAAAATTTGCATCCTTTAACCAACATCTCATTTCCTCTCGCTCAGCCCTTGGCCACCACCATTTCATTAACATTTAAGTAATGTTATGCAGTATTTGTCTACTATATGACTAATTTCTTTTAGCATAATACTCTGGCCCATCTATTTCATCTAAAATGGCAGAATTTTCTTCTTTTATGGTTGACTAATATTTCATTTCTTTATCCATTCATTGGTGGACATGTAGATTAAGAAACATGTTGTGGCATGTTTTAATGCCACAACCCAATCCACTCATCCACCTACCACACAAAGGTTCTAGCATTGATACTTAAACTGCCTCACCAACATCCCTCTCACTTTAAGACAATATTCTACCTTATATTTCCCCTTGTTTTATCTACTGTGCCCCTTAGCACTATTTTGCTAAGTATTTTAGCAATTTTGGCTGGACTATACAACTAGATGAATTGCAAATTATGTAAAGTTTAAAAAATCCTGAATGGCTTCTAAAGTGCAGCAAAATGGTGAGTCCTACTATCTCAGGATGGTAGAGAAAGATTAGCAGAATCTATAATGCCAGGAAAATCCTCTCTCAGGTAAAAGAGAAGTTTACCCCTTTTGAGGCTTCCTGCCATCACCAATCTTTTCCAGCCTAAACTCCAAATAAAGATNTAAGACTTTGATCAACCTTCCCCTGTGGCTCAGAAGGAAAAGAATCTGCTGCAATGCAGGAGACGCAGGTTCAATCCCTGGTCAGGAAGATCCATTGGAGAAGGGAATGGCTACCCACTCCAGTATTCTTGCCTGGAGAACTCCATGGACAAAAGGGTCTAGTGGGCTATAGTTCATGAGTCTCAAAGAGTCAGACTCAACTGAGCAACTAACACAAAGACTTTGATCAGCCTTGTTATCAAGTGGCCACTTTAGCATCAGATAGAGTTATGTCCCTACAAGATGATTAATCATCAGCTGGTATCTGAATCATCTGAGGCTTACTTGAATCCCCCAGTCAGTTTTGCCAAATTAGTTATTAGCCTCCCTTTTTTATGAAGAAGCAACATGATAATCTTTTAAGATTAGGTTTCTAAAGAAGACACAGGCTTGTACATCACCCACCGTAACTACCCCCTCTTATTAAGGTGGATGCTGGATGAATTTGCACAATGCTACAAATTTCTGTCAGAAATAATAACTTTCATTTTTACTTTGTTTCAAATTTCATTAAGATGTAACTGACATAAAATATTATGTAAGTTTAAGATGTTCAACATGATGATTTAATAAAGATATTATGAAATGATTGCCACAATATGGTTAATTAACATACCCATCATCTCATCTCAAATCATTACCTTCTTTGTATGTGTGGTGAAAATATTTAATAACTAGTCTCTAAGCAACAACTGAAAATTTGCATCCTTTAACCAACATCTCATTTCCTCTGGCTCAGCCCTTGGCCACCACCATTTCATTAACATTTAAGTAATGTTATGCAGTATTTGTCTACTATATGACTAATTTCTTTTAGCATAATACTCTGGCCCATCTATTTCGTCTAAAATGGCAGAATTTTCTTCTTTTATGGTTGACTAATATTTCATTTCTTTATCCATTCATTGGTGGACATGTAGATTAAGAAACATGTTGTGGCATGTTTTAATGCCACAACCCAATCCACTCATCCACCTACCACACAAATGTTCTAGCATTGATACTTAAACTGCCTCACCAACATCCCTCTCACTTTAAGACAATATTCTACCTTATATTTCCCCTTGTTTTATCTACTGTGCCCCTTAGCACTATTTTGCTAAGTATTTTAGCAATTTTGGCTGGACTATACAACTAGATGAATTGCAAATTATGTAAAGTTTAAAAAATCCTGAATGGCTTCTAAAATGCAGCAAAATGGTGAGTCCTACTATCTCAGGATGGTAGAGAAAGATTAGCTGAATCTACAATGCCAGGGAAAATCCTCTCTCAGGTAAAAGAGAAGTTTACCCCTTTTGAGGCTTCCTGCCATCACCAATCTTTTCCAGCCTAAACTCCAAATAATGATTTAGCTCCATTGGAGGTTTAAATGCTCCTAAAGTAGTGTAAAATCAGAGGATTCAGAATTGTGACATCAATTATCTAATACTGCCCTTTATAGGAAAAAAGAAAAAACCTCACTATTTACATTCTCAAACAATGTTGGCTCACCTAGACAATCCATCATTGCTTAAGTCTGTTCATGATTCCATTACTTCCCATCTTTTTCAGCATCTCCTTCTCCCTCATAACAGTATTCCATGCTATCCTTTCAAATTAAGTTCCACTTTGAATCTAATTTTACAACTAGAAAAACTTTCCTCTGCACAGATTTTTGCTGACTCCGCTCTAGAGAAGGGTGAAGTATGGCCCTATAGTTGGTGAAATCAATGGTGGGTCTTGAGTCACCTTCAGTCTTCTCCAACCAACAATAGCTATGGCTTTTTTTTTTCTCCCTAGAATACATGGAGGCAAACATAACTTACTTTCCAGACCTGTTGTGCTTTACATCCATATTATAGCTATCCTGTCTGCCACTCTAATTTTGTTCCCAACATCTACTTGGGCTCTACTCCTCAATACTTATGACCATTCTATTCCCAAATATTATCTAAAGAACCTATCCATCTCTTCCATTGAATTATGGCTTCTGGATATTCATTAGAACATGGCTTCACCTGTAGCTTTGCTTTAGGAAATATTCCTTTTCCCATAATTATCCCAAAGGAATTCTTGTCCTTGTAATACCCAGGACTTCTCCAAAAAGATAATAATTCTAAGTTGGATTGTATTAATATAAAGAACTATTGATCCAAAGCATATTCATTTGAAAAATACAGAAATTTGAAAGGAGTTAAAAAGAGAGAAAACCTGATTCTTCATCTTTCTTTATTAATAACTCTAACTTCTTCAGCTATCCAGTGAACTTTAGAATCATTTGGGAGTACTTGTATAAAAGAATCTTATAATTGACTTGCACTAATAGACTTCCCTTTCACTCTCATGCATTGGAGAAGGAAATGGCAACCCACTCCAGTGTTCTTGCCTGGAGAATCCCAGGGATGGGGCAGCCTGGTGGGCTGCTGTCTATAGGGTCACACAGAGTCGGACACGACTGAAGTGACTTAGCAACAGCAGTAACCTTATTTGATCACTCTACTTTGGAAATATGGCTAGGGTGGTTTGAAATTCAATCAATGAAAATCAGGCATGGGTTCCTTATAGGAAAAATGTTTGTTTTTTCTCACAGAAATGAAATGTTAATCTCTTGGGAACACTTGTTTCTTTTAATTAAGTTCATATTTTCATCCAGAGCTAAGTGATACGTTCTCCTTCCTTTATTTATCTCCAGCATTTCATTCTCCCACAGTCTTCCTTTTCATAGGAGAAAATTTTAAATACACATTATCACACCAGGGAGATTGGGAGACATGCTTAATAGCAGGTATGCTTGCACCCTTCCAGGCAGTGTGCGAATTTCTGTGAATACAAAGATAAGTAAAATCCAAACCTTGCTTTATGAAAAGCTCACTATTTAGAGAAGCAGATATCTATAACCATTTTATACTCAGTGTGGTTAGTACTGACACTGAGTTTTAAATTAAGTGTTGAAACAGTTAAGGCAAGTAAGTAAGGGAGTTAACTTTTTTAGTTAACTTTGCTGAGGATATATTCAAAGATGTCATAGAAATTAATTTGTAAATAGTGCATAAATACGAAAGGTGGTTTGCAATAGGACATATGTTGGCCCACTACTGCTCAAGGTTGGCCTTTGTGCTTGAGGCATGACTGATCTTAGAAGGAACCATCAGCTAAATGTTGTCAGGGACAGAAGGCAAAACACGAGTAGAAGCAGAATCTCAAAGAGGCTGTTGGCAACTCCAGCTTGGGCCAAGTGTCTGAATCAAGTCAGCTGACGCAGAGCTGGAACATTCCTGCAGTTGTATCTGGAAACGAAACGTAAAATGGGTGAGAACAAAGCAATATTGTTACATGGCTGTCAGGACTACTGCAGGNGGAGTTAACTTTTTTAGTTAACTTTGCTGAGGATATATTCAAAGATGTCATAGAAATTAATTTGTAAATAGTGCATAAATACGAAAGGTGGTTTGCAATAGGACATATGTTGGCCCACTACCGCTCAAGGTTGGCCTTTGTGCTTGAGGTATGACTGATCTTAGAAGGAACCATCAGGTAAATGTTGTCAGGGACAGAAGGCAAAACACGAGTAGAAGTAGAATCTCAAAGAGGCTGTTGGCAACTCCAGCTTGGGCCAAGTGTCTGAATCAAGTCAGCTGATGCAGAGCTGGAACATTCCTGCAGTTGTACCTGGAAACGAAACGTAAAATGGGTGAGAACAAAGCAATATTGTTACATGGCTGTCAGGACTACTGCAGGNCAGAATCTCAAAGAGGCTGTTGGCAACTCCAGCTTGGGCCAAGTGTCTGAATCAAGTCAGCTGACGCAGAGCTGGAACATTCCTGCAGTTGTATCTGGAAACGAAACGTAAAATGGGTGAGAACAAAGCAATATTGTTACATGGCTGTCAGGACTACTGCAGGCAGATGGGTACCAACCATCCAACTGAGAAATAGTTTAGCGTTTTTCCAAAAGCTTCATGAGAGGAGCAGGATGGGGCCAGATCACCTGTTTATTCAAGAGGCAAATCCTCTAAGAAGTCATCCGCAGCTCGAAACATCTGCTTCAGCGCAGAGAGGATCAGAACGTCTTTTAAAGGGTCCATCTCCCTCTCTGAAGCATAATTTTCAACCACCAATATTCTAGAAAAAGGAATGCCTAGTATCTTGTTGACATTCTGTATCTGTGGAAAAAAGAATTTAATAAACCTAAGTCTTATATCTAAAATTTGACTGAATTTAAATATGATTTAAGAAAGAAACAGTAAACACAATGGCTTAATATTATTTTCTGAACATAATTATAATTCAGATTATTGTTTTAGGGTATTAACTTCAGCCAATTGATCCATTTCTTCATTTACCTGTGAATATGTAGTGTGAGCACGCACACACACACAAAATATGAAACTATTACAATTCTATCCAGTTGCAAAAAGTATTCTTTACCTGGCTTTGAGAAATCATAGCCTTATTCATCTTTAAGAAGTTGTCTTGAAGAACTTCATTGCAATTATTCACTTTAGTAAGTAATGCTACTTGTGCTACACCTATATCAAGTAGATAAATCAGTTAATTTATATGATAAACAGTAGTGTATTAACAAGGTAATTAACTATATGTGAAAATAGTACTCTGTAAGGTAAATTTAAGATCAGGAGAATGCAATATTCCCAAGAAATCTCAATATGAGACCTGAAGTTCTTCTAATGGGAGAAATTATTTCTTCCAACATGAGAGACTATTTCTAAATGGAATTAAAATTATGCTAAGTTGCAATCAGCTACTATCCCATTCAAACAGTGTGTTTTTAATTAGTTCGGGGGGTGGAAGTGGTGGCTGGATCTTGAAAACTGAAAAATAACCCCAAGAAAGAGAGAAAGCAAGGAGAGTTGTGTGAGAGCATTTGTGAATGTGAAGCACATTGATTTCACAGTTCTACTAAGGACCTTGCATTTTCCCTCAAACCATGAGATCAAAGTAAATAATAACTGGTTGTAACTGAATCAAAGTTCTACTTTACGAACAGCTATTTCCCCAAGAAGGACAGAGGGATAGCTCTATAGACCCCAAAGACATAGAAAGCATGAGATGATACTACAAACAAGTCTACATGCATAAATTTGACAACTGAGATGAAATAGACTGAAACTATACACTACAAACTACACTACAGCTCATCTAATATGAAATAGATCATTTTAATAGCTCTAAAACTATTTTTAAATTGAACTCATGGTTTTAAAAATCCCTGAAAAAGAAATCTCCAGGGCCAGATGGTTTTACTGGAGAATTCTANCTCCTCCATCCACGAGATTTTCCAGGCAAAAGTACTGGAGTGGGGGGCCATTGCCTTCGCCATGACAAACACTACAGAAATTAAAATTTAAAAAAAAAACCTACAGACGAGTATCCCTCATAAATATAGATGCCAAATTTCTTAATAAAATATTATAAAATAGGATTCATCAATATATAAAAGGAATTATGCACCATGAACACGTGGGTTTTGTGTTACGGAGACAAAGTTGGCTCAAGATTCAAATTCAGTCAGTATGATCCATGATATAAACAGACTACAGAGGGAAACAATTCCCATGATCATATCAATCTATAGAGAAAAACCATCTGGCAAAATTCAATACCCGTTCATGCTTTAAAAAAAAAAAAAAAAAAAAAAAAACTCTCAGAGAAGTTGTAATAAAGAAGAACTTCCTCAAGTTAATAAAGAACAGCTATTAAAAACTATAATGACATTAGTTGACATTAAAGTGATGAAACATTGAATCTCTTATCCTAAGTTCAGAAACAAAACAAGGGTATTTGTTCTCACTACTATTCAACTGAAAGTACTAGCCAGAATGGCAAGATAAACAAAAATAAATAAAACACATACAAGTTAAGAAAGAAGAAATAAAATTGTCCCCATTTGAGATGACATGAAATCCTAAGAATTTAATGATGAAAAAAATCTTCCTAGAACTAATAAACAATCAACATCCCATTAAGACTTTTTTTGTAGAAATATACAAAGTAACTCTAAAATTCCTACAGAAATGTAAAGGAACTAGAATAGATAAAATAATTTTGACAAATAAGAATAAAGTGGAAGGAATTATTTTACCCACTTTAAGACCTATAGTTTTTATTATTATATAACCACAGCGATAAAGACTGTGTGATGTTGGTAGAGGAATGAACATATAGATCAAGGGAACAGAATAGAGACCCAGAGATAGATGCACAGAAGTAAGGACAACGGACTTTTGATAATGGTACAAAAGTAATACAATTGAGAAATGACAGTTTTTTCAACAAATGGTCCTGGAGCAACTGAATATCCATAGGCAAAAATAAAATAAACTTTGACCTAGACTTCACATCCTACACAAAAAGTGACTCAAAATTAATTACATATCTAAAATGTAAGACTATAAAACTTTTAGAAGAAAACAGAAAAAAATCCAAGACTTAAAGCTTGGTGAAGGATTTTAGACACAAAATGAAAAACATGATCCTTAAAAGAAAAAATTGACAAAGAGGAGTTCACCAAAAGTTTCAACATTTTGTTTGTGAAAGGCTCTGCTAAGATATTGAAAAGACAACTGAGTACTGGAAGAAACTATTTGCAAACTGTATATCTGACAATTGAATCATATCTAGGATTTATGGATCTTTTAAAACTCAACAGTAAAAAAAACAAAGTGTCCAAATAGAGAACAAGTCAAAGACATGAAGAGATCTTTTACTGAAGAAGATATATACAAGCAAATAAGTACATTAATAGATGGTCAGTGTAATTCATCATTAAAATGAAGTCCCTCAGTCGTGTCTGGCTCTTTGCAACCCCATGGACTGTAGCCTGCCAGGCTCCTCCATCCATGGGATTTTCCAGGCAAGAATATTGGAATGGGTTGCTATGGCCTTCTCCAGGGGCTCTTCCTGACCCAGGGATTGAACCCAGGTCTCCTGTACTGCAGGCAGACTCTTTACCAGCTGAGCCACCATTAGGGCAATGTGAACTATCACTATATATCTATTAGAACACTTAAATTAAAAAAAAAAAAAAGCAATAATCGCAAATACTAGCAAGAATCCAGAGAATCTGGATCTCTCATATATTGTAAAAATAGACAATGTGCAGTAATTCTTAAAAGTGGTTTGGCGTTTTCTTTTAAAAATTAAACACAGAGTTAGCATAGGACCCAGCAATCACACTTTTGGGAAATGATCCCAGAAGAAAGAAAACTTACATCCACACAAAAACCTGCACACTAATATTCAAAAGAACTTTACGTGCAATAGCCAAAAAAAACCAGAAGTAATCAAAAAGTCCTTTGATAAAGAACAGTTAAAACAACTGTGGAATATCTATACCATGAATTAGTACTCAACAATAAGAAATGAACAACTGATATACATAACAACTTTTATGTAATTCAAAGGATATTAGAATGAGTGAAGAAAGCCAGCCTCAAATCATACATACCATTGGGATTCTATTTGTATAACATTCTCAAAACTTATGGAGATGAAGGAGAAATTAATTGCTGCCAAAAATTAAGGATGGTGAGGGTTGGGGGATACCATGACAAAGACTTTCATGGCAATGGAATAGTTCTGTATGTAATGGTAGTTACTGGAATCTACCCATGTAAAAAAATAACAGAGCTATAACACGCATTATGAGTGCTGTATCTCCTGGTTTTAATCTTTCTGGTCTAGTCACCCAATATGGGGAGGTAACTCCTCTATCTAGCCATAGGAAAATCACACATGATGAAAAAGTTATAGCCATTCTAGTCTTTAAGGATTTCAGTAAAGCCTTTGAATGATCTCTATCTGCTATTGCCACCAGCCAAACCAGGACTCTGGAAATTGGAAGAAGGGGACATGGGACCTTGCTGTAATCTTTTTGCAATTTTGTGTGAATGTATCTTTATTTCAAAGTGAAAATATTTTGAAACTCACCGCAGTTTATTACTTCTTTTTGAATTTGTTTGAGCTTCGCTATCATTTTAGAAGAGAGACTGTCCATAGAGTTGATATCAAAGACATAAGCCACACAGTGAATCCTGTCTTTCAGTGATGGAGAGGTGATGAAAGTAGGATGCTCAGGTGTAATTGGTTTTTGGGGACTAAACTGTTGTAGAAATAGAAGGCAACATTTAAGAGAATTCTTTCATTCATTTAAAAGATTTCTGCTGAATTCTTTCAGATACAATTCATGTTTCAAGCATGATCACCACTAACTTTCAACACAAAACTTCCCTTCTCCCAGACACTACTGCCCCAAATTAGTTCATAACATTCTTTCATACTTCTTCTCCTCTGTTAGCATGGCCTCATTATATTAAAAAAATACAACCCACTTCATTGCTTTGGCTATATATATATATATAATTACAACTTAATTATCCATAATGGAAATATTTCAGAAAAGTACAAATAATGTTATTTTTAAAAGCTAATTTCAAGCCACAGTCTCTTCAAATCTCAAAGCACAACTGAGGAAAAGGAAATCACTGCTTAGAAATTGAGGCTAATTTGATTGCACACAATACCTAAAAGAAAGGTGATAATAATGGTTAACTTTCTGAGAACTTAGAGTTTGTCTTCTCATTTAATCTTCTTAGCCACCTATGAGATCAGCATTATTATTATCTATATTTCACACATTAAAAAAAAAAAAAACTCACAGAGACAAGCATGTAACTTACTTATGGGTACACAGCTAACTGGTGGCAGAGCCACCCTTTGAAATCGGGTATTTAGTCTGTATTTAAGGAGTGAAGCCTGTTCACCTTCAGTGTAACATCACATATCAACTAAGAGTAGTTGTTTCAATATTTTGTCTAAGTGATTATAAAAGTGCAAAAGATTATATTATTCCTTTCCTAGTACTTAGAATCATTGCAAAGAGTAATAAAAACACAGTTCCTCCTGACCTTTTTCTGGAACCTATATGGTAAAATCTTACCTTTTGGTTATATTTCTTAATGCTGTAGAAAATAATAGAAGTTATTTGCTTTCTTCACATAAAATTTTTTAATTTAAAATACAGTACTATTGGTTGGTGTTGAAACCACTTTATAAAAATTGGAAATGCATGTGATAAAATATCAATGAAAAGCATTGCTGAAAATGATTTGAAATGTTCTAGACTTTGAAGGATTCTTACCTCATATCTGTCTGGCACACAGCCTTTTAAGATGTGGGGTATGTCATCCACACATAAGCCTACTCCCTCTTTCTCATCCAGCCCCATGGAGTCACACAACATAAATGGCAGAGACTGGCCACTTTTTCCATCTTTAATAGAATATATCCTATACTGTAAAACAAAACACAGGAATATAAAAGTTCACTCTTCAACTAGCCTTCAAGATGTAATAATAATAAGAAAAACTCATTAATATTTATACTGCGGTCCTCAAACATTCTGGTCTCAAGATCAACCAAGTTTCTTAAAAATTATTGAGGCTTCCAAAGCTTTTTTTTCATGTGGGTCTTATCTATTTATGTGCAACATACTAGAAATTAAAACAAAAAATTTTAATATTTCTTAAATTATTTAAAAACACAATATGAACCTGTTACATATTAATCTAACAATTTTAGGAAAAAACTATTTTCAAAAAATTATAGAAAAGAGTGGGATTGATTTACTTTTTGCCATTCTCTTTAATGTCTGAATCAATAGAAAACAGCAAGATTCTCATAGTTGCCTCTACATTCAACCTGTTGTGATATATTGTTTTGGTTGAAGTATATGAAATAATCTGACCTCACACATACAGGTAGTAGGCAAGGAGGGAGTATTTAATTCAACAGCTTTCAGAGAATTATGGACATTGCTCATTAATAATACATCAAAGCTAAAAAGTGATAATTTCTCAAAGGTTACCTGTAATGTGAAATCTGTGATACTTTCAAACTATGACATTAAGCTCATTGAATTATTTTACACTTGAATATATTTTTCATCCATCCATGATTTTGTAACTTGATGCATTGGTCATTTGAAAGTATTGGTTCACTGGCTTATCTGGATCTTCCAAATACTGGTATATTTTATTGTACAATATTAAAATATCATATTTGTTAATACCATCATTAATCTCATTAGATAAGTCTTTAAGTTCTTAAGTTTCCAAGCTCAAAGTAGTGGACACAAACTTCCTCATGCTGTTTTTCTTAAAAGCTCAAATGTTATCTTTGACAACAAACACTGTGGGTTGTTATCCTTGAAGTGATACCCTCATTTTGTGCATTTTTCCCCAAAATGTCTACCAAATATCCAGGTATAAATAAGCAAGTCTTTCAGTTGCCTTTTCAATCAAATATGATATTCCATGAGAAAAGTTCAGCTTACAACCACCATATTTTGACATGCATTAGGAGCACTTTGCACACAGAATCTGCCTACAGTGCAGGAGACCTGGGTTCAATCCCTGGGTTGGGAAGATCCACTGGAGAAGGAAAAGACTACCTATCCCAGTATTCTGGCCTGGAGAATTCCATGGACAGTCCATGGGGTCACAAAGAGTCAGAAACAACTGAGGAGCTTTCACTTTCACTTTTCACTTTAACAAAGCTTCTTTTCTAGACACACCCCATCAGATCCCAAGACTACTTTTCAGGATGCTGCTGCTAAGTCGCTTCAGTCATGTCCGACTCTGTGCGACCCCATGGACTGCAGCCTACCAAGCTCCTCCGTCCATGGGATTTTCCAGGCGAGAGTAAAAATTTCATTTATTGGTCAAATACACTTTCAACATAGACTCAACTATAGAAGATTTGGGAAGAATCACAAAGAAAAGGGCTTCCCAGAGACACCAGATGATACTCAGTTCTTTCAGTCCAAACCAGGAAGTGGAGAATTCCTCTGTAACCTATTGTCATTTGTGAAGGAGTCAAAGCACCTATTGCTTCATAAAAATGCCTAGAGTAATTCCACTGGAGATTTTGGTCTAAGTGAATGAGGTTTATTGGTAACTCAACATGAAAAAAATTAACTCTAACTAGAGTTAGATAATATTCAATACACTGTAAAATTTCAAGATCAATAGGCACATTCATAGTCCCAATAACTGTTATCCTGTTTCCTTTACAGCTTCAGTTCTTCAGAAAGAAGGGTCTCTGAGCAATAAAGTATTCTGTTTCCTTCACAAATATGCTGTCCTGTTTTCCTTTAATGTATATAGTATTTGCATTCTATTTGGAGTTCAGGATCTAATACATCTTCCCTTAAAGTAGCAAGTCGTTGGAGTCTTCAACATGAAAAGAAGGCATAGAAATTCTGTTCTGATGAGTACCACTATTACAGCATGTCTCACACTGAATAGTACTTACTTGATTATTATCTACATTGGTCTCTGAGCTCCCTGAGTAAAGGGACGTAGTATTATTTGCATAGTCTCTGTTGCAACACAATATTTAGCGAACATAAACATTTCAATCAATGCTTAATGTACTGAATTGCTGTTGCAGTATCTTGCTTCTGAGGCTAGGCCCATATATCATAATAAAGCCACTGAAGTGGATAGAGAATAGCCAACGTCCAGAAATAAGATGTGATTCTTAAAAGTCTTAGAAAATGCTTTCAGTTATTAAATATGACCTAAAATTAAATCAGCTATGACTGTCTTATGCTAAATTTTGCATTGACAACATACAACATATTCTCAATCAGAAGATAACAATATTGGACTTTAGCAATCATAGAAAAACACAGCTTGATTTTGACATTTTCTATTAATTTCCTTTATTCATTTTGTTTGATTACATAATATTGACAAGCATAGAATGGAAGCTTCTAGATAAATATTACACTGTAAATCAAAGATCTTTAGCATAACAGCTTTAAAAATGGTATTAATATTTATTTCCTTAAATATGTTTATTTACAAATAAGGCAATCTTTATAGGAGCATTGGTAGACTTATTTACCCCATGAAGGTTTTGCTTCTCATGATCATTTTCTATTAAATGATCTCATATAATGCAAAATTGTTACAATACATAATTTTCATTATTTTATTACAAAAAAAGAGAAAATAATTTCAATCCAGGCAAAACTATGTGGGACATGAGTAAATATATATACATATATCAAGTAAAATGGACAAAGATTTCTACAAAGTTTTAAAAAATTTATTATTTTTTGCAAATACCAAAAAGCATTCTTCTTAAAACTGCTTATGTCCATAAAATTGGAAAGCTTCTCTATCTAATATAACTCATGGGGGCCATTCTAATTCAATTTTTATTCCTGTTTTACATTTGATTTAGCATTTAATTGTACATAGATTAGGAGGCTAAGCAATTGAGAGAAAATGCCAAAGAAATTAACAGACTTCATAATTGTAACCTATAAAACAAAACAAAATCCTATAAAACAAAATCCTCAGGAAATCCTGAAGTAACTTACCTGTTCAGTAATGCTGGTGACATCAGATCCCACTATGGCTTGACGAGTCAAATGGCCTTGGAAAATGGACTTCACTGAATTGAAAAAACTGGACTTTCCAGACCCAACCGGACCCAGCAAAAGAATACGGATTTCTGAAACCAAGTCTGCATAGGGACTGTAGGCTCTGACATCTGCTAGGAGACTATTTCTATGCCTGGAAAAGTGCAATAGTTAAATACAACAGCCAAACTTCCATAAGGAACAATATAATTCTGCTGAGCTTTTCTTCCTACTAAAAAGCATGTTTTAACACTTATTTATTATTTTGATATTAGCATCTTCTTTCATATAACTTGAAAGGGTCTAAGGTTATATATTTTGTGCTTGATGAAAATATACTTATCTATATCTGACTAAGTTAAACTAACCAGCAATCAAATAATTTCTAAACTATTAGCCTTAGGCCCCATAAGTATAATAAAAAATAACGACAACACTGAAAATGAATTTTCAGTAACAATGTTACATCAAGGGGAAACAAAAATAAAATATATGCAGTGCAGGTTTTTATCGATAAAGTGGGAAGAGGCGACTTTGTTTCTAAAATTTTCTGGGGTTCTCTGAAAACTTAATTCTCAAAACAAGGATTCAGAGGAATTATCTAAAATAGTCGTCTCAACTCCGGAAAACTTTGAATCTAACAGAACCAAAGCGAAACATGAAGTCAAACTGCCATCAGGTGGATCTTAAAAAGTTTCAGCTGGTAGTGGCTTTGTTTTTGTTGCTGTTCTAAACTGTCTTCAACACATTATGTCAGGAACACTGTAACTGATTTTTATCACCCCAAGTAACAGGATTTTTAATCTCACTCTCCGTGCCATTCATACAGTCGCTCCAAATGAAATGAGGAATAGATAGTGCAAAAAACTAACTTACTGTGTGGCTCTTGTTATCCTGTTTATGTAGCCTGCCTCATCCTTAATTCCTAAAGGAAATAAACATGGAATAACAACTTTTTAAGCTTATCTGATTAAATGTGACCAAGTCTAACTTCTAAATAGAGCAGTGAGACTTTTTGCATAATCCAGCTGAGCTGTTTGGTTAGGAATTAGGGTTAGCAGCATAATGAGATTAAGAGGAGCTAAAAGTATCTTCTTTGTATAAGTCACTCTGCAAACTCATATAAATATGCCTAGGAGTCCCAGGGCTAACTCAAAAGGTGTCACATATCAAAATAATGAGACTTCTCTCTTCTCTTCTCTTCTCCATCTCTTCATTCATACTTCTCAGCTTACTTTGGTCAAAGCTGCCTATATTTTCTGGGTGATAACCCCATAACCTTTGTGCCTTCCATGTTTCATTTTGGAGGTTATTAAAAAATGTGTGGTATGAAATTCACTTGTCTATCTTCTTTTTTCTTGTTCTTGTAGATTAATTATGAGTTACCAAACACAAAGACTAGAATCAGAACATAGTAGTGTACAAATTTACATACCTTCAACTCGAAAAACTTCACATTCTAAACGTGTGAACTTTGAGTCACAGTTTACTTCTAATTCTTCCTCTAAAACTCTAGCTATATAAATGCATTTTTTGCTGAAATTTAGAACTAAATATCGTTTGTCATAACTAGAGATACTAAATATCAGGGTGTCATGAGAAATTTTCACTGTTGAATTTAAAACTACAGTTTTCATTTCCATTGTTTCATTCTTTTGAAGTGAAAAAAAGAAGGAAGCATTTGGCTCTATAAAACTTTCAGACATTTCAGAACTATGCCCAAGCATAAAGATACCAAAAATATTGTTGGAATGATAAATCACTGTTACAGTGGGTCCTTGACAACGGCACCTGTCCTGCATTTCTACAGTGTTTCCTCCATGGACACTAGATTTATAAAGAAGTCTCAGAGAAACATTTCCAAGCAGCTTTTGAAAACTTCTTTGCTCATTCCATGTCAATGTGGTTGTCACTGCCATTGTTCTGTATCTAGTAGGAAAAAAAAAATTTAATAGTTTCAGAGAGCAGTACAGTATTGTGATTTCTGCTATATTCATTTCAGTGAGTTCTTTATTCACGGACCCAATTAAAGCATGTTATTTGGATTTGGAGTGTAAAGAAATATATACACACACATACGTATATGCAGATCAAGAAGCAACAGTTAGAACTGGACATAGAACAACAGACTAGTTCCAAATAGGAAAAGGAGTATGTCAAGGCTGTATATTGTCACCTTGCTTATTTAACTTATATGCAGACTCCATCATGAGAAACTCTGGGCTGGAAGAAGCACAAGCTGGAATCAAGATTGCCGGGAGAAGTATCAATAACTTTAGATATGCAGATGACACCTCCCTTATGGCAGAAAGTGAAGAAGACCTAAAGAGCCTCTTGACGAAAGTGAAAGAGAAGAGTGAAAAAGTTGGCTTAAAGCTCAACATTCAGAAAACGAAGATCATGGCATCCGGTCCCATCACTTCATGGGAAATAGATGGGNTATTATATATTTTAATATAAATATAATTAATGGGTAGATATGAAAAAATAGATAATTTAGACATTTAAATATCATTAATATTTTTAAGTCAATAGGAAAAAAAAAACTAGAGACTGGATTTAAAAAGTAGAGAAAAATTAATGAATTAGAGCAGAGATCATCACACTTTTCTTAGAAACACACAGTAAAAATTTTAGGATTTGGAGGTCATATTGTTTCTACCACAGTTACTCAACTTTGCCAGCATAAGGCAAAAACAGTCATAAACAAAGCTCATGACAGTGTCCAAATAGAAACTTTTTTACAAAAATAGATGGCTGGAATGAGGGCATATTTTACCAATCCATGAATCTGATGATGGAAATGAGAAATTAATTTAAAAAACAGTGCATGAAAGAAATTGAAACATGAGAGGATTTAATAGGTAGGAAAGTCCATGATGACTAGAACATTAGCCATCATGCCAATACTTTCAATAAGAAAAATTAAAAACAAGGATAATTGTGATATAAATATATCTGAAAGCATTGGAGAGAAAACAAAGCAGTAAAGAATTATATTATTGGCTACGATTTGGGAAAGAAGTGACTGCAGAGAGGTAAGCTTGGCATTGGTGCATCTGTCAAATTCAGAAGCTGCTAAGAAGTTCTCCAAAGCAGGCTTAAACAGTACATGAACCATGAACTTCCAGATAGTCAAGCTGGATTTGGAAAAGGCAGAGGAACCAGAGATCAAATTGCCAACATCTGCTGGATCATCAAAAAAGCAAGAAAGTTCCAGAAAACATCTGCTGCTGCTTTATTGACTATGCCAAGCCTTTGACTGTGTGGATCACAACAAACTGGAAAATTCTGAAAGACATGGGAATACCAGACCATCTTACCTGCCTTATGTAAGACAGCAAAGAAGAACTAAAGAGCCTCTTGATGAAAGTGAAAGAGGAGAGTGAAAAAGTTGGCTTAAAATTCTCCATTCAGAAAACAAAGATCATGGCATCTGGTCCCATCACTTCATGGCAAATAGGTGGGGAAACAATGGAAACAGTGAGAGACTTTATTTTTTGAGCTCCAAAATTACTGTAGATGCTGACTGCAGCCATGAAATTAAAAGATGCTTGCTCCTTGAAAGAAAAGCTATGACCAACCTAGACAGCATATTAAAAAGCAGAGATATTACTTTGCAACAAATGTCTGTCTAGTCAAAGTTATGGTTTTTCCAGTAGTCTTGTATGGATGTGAGAGCTGGGCTATAAAGAAAGCTGAGCATTGAAGAATTGATGCTTTTGAACTGTGATGTTGGAGAAGACTCTTGAGAGTCCCTTGCACTGCAAGGAGTTCAAACCAGTCAATCCTAAAATAAATCAGTTCTGCATATTCACTGGAAGAACTGATGCTGAAGCTGAAGCTCCAGTACTTTGGCTACCTAATGGGAAGAGCTGACTTATTGGGAAAGATCCTGATGCTGGGAAAGATTGAAGGCGGGAGGAGAAAAGAACGACAGAGGATGAGATGGTTGGACAGCATCACCAACTCGATGTACATGAGTTTGAGCAAGCTCCAGGAGTTGGTGATGGATATGGACTGCAGCCTGGCATGCTGCAGTCCCTGGGGTCACAAAGAGTCAGACACAACTGAGAGACTGAATTGAACTGAACAGGGAAGAACCACCAGTGGACTGAAACAGACTTAATTCAATCTCTGATCTTCTCAATCTAATCTATATAAGACAAATGAGAATTGCCAATGTCTCTAGCTATATAAGACAGTTGCAAAATAAATTTTGTCTGAGTGAAGAGAAAATTTTCTTAACTTTAAATTAAGTCTACATTTTCTTGATATTCGATGTCTCACACTCATCATAAACACCAGAGAGCAGACAAAACAACATGATAGAAAACCAAGAGAAAAAAACAGAAAATAGAAACAAATCCATATTGATAATTGAGTTACCCACAGTGATTTTTAAACAACTAAGCTTTGTGTGGGCTTCCCTGATGGCCCATCCATATAGAATCCAACTGCAATGCAAGAGCTGCAGGAGAGATCCCTGGAGGAGGGCATGGCAGTCCACCCCAGTCTTCTTGCTGGAGAATCCCATGGACAGAGGAGTCTGGCAGGTTATAGTCCATATGGTCAAAATCAGTCAGACATGCCTGAAGCAACTTAGCATGCAAGCTTGGTGTATTCAAATAAGTAAAAGATAAGATTAAATGGCTGACAGAAAATGAAGTCGGGTGGGAGTTGAAGGGGGATTCTAGACTTTAAAAATAAATATCTGAAATTTAAAAATTGAAAAATTTAACTGAAGGTTAAACACACTTGAAAGAAAGAATTAGTTGGAAGAAGCTATATCAAATGAAAAATTGAGGCAAAGAGAAGGAAAAAGAACAAAGGACCAAAGAGAGTAGAAAATATAGTAAAATGAGTGGATATCTATGCAACTAAAGTCTAAGAATGAGAGAAAGAAAGAATATGGTAGATATCAAAGTACTCATACAAAGCTCAAAAAACAAGCAAGTCTCAAAACATTTCAAGCATAAAATAGATTCCCTAATACATTAGAAAATAAAGAAATCTCTGGTGGCTCAGATGTTAAAGAATCTGTCCACAGTGCAGGAGATCCAGGTTCAATCCCTGGGTTGGGAAGATCCCCTGGAGAAGGAAATAGCAACCCACTCCATTATTCTTGCCTGGAAAATCCCATGTATTGAGGAGCCTAGCAGGCTACACAGTCAATGGGGTCACAGAGTCAGACACGACTGAGTGACTTCACTCAGTACTAGGAAGTCCATTGATCAAATAAGAAAACTTAATAAGATCTGGAAAATTGAACAAATGATAATTATTGTCAAAACTTGTGAAATGAAGCTAAAACATACTGTAAAACGTGTTTATAACTAAATATATGTATTAGAAAAGAAGAAAGGCTGAAAATGAATAACATAAAATTCAGCTTCACAAGTCAGGGGAAAATTGCCAATTACACACACACAAAAGAAATTAAATAGTAAAAGTAAAAGCCGAACTTAACAAAGCAAAAATAAATATATAAAGAGAAGATTAACAGAACCAATGTTAGTTTTCAAAAAGTATAAATAATAAAGTCAGTAAAACATTGTTGATATTGATAAACAAAAAATGGTTGGGGGGAGGGACAATATACCAAAATCAAGAACATAAACAAGAATATCAGTATTTAAGCTGAACAATTTTTAAAAAAATAAATTTGAAATGGATTAATTTTGAGAAAAACTTACCAAAACTGACTTGAAAATAAATAGAAAAAAAAAAGAGGATAGTCCCATAGCTATTCTAAAAAACAAAACTCACCGTTAAAGACTTCCCACAAATAAATTGCGAAGATAAGTGGGTCCAATGACTAAACCAAACTTTGAGTGATAAACAGAATCTCAAAAAAAAAAAAAACACTTCAAGAGAATAGAGACCAACACATTACAATGGCATTGCAAGCAGGAACACTGCAAGCTAGTCTCACTCCTAAATACAGGTTGTAATATTGTAAGCCAATGATCAAGCAATTAAAAATAAATAAATATTTTTTAAATCTTCAGCAAAATATTAACAATCCTAAAGAAAAAAAAAAAGAAGTGGATTTTTAAAATTTATTCACAAAAGCAGCAAATAATGTACCTGGGAGAAAATTTTTTTAAAGATATGCACAACTTCTGTAGAGATAATTACAAGAAGAATGTTATAAAGGACATGAAAAATGACCCAAATAAATGAAGACCTATCCAATTTTCTTAGATGACAGAAGCTTTCTTAAAAATTATGTCAATTCCCCCAAAATATATCTTTCAGTTCAGTGCAAGAGTGATCAAAAGCCCAAGAACTTTCTTTTGATTGAATGTAAGAAGATAATCTGAAAGTTCCCATGATATCTCAGGGAGCAAAGAATAGCCAAGAGAGTTTTAAAGATGAACAATTTAAGAATTATATAAAATTACGATAATTAGGAAAATGTGACCGTGGCATTAAGATAGTCAAGAGCCCTGAGACTGACCCACTTTTATAGTTGGGGTGCCCTGGGAAACAAAGCTGAATGCCAAGTTTACATGTGGAGACTTTACTGCTGGTGTACAATTTCAAAGAAATAAACATGAGATAAAGCAGAAAGTGAAATTAAGAACAACTTAAACCAAATACAAACTTAACACAACCGATTACTCAGCTTGGAGGGGAGGTAATAGCTCTACAGGAAAAAAATTTTTTAATTAAGTCATATCATCCTCATAATCTCATAACATTCTCAAATGTAAATTCCAGTTGATATGAAGCATTAAATGTGAAAAAATTTTAGAAGGAAGTACAAGATGTTGTCATTACAACCTTCGCATTGGGAAGGATTCCTAAAATAAGATACCAATAGTACAAACTATAAAGGAAAGAAAAATAAATTTAACTACATTAAAACTTAAAATATTTTACAATAAAAAGTACAACAAATGCAACCTTAAAACATCATATATCTTACAAATACTATCCCACCTATGAACAATAAAGAAACCACAAACAACCTAATAGAAAAGTAGTCAAAGTATGTGAGCAAGAAATTCACAAGTGGAAGTAACTTAAATGGACTATAAACATATGAAAAAAAAATGTTCAAGAATTCTAGTGACAAGAAACTGTAAATTAAACAATGAGATATCATTTCACATCAAACAAAAGTTCAGTGCAACAGATGACCAGGATATAGAAATTCAAGAATATTTACATTGTCCTGATGGGCATGCATCATTTTGGAAACAATGTGCATAGTACCATTGTTTGTGGTGATGTTAGAAGATTGGATGTACAAATTTTTGCATATTCATAAAAGGAAATACTAAAGAGCATTGAAGTAACTGAATTAGACCTATTTGTCTCAACGCGGATAAATCTCAAAGAATTCATATTGACTGGAAAGAAACAAGTGGAGAATGAGAATCTTAGTATGATAACATAAATAAACTGTTAATTCACAAAGCAATACTAGAGGTCATTTAAATACACAGATATACAGTAAAAGAGTATAAAAACAAGCATGACAATAATTTATGACAAAGTCTGGGTATAATTTCTCTCTAGGAAGTAAGGAAAGTGAAGAAAATATAAGAGAGATTCATCAATTTCAGTGAGATCTGTAATGAATTGAAGCTTTCAAGAAAAAAAAACTATTCTTATTAATAAAGCAAACCATTTAAAAAACGAGAACTGTATAAGATTACAGTAAAGTTTATGTATTCTCTGTATTCCCTGTATTTGAAATATTCATTAAAAAGCAAAACCAGCAAAAGCATGATCTTAGTAGAGATTTCACTTGAAACTCTTCTTCAAAGAAAAAAAAAAAAAACAAGCAAATTTCTTTGCCCACAGCTAGGAAACATTGATGGCAGCAAGTCACTTACCAGCTTTTCAGAATGAGACAAGGCTTAATGGAGTGTTAACTGCTCTATTACACTTATGGACTAGGCAGAGTCTGGAGACTGAAGGTTCTGTTGAGATCCCTGACTTCCTGTTTCTGAGAAAGGAAAGTGAAACTCAAAGCAGCAAATGAGCAGGAAACAGCAAGCCAACTGCTGTTAAGTTTCAAGAAAAGAGAGAACAAGAAAAAAGAGAGATCCGCTCAACATAAGAAAAAAATGCAAAGATGTTTGTTCCCCTCAGTTGCCCACATCTAAGCATGCAAGAAATGTAATTATTAATAAGAAATTACAATAAAACTAATAGTCTAAAAATTTTTGTTCATTTAACTATTTGGCACTGATCTATGGGACTACATACAATTTCCTGGTTTCTTCAATCTTATACAGTAAACTTTACTAGCATTCATATTTCTCAAAGTATGAAAATGAAACTTAATGACATTCAGAGACTTCACTCACAATGATTGAACTGAGAGAGTGGTGCAGTCAGCTGGTATTCAAAACCCAGACTCTCTGCACTGGAACAAACAGATTATGATTTGGCTTTTCCTGAATGCATATGTAAGGCAGTGCGCAGCCTCTTTTCCCACTTACAAGTTCATTCATTCAACATGGACTTCAGTTCAGTTCAGTTCAGTCACTCAGTCGTGTCCGACTTCGCGACCCCATGAATCGCAGCACGCCAGGCCTCTCTGTTCATCACCAACTCCTGGAGTTCACTCAGACTCACTCCCATCGAGTCAGTGATGCCATCCAGCCATCTCATCCTTGGTCGTCCCTTCTCCTCCTGCCCTCAATCCCTCCCAGCATCAGAGTCTTTTCCAATGAGTCAACTCTTCGCATGAGGTGGCCAAAGTACTGGAGCTTCAGCTTTAGTATCATTCCTTCCAAAGAAATCCCAGGGCCGATCTCCTTCAGAATGGACTGGTTGACCCTGCAAAGCAAAATGCTGAGTAAGATAAAACCTCCGCCCTCAGAGACCATGCCTTGTACTCAGGGAGGCAGGCAGGTAAACCAACAGTTTTGTCAGTGTGCCAAGGGCTACAGGAGGTGTCATGCGAGTGTATGTTCCTCGGTTTTTGTCTCGTCACAACAAAGATTTGGAGTGACGGACATTAAAGCCCCCTCAGCGTGTCACAGCTACTGGGGCTCAGCAGATAACGCCTTTGGGACATGCTGAGGAGTAGCCTCTCCAGAGTCCCTCAGTTGTGCCCACGGCTGCCTGCCTGTTCACAGGAGGCTCAAGGAAACAAGAAAGGAGAGATTGTAAAGGAATTAAGATTTCGTTAGGCATGTCCCTCCAGCCATAGGCGCGAGGAGCTCTTACCTTAACCGGAGGTCTGGAATCTGAGACTGAGCCGCGTGAGCTTTCTGCTGAGTTTGTTTTTCGATGTCCCGATTTCCAGCACGATGGGCCTTCCCCTGCGCTGGATTTTCTTTGCCTTCCGCTTCTACCACGGTAGCTTCACTGAGTTGGGCTCCTGCTGTGCTTGGCCTCTTCCGCACGTAGGTTGTTTCAGTCAGGTTAAATCCGAGTCACGGCACCATAGATGTCATGCAAGTGTGTGCTCCTCGGTTCTTTGTTTCATCACAACAAAGATTTGGAGTGATGGGCATTAAAGCCCCCTTGGTGTGTCATAGCTCTCGGGTCTTGGACAGACCGTGTTATAGCTCTCAGGTCTCGAATGGACCATGTTATAGCTCTTAGACAAATCAGTGTTACAGCTCAGTGTTACAGCTCTATTTTAGTTAGAAGATAGCAGGAAAATCCATCTTCGAGGCATGAGGGCACATCGATCCAAAGACGCGAAGAGAAGAGTGCCCTAGCGTGCAGGAGAGAGAAAGAGTTAGATTTGGCTCCTCTTTTTATATGTTTTTCTCTCCCCGGGCCTGTCCTATGTAAATTGAGCCAGCCAGGAGTGTTGTTTGTTTTATCTGAGGTGCTGACTCCGGTCCTCGGACCTTCCTTTGTTCTATTTTCGTGGGCTTTTCCCTTCCTTGTCTTTTAGCCACCACCATTTTGGACTCCTTTTCCCTGTTCTACCTATCTAACAACAGGAATAAGAACAAGATTGCCTGGGGACCAAGGTAATGGTGGCCTCACGCTACTAGTCTTAAGTGAAGTGAAGGGAAGTCACTCAGTCGTGTCCGACTCTTTGCAACCCTGTGGACTGTAGCCTACCAGGCTCCTCCTTCCATGGGACTCTCCAGGCAAGAATNTAACAACAGGAATAAGAACAAGATTGCCTGGGGACCAAGGTAATGGTGGCCTCACGCTACTAGTCTTAAGTGAAGTGAAGGGAAGTCACTCAGTCGTGTCCGACTCTTTGCAACCCTGTGGACTGTAGCCTACCAGGCTCCTCCTTCCATGGGACTCTCCAGGCAAGAATACTGGAGTGGGTAGCCATTTCCTTCTCCAAGAGCTCCTCCAGACCCAGGGATTGAACCCGAGTCTCCTGCATTGCAGACAGACGCTTTATCCTCTGAGCCACCCTGAAAGCCCTACTAGTCTTAAGGCACTAGTAAAACACTTGCTAAAAGATCGAAGTTTAGATTGAGACAGGGATTACAAGGAAGAAGTGAAGCAAGAGAGAGCGCAGTGTTGCAAGACCTCCAATTATTTTAGTCTGACTGGAATGGAGTGACATCAGATTGGCAGGCAACAAGGCTAGAGAGATGATCAGGGTTTTAAAGTGTTAGTCGCTCAGTAGGGTCTAACTCTTTGCAGCCCCATGGACTGTAGCCAATCAGGTTCCTACGTCCAATGAATTGTCCAGGCGATTGTCCAGTGGGTAGCCATTCCCTTCTCCTGGGGATCTTCCCAACCTAGAGACTGAACCCAGATCTCCTGCATTGTAAGCAAACTCTTTACTATCTGAGCCACCAGGGAAGCATGGGGTTCTAAAAAGTTTTATTTAACTTGAATTTTTATCAGAAAGATAACATTCACACTCTGAAAGCAAGGGGTGGCACAATCAAAACTGAATGTCTTAGAAACAAAAGTTTTTCTGTTGTTTCTTGTTTTGCAACAAATATCATAAACTTAGAGGTTTTGAAACAACTCACATTTATTATCATACAGTTTCCATGGATCAGGAAACCAGCATGGCTCAACTGGATTCTCTCCTCAGGGTCTCTCACTAAGATGTTGGCCAGTGTTGGTCTTCTCTTTCTCTGGGAAAGCTCTTTCAGGTAATGGCAGAATTCAGTTCCGAGAAAGTGTAACACTCAGGTCCCCCATTCTTTGCCAGTCTGAGGCCACTCTCAGCTCCAAAAGGTTACTCCCAATTTCTTGCCAATGGTCTTCTCACTCATCAGGGGCTTACATGACATGGTGGCAACAGAATCCTCCAGGCCAGCAGTAGAACCTCTCTCATGTCAAATCTTCTTCAGAGAGAGTCCCTTTCTTTTAAGGGTTTACCTGATTGTATGGAGCTCACCCAGTGAAGATAATCTCTGTTTTAAAACCAAGAAATTAATCATGGAAATGACAGTCCATCATTTTTAGATCTCTCTTGCACTCAAAGGGAGTCAGTAACACAATGATATAGGTCAGAGGGGACCAGCATAGATTTCTAACTATCACAAAGAGCAAAACTGAGATAAAACTGACCACTTTTTTGCCTTTCCTTTTTTTTTTTTTAAA
>SJYA01000521.1:1032094-1085533 GCA_006410615.1 Neotragus moschatus | reverse complement strand
CTGGTTGGACTCCGAGAGTTAGTGATGGACAGGAAGGCCTGGCATGCTGCAGTTCATGGGGTTGCAAAGAGTTGGACACGACTGAGCGACTGAACTGAACTGTGACAAGGACTTTGAAGGTGGAGAGTTTACTCGGGAAGGAATGAAGGAAACCAGAATGAGGAGCCAGAAGATTGAGAAAGGGAGAGAGGAAAACAAAGGAATGTCCTGTACTGAACTGGTTAGTGCAGGAAACAATGGAGGCACAATCCCCCCAAGGACCTCTTAGAACTGTGTAGATGTCACCTCAGAAAAAGAAAAAAGAAAGTGAAAATGTTCATCTCTCAGTCGTGTCTTACATTTTGTGACCCCCATGGACTGTAGCCCAGCAGTCTCTGTCCATGGGACTCTCCAGGCAAGAATACTGGAATGTGTTGCCATTTCCTTCTCCAGGGGATCTTTCTGACTCAGAGACTGAACCCCAGTATCCCACGTTGCAGGCAGATTCTTTACCATCTGAATCATTCCTTCAAATGAGGCTGTTGTACTCATCCGCTGCGTTCCCCATTCTACATTAGTTGAAAGCTGCAGCAGGGACACTTCATCCCACCCCCACTAGGGAAAGAATCAGCTCCCTTGATTTTGGGGAAAGCCCTGAGGCAGAAAAATTGAGCAATACTGCTGGTGCTTGAGGCACAAAGCAGGAAAGTGTCTATCACAGT
This sequence comes from Neotragus moschatus, assembly GCA_006410615.1. Classification (NCBI taxonomy): domain Eukaryota; kingdom Metazoa; phylum Chordata; class Mammalia; order Artiodactyla; family Bovidae; genus Neotragus; species Neotragus moschatus. The sequence continues at coordinate 1,084,832 of SJYA01000521.1, read as the reverse complement.
CACATCCAAAATCAAAGCTTGAAGAGGGTGTGGCTGGGGAAACCCAGTAGCATCCACAAAACCATTTTCCTGTCAAAAGTAGGAAAACCAAGATAAAACCAAATGAATGTATGTCTGAATAAAGTATCTCAGTGTCAAAAAGTTAAGACTCCACTGTGAAATAAACCATATTGACAACTACAGCTGTGGTACGAAAATATGCACATTACGAAAGTTCATGTATAAAAGACTGGAATTTCCACTGAGCTTTTTAAAATGCAAATAAAATACATGACATTGCTATATTTTTTTTAAATGATGAATTAAGTGAAAAGTTGCCCAGGCATCAGCAGCTCTTTACAGAGCACAAATTTACCAAAAAATTGGCCATGAAGTACAGAAGAAATTAGGTATCCTGAATGAAGATATGGATTCACAAATTTAGTCCCAGAGATCAGATTGTTGAAAGCAAGGGGGATAAACCACAAAACATCTTTCATTTCATGTTTTTTAAAAGGTAGTAAATCATTTGTGTCTTCCAACACAGTTAATGTGTACTTAGTTACACATCAGAATACCTGAGGATCTGTAGTTATTTGCAGTGTCAATGTGTGTTTTGGCGAGACTGAAGGTATGTAGGGCATATTGCTCAAGACAGATATAATACACAAAGAAGGCTTATATCTGTGTTGAGAAAATTCTGAATACCTCAGTATAACCTGCTCAGAAGTAGTATGGGTCCTATGTGCTTAATCGCTCAGCTGTGTTCCACTCTGCAACCCCATGGACAGTAGCCACCAGGCTCTTCTGTCCACAAGATTTTTCAGGCCAGAATACTGGAGTGAGTTGCCATTTCCTCCTCCAGGGGATCTTCCCAACCCAGAGATCAAACTCATGTCCCCTGCATTGCAGGTGGATTTTTTTACCTGCTGAGCCAAATTAATATACATAATTAAAAGTGATATCCCTTTAATAACTGAGATTAACATTAGGCTTCTTAGAATGTAAAATAGAAAACAATTATCTAGGCAGTGCTAGACACTGTAATGAGCTATGTGTGTGCATACATATACTTTCAGTTCGGTTCAGATCAGTTTAATCACTCAGTCGTGTCTGACTCTTTGCGACCCCATGAATTGCAGCATGCCAGGCCTCCCTGTCCATCACCAACTCCCGGAGTTCACTCAAACTCACATCCATCGAGTCTGTGATGCCATCAAGCCATCTCATTCTCTGTTGTCCCCTTCTTCTCCTGCCCCCCATCCCTCCCAGCATCAGAGTCTTTTCCAATGAGTCAACTCTTCACATGAGGTGGCCAGAGTACTGGAGTTTCAGCTTTAGCATCATTCCTTCCAAAGAACCCCCAGGACTGATCTCCTTCAGAATGGACTGGTTGAATCTCCTTGCAGTCCAAGGGACTCTCAAGAGTCTTCTCCAACACTACACTTCAAAAGCATCAGTTCTTTGGCGCTCAGCTTTCTTCACAGTCCAACTCTCACATTCATACGTGGCCACTGGAAAAACCATAGCCTTGACTAGATGGACCTTAGTTGGCAAAGTAATGTCTCTGCTTTTCAATATGCTATCTAGATTGGTCATAGGTACCTATCCCCATTGAGTTTCTACATTAAAAAGTATAAATTGAATAAATATAAGTATATACTTTTTAATGTAGAAAACCCAATGCAGGTAGGTATCATTACTACACCAATTTTATGGATGAGGAAAATGAGAAAAAGGGAAATTAAGTCACTTGCCCAAAGTTACACTGTATGTCAGTGAGGGTTCTCCAGAAGAACACAACAAATAAGATTTATTTTAGGAAATCGTCTCAAACAATTGAGGAGCCTGACAACTCCAAAATATATACAGCAGGCTGGCAGACTGGAACCTCAGGCAAGAGTTGCTTCTGCAGTTTTGAGTTTAAAATCTGTAAGGAGGGTCATCAGGCTAGAAACTCAGGCAAGATTTTTATATTACAGTCTTGAGGTAGAACTCTTTCTTTCCCAAGGAAAATTCAGTCTTTTACTCTTCAGTTAGATGTGGTTCAACCACCTTATCAAGAGTAATATCCTTTAACTCAACTGATTTTAGATATTAATCATATTTATAAAATACCTTCATTGTCATTTTAATGTCAGTATTGCATTATGCTAATGGTTGATGACTGGAATCAGAGACAGAAATGAAAAATAACTACCTTTACTTTTTACATCCATGAATTGTTTCCTCAATCAAATGGAATTCTCTCTACATTTCAGGAGAAGGAAATGGCAACCCACTGCAGTAATCTTGCCTGGAGAATTCCATGGACAGAGGAGCCTGATGGGCTACAGTCCATGGGGTTGCAAAGAGTCAGACATGATTGGGTGACTAACACACACACTACAATTCAACTGAGAGGCATTTGGAATAATGGGAACAGAGTGGACAGAGTGTCTAAATATATCATTCAGCTTTTAGTGAAAGACATACCAGTACATTAGACATTTAAGAGTTGTTATTGTTCAGTCACTAAGTCATGTCTGGCTCTTTGCCATTCCATGGACTTCAGGACACCAGACTTCCCTGTCCCTCACTATCTCCCTGAGTTTGCTCAAATTCATATCCATTGAGTCAGTGATGCTGTCTAATCATCTCATCCTCTGCTTCCCTCTTCTCCTCTTGCCCTCAAACTTTCCCAGCATCAGGATCTTTTCCAGTGAGTCAGCTCTTCGCATCAGGTGACCAAAGTATTAGAGCTTTAGCTTTAGCATCAGTCTTTAAAATGAATATTCAGGGTTGATTTCCTTTAGGACTGACTGGTTTGATCTCCTTGCAGTCCAAAGAACTATCAAGAGTCTTCTCTAGCATTGCAGTTTGAAAGGATCTCTCCTTCTTTATGGTCCAACTCTCATATCTGTACATGATTACTGGAAAAACCATACCTTTGACTAGATGGACCTTTGTCAGCAAAGTGATGTCTTTGCTTTCTAATGCACTGTCTAGTTTTGACACAGCTTTTCTTCCAAGGAGCAAGAACCTTTTAATTCCATGGCTGCAGTCACTGTCTACAGTGATTTTGGAGACCCAAAAAAATAACCTGTCACTGTTTCTAATTTTTCTTAGTCTATAGGCCATGAAGTGATGGGACTGGATGCCATGATCTTAGGTTTTTGAATGCTGAGTTTTAAGGCAACATTTTCACTTAAGAGTGCTCACTGCCAAATGCCTTATATGCGTTATATTAAAACATTTCAAATATGTCTCCTTCTTCAGATCTATAATTACTTCATTCTCTCTCATATTTCTGCTGTTGAAGCTCAATGTTCAATGGAATTTAAAACCTGTCATTAGCTGTATCCTAAAGGGTCTAAATAAAATAGAAAGTGAAAGTGAAGTAGCTCAGTCATGCCCGACTATTTGCGACCCCACGGACTTAAGCCTACCAAGCTTGTCCATCCATGAGATTTTCCAAGCAAGAGTACTGGAGTGGGTTGCCATTTCCTTCTCCACGGGATCTTCCTGACTCAGGGATCAAACCCTGGTCTCCCGCATTGCAGGCAGACACTTTACCGTCTGAGCCACCAGGGAAATAAACTAGAATAATGTGCTATTAGATTCATTAAGGGAATGAAAGGGCTTCCCATGTGGCTTATCTGGTAAAGAATCCGCCTGCAGTGGGGGAGACCTGGGTTCGATCTCTGGGTTGGGAAGATCTCCTGGAGAAGGGAAAGGCTACATACTAGAGAATTCCATGGACTGTATAGTCCATGGCTTGGCAAAGAGTAAGACACGAATGAACAACTTTCACTTCACTTCACTTCTTAGCCAAATGCTTCAAAATCGATGGGCAGTGCTTACTAAAAGAGTATACTGCCCCAAATTCCTTCCGGCTGGTGAGAGACCTATAACTAAATTCCAGTCCTAAATATCAGCAGAAGTGTTTTGTAGGACTTGAGAACAATTGGTTGAAAGATGTTAACTACAGTTAGTTGGAGTTCATTATTTTCCCTTACACTCTTCTTCCTTCTGCAACTCAGACAAGATGACTGAAGCTCTTCCTGCCATTTTGGATTGTGTGGTGACCTAAAGAAGGAAGCCACACCCTTACATGGTAAAACATAGAATCAGAGTTTGGCTGCCTAATGAAGCTCTGTGACTGGCATACTAACCTCTGGATTTCATAGTTCTTTCTTTCTTTTCATGCCCTCCAATCTTCTACTATTCACATGATAGGCTACAGTAGTAGAGAAATCCATGAATGCAGTCCATTGATGTCAGCCTAGTGAAGCATAGTAGGGTAGAGAAAGAGAGAAAAGTACCCGTCATTCCAAGGTGTAAAATTATGTTACAGATGTGAAACACTGATCTCAGAGAAGTTAAGGAGCCTCTCAAATTACAAAGATTATAAATGGTAAGGTCTTGTCTTAAACTCATACTTTTATCCTTTCTATGCTAGCATTAGGATTAATTAACACAGGGTGAGAAGGAATAGGTCTAGACAAGCATGCAGTCAACATGGACAATAGTGAATAAATTATATAGAGTGACGAAAAGAAAAGGAGGGTTGGAGGTGAGTTCCAGAAGAGACAAGGTAAATAAAAGATCGTCTCTTAGACAAATCAAGAGTCATTACAGCACACTGAAATAATCCCCCTCTGATTGAAAGAACAGTAAGCAGAATTTATAAGCAACTGTCATCATGTAATACAGCGAAGCTGGAGTGCACAGAGTCTGAAGATTACCTTTATTCAGAAGATCTTAAGACAGCTTCTCACTAACTGTGGTCAGCATGGTCTTTTAGAATGACTGTTGCCTCTGTCAGACTTTGGATGACATGAACAACACTATGCCTCCACTTTTGTATCCTCGTTATCTAGACACGTGGTCAGGTCAGTGCAGTCGCTCAGTCGTGTCTGACTCTTTGCGACCCCATGAATCGCAGCATGCCNCGCAAGAGGGAGCCCAAGGCAGGGCACTCTTCGATATTCAAGCAGGCGCCTGTGGCCCAACGTAGACAGTGCAAGCTCCTTGTCTGGAACTTTATTGGCCTTCTACGTAAACCAAGTTATTCGGCCTCTTTTCTCCACTTAACTTTCCCACTATACTATTATTTCCTAAATCTTATATTTCTAAATAAATAAGTTTTTTCCTCACCGATTCCGTCTCCCCTTCGAATTCCCTGGACCCACTGGGGCTGGACCCCAGCAATATGCCTATTCAATATCTCGAAAATATCAAACACTTTGATTCCAGAAATACATTACTGAAGCCTTCAAGAGATGAATGCCCAATGATTAAAAATCTTTAGCAAAAGAGTTTCCATCACAGATTTTATTTTGCTAGTTCCAGGATGGGATGGGCAAGGGCTGGGGGAGGGGGCTTGGTAACCCTTTGTTTGCCAAAAGCATTTAATAAAACCAATTGCTTTACAAATTAATGAGAAAAACTGTAAGAACAAAGCAGATATTCTTGGAATATTACTTGTATGATAAATAAGCCATAGAGTAGGAGAAAATAACTTATTCAGACATACAGCTTTTTCTCTTTCCAGTAACATACATTATCTGAAAATTGAGCCAGTGTCGAAGAAGGGCATTCTCGGAAAATGAAGCAGAGAAAGGAGGAAAGACATGGAGAAAGAATAGCACAGCACTTCTGGTTTTCTTCTTTGAAAAAGGAGGAGGTTGATGCCAAAGGTTGAAACCTGCAAATCAGTAAAGGACGGACAGACTAATTCTCTTTCTGCTTCAGCCTCGTGGAGGAGAGTCAAAAGATGTGAGAAAAAGCAGCAGCCGTTTTTGAAAAACAGAGCAGAATGTTGTTTCTTCAAATACCTCCAGTATGATAGTCTGAAATCAGTCATTCCGTTTCTCCAAGTGATTGGCAATAATAGCAAGGTACCAAAACTATGATATTACAACCAAGATGAAGGTTTTATTTTAGATGGCCTAGATTATTTTCTTGTGTGTCTCACTTTCTGTTAAATTTAATCTTCAAACTTTCCAGATATTCATATCCTGAAAGAAATCGAATAGGCAATTACAAGAAATAAACTAGGGAACAATACTGGATATCTTGTAATAACCTATAAGAGAAAAGAATCTGGAAAAGAGTGTATATATATATATATATGAATTATTTTGCTGCATACCTGAAACTAACACATTTTAAATTAACTAGACTTCAGTAATAAAAAAAATTACAATTAAAAAAAGAGAAACAACCTCATTAGCGTGAAAGAAACATATTGCACCTAAATTACTTTCTTCACTTCTTTTGCTCTATTTTATATTAGTAGAAGATACAATCAACACACTGTGCCTTTCAACTGAGTTATAGTTGAATAGAGCTAATCCTAGGAACCTGGTTTCATGAACTAGTCATACATATTTTACTATTAACTAAGTCTTGGATTTACTTTTGCTGTAGAAAAAAGCAATTGGAAGAACTGGGACTAGCTAAGAGAGAAGAAAGGAGAAGGCAGTGGCACCCCACTCCAGTACTCTTGCCTGGAAAATCCCGTGGATGGAGTCTGGAAGGCTGCAGTCCATGGGGTTGCTGAGGGTCGGACACGACTGAGTGACTTCACTTTCACTTTTCACTTTCATGCATTGGAGAAGGAAATGGCAACCCACTCCAGTGTTCTTGCCTGGAGAATCCCAGGGACGGGGGAGCCTGATGGGCTGCCGTCTATGGGGTCGCACAGAGTGGGACACAACTGAAGCAACTTAGCAGCAGCAGCAAGAGAGAAGCAAGGACAGTACAAACTTTGTATTAATAATTGTCTATAGGCCAGAAGAAATTTCTTAAATCCATGTAAAGAATGGTAGTTTTCCTTCTCAACAAGTTTCCACTTAACACCTTTTCATTGAATTAACAACTGTCTCAGACATTCAAGATGAAACCACATCCAAGCTCTTCTTTGGAATGTGAGAGTAACAAATATGTTTCTCTTAAGGAACAAACAAGCAAGTAAACACTGGAAAATAGAGCACCAGATTTATGTTACTTCATCTAGTCCCCTAAACAATTTTATTTGATCCTTCCTGGTTATCCTCCTTTCTGATGAATATGAATTTAAGAAGTCAGTAAGCCATTTTGATTTATTCTCTCTAAGACCAAGGATTTAGAATAGCATTGATGATTGTTAGAATTTGCATTATTTTATGGCTTACATATCTAGAATTTTCCTTATGTAATTAGTATCTAAAATAGTAACGCTCAGAAAAGTGTCACAAATTATAAGAACAATGAGAAGCTATGTTCTGCTTATCAACATCCTAGCTTCCCAAAAAGATATTAAATGATTTCAGTAAGTACAATATGAAGAAGTTTTGTCTCTGGCTAAGACAATTTGCTAATCATTAAATAGGTTTTTATCCTACTGTAAATCTAAACATGCTGTGGAAACAATTCAGAATGAGTCTCTCAAATGTATTTGACCAAGGACCTTTGTTTATATATCAATTAACAATCTTTGATGTGTTAACTTTTGAAGAAGCTAATATATTCATCTAGAAATCCTGAAGGCACAGAATATCAAAGTCAGAAAGAAAACGTGGATATTGTACCACAGCCTTTCCCAGTGTACAAGGCAGTTTCCAGATCTCTAGGACTGAGTGATTCCTATAACAGTATCTTGCTCTCCTGCCCCAAGTACTGACATGGTCAATTCTTTGTGATTTTTGTTTAGATAACCATCATCTGCCCCAGTGAAAGAAAGTGGTAAAAATATTTTTTAAACTGGGGATTTATAAGCTTCTAGCATCTCGTTGTTTGCCACAGTTTGGTAATTCTCAGAATAAAGTCATTTAATGTTCCCATTACTTTACCAACAGAGGTCTGTAGAGTCAAAGTTATGGTTTTTCCAGTGGTCTTGTACAGATGTGAGAGTTGGACCATAAAGAAGGTTGAGTGCCGAAAAAGTGATGCTTTTGAACTGTGGTGTTGGAGAAGACTCTTAAGAGTCCCTTGGACTACAAAGACATCAAACCAATCAATCTTAAAGGAAATCAACCCTGAATATTCATTGGAAGGACTGATGATAAGCTGAAGCTCCAATACTCTGGCTACCTGATGTGAAGAGCCAACTCAGTAGAATAGACCCTGATGCTGGGAAACAATGAGACCAGGAGGAAAAGGGAACAACAGAGGATGAGATGGTTGAATGGCATCACTGACTCAATGGACATGAGTTTGAGCAAGCTCCAGGAGATGGTGAAGGACAGGGAACTCTGGCGTGCTGCAGTCCATGGGGTTGCAGAGTCAGACACGACGGAGCAACTGAACAAAGTTCCCATGACAAAAATTAACTTAGATCTCACAGGGAGATTGAATATCTTTATATTTCTCTTACCTGCCAACTACGACTTTGTTGGTGCAATTCTCCTAATAGTTTTGGGAGATTTTGGAGGGAGGGATACTAACATAATTCCCCACTATATTAATATTTAATAGTAATGTTATGGTATGATTAATACATAAAGCCTCTTGGAGATTTACAAAGCACTTTTTGTTTACTTCAGTTTCATTGTAAAATAGTGACAGTAATATATGTCTCATGGGGTTTTCTTATTTATTTTTGTTTGCACTGCTGCACACAAACTTTCTCTAGTTGCGAGTGGGGGTTACTCTTTGTTACAGAGCATGGGCTCTAGATTGCCTGCTCAGTAGTTGTGAAGAAGGGGCTAGGTTGCTCCATGGCAGGTGGGATCTTCCTGGACCAGGGATTGAACCTGTGTCCCCTGCACTGGCAGGCAAATTCTTAACTACTCTACAACCAAGGAAGTCCTCAAGGGGTTTTTTTGAGGGCTAAAAAATGTCCATCAAGTTCAACTATTGGAGTGAAGAATACTCCAAAAATGTGTTTCCCACCCCTCTGTACACACACACATATATCCCTCTTTACCCGACTGCCCACTTGCAATTGGTGTGGAAGTATATGAACATTAGTAACGTCAAAGGATGTTATTAGCCCTAAATTTCTAAGAGCTAATTATCAACTGGAAATGAATATTTCTTTTTTAAATGGTATATTCATCCTGTACATAAATAAAAAGTATTTATTGTTTTTTTCTACAAACCATAAATAAAATTTGTTTATTAAATGTATTTACAATGCAGAGTTTCAATTTAAGAAGGTGAAGAATTTGAGATGGATGCTGGTGAGAGTTGCACAACAATGTGAATGTACTTAGTGCCACTGGGCTGTATGGTTAAATATGATTAAAATGTTAATATTATGCTTCTTATTATGTGACTACTGCAATTAAAAAAACATTTAAAACATAGGCATAGCAAAAAAAAAAAAAGATGGTTGAATATATTTCTAGAAGAAAACAAAGAAAGTGGTAAAATAATGAACTGAATGGATCAAATTAGATAACTGATAAGCTTATAAATTTAAATTTTCAGGCAAGAGAATTTGATTTTCAAACTTGATAAAGAAGCCTCAGTTTAGTTCAGTTCAGTCGCTCAGTCGTGTCCAACTCTGTGACCCCATGAATCACAGCACACCAGGTCTCCCTGTCCATCACCAACTCCCGGAGTTCACTCACACTCACATCCATTGAGTCAGTGATTCCATTCAACCATCTCATCCTCTGTCGTCCCCTTCTCCTCCTGCTCTCAATCCCTCCCAGCGTCAGGGTCTTTTCCAGTGAGTCAACTCTTCTCATGAGGTGGCCAAAGTACTGGAGTTTCAGCTTCAGCATCATTCTTTCCAAAGAACCCCCAGGACTGATCTCCTTCAGAATGGACTGGTTGGATTTCCTTGCAGTCCAAGGGACTCTCAAGAGTCATCTCCAACACCATAGTTCAAAAGTATCAATTCTTCAGCACTCAGCTTTCTTCACAGTCCCACTCTCAACATCCATACATGACTACTGGAAAAACCATAGCCTTGACTAGACAGACCCTTGTTGGCAAAGTAATGTCTCTGCTTTTGAATATGCTATCTAGGTTGGCCATAACTTTTCTTCCAAGTAGTAAGCGTCTTTTGATTTCATGGCTGCAGTCACCATCTGCCGTGATTTTGGAGCCCAGAAAAATAAAGTCTGACACTGTTTACACTGTTTCCCCATCTATTTCCCATGAAGTGATGGGACCGGATGACATGATCTTTGTTTTCTGAATGTTGAGCTTTAAGCCTACTTTTTCACTCTCCACTTTCACTTTCATCAAGAGGCTTTTTAGTTCCTCTTCACTTTCTGCCATAAGGGTGATGTCATCTGCATATCTGAGGTGATTGATATTTTCCCGGCAATCTTGATTTCAGCTTGTACTTCTTCCAGCCCAGCATTTCCTATGATAAAGAGGCCTACTTGTGGTCAATTTCAATTAGTCTCAGAGTACAAGCATAATTAGGGGCTTCCATGGTGGCTCAGAGGTAAAGAATCTGCCTGCAGGAGATGTGGGTTCAATCCCTGGGTTGGGAAGATCCCCTGGAGAAGGAACTGGCAATACATTCCAGTAGTCTTGCCTGAAAAATCCTATGAACAGAGGAGCCTGTAGGGCTATAATCCATGGAGTCACAAAGAGTTGGACACGACTGAGTATGCAGGCATTCACAAGCGTAGTTATTGGTAAACATATCTGAAAAATAGAAGAGGACTCAGAAATCTCAGAGAAGGTAAAATGGTTTATTGGATTACCCAGACACTCCAGAAAGGACCCACTAAAGACAAGATAATGAAGAACTTTGTTTGTCATGCTAAGTAATTTGGACAAATTTGATAGTAATGAAGACTGGAAATAATTTAAAATCAGTTTATAACTGTTGTTCAGTCACTCAGTTGTATATAACTCTTTGCAACCCCATGGCCTGCAGCATGCCAGGTTTCCCTATCCTTCACTATCTCCTGGAATTGGCTCAAGCTCATGTCCATTGAGTTAGTAATGTCATCCAACCATCTCACCCTGTTGTCCCTTTTTCCTCCTGCTCAAAGTGTTTCCCAGTATTAGGGTCTAGTCTAATGAGTCAGCCCTTCACATCACGTGGCCAAAGTATTAGAGCTTCAGTTTTGGCATCAGTCCTTCCAGTGAATATTCAAGGTTGGTTTCCTTTAGGATTAGCTGGCTTGATCCCCTTGCTGTCCAACGGACTCTCAAGTCTTCTCTACCACCACGGTTTAAAAGCATTAATTCTTTGGTGCTCAGTCTTCTTCATGGTCCATCTCTCACATCCATACATGACTACTGGAAAAACCATAGCTTTGTCTAGACAGACCTTTGTTGGCAAGATGATATCTCTGTTTTTAATACACTGCCTAGGTTTCTCATGGCTTTTCTTCCAAGGTGCAAGTGTCTTTAAATTTCATGGCTGTAGCCACTATTTGCAGTGATTTTGGAGCCCTAGAAAATAAAGTCTGACACTGTTTCCATTTTTTCCCATCTATTTGCCATGAAGTGATAGGACCAGATGCCATGATCTTCATTTTTTGAATGTTGAGTTTTAACCCAGCTTTTTCACTCTCCTCTTTCACTTTCATCAAGAGTCTTTTTAGTTCCTCTTCAATTTCTGCCATAAGAGTGGTATCATTTGCATATCTGAGGTTATTGATATTTCTCCCGGCAATCTTGATTCCAGCTTGTGCTTCATCCAGTCTGGCATTTCTCATGATGTACTCTGCATAGAAGTTAAATAAGCAAGGTGACGATATACAGCCTTGACATACTTCTTTCCCAATTTTTAACCAGTCTGTTTTTCCATGTCCAGTTCTAACTGTTGCTACTTGACCTACATACAGGTTTCTCAGGAGGCAAGTAAGGTGGCCTGGTATTCCCATCTCTTTCAGAATTTTCCACAGGTGTTTTTTTTTTTTTTTTTGTGACCCACACAGTCAAATGCTTTAGCATTGTTAATGAAGCAGAAGTATATATTTTTCTGGAATTTTCTTGCTTTTTGCATGATCCAGTGGATATTGGCAACTTGGTCTCTGGTTCCTCTGCCTTTTCTAAATCCATTTTGTACATCTGGATGTTCTTGGTTCACGTACAATTGACTCCTATAGCTTGAAGGATTTTGAGCTTTACCTGGTAGAGATTTTCCCTAGTAGCCCAGTGGTTAAGATTTTGCCTTCCAAGGCAGGGAGTATAGGTTCCATCACTGGTCAGGAGATAAGATCCCACATGCCTAGCAGCCAAAAGAAACAAAACATAAAACAGAAACAATGTTGTAAAAACTTCAACAAATAAAGACCTTAAATATGGTCCACATCAAAAAAAAGCAAAGGTAACTAAAATAGAAGTATTTTTAGGAAGAAAATTCCACATTCAATGTAAATGGTCAAAGTGGTTATTCTTTGTGGACAAAGTGGTTATAAAAAAGTTAGGCAGACACAGATCAGGTGAAACATGATACTTGATTGCAGTGGGAATTATAATGAAGAGCAAAATTTTAAAACTTACATGTTGGGACTCAACAGCCAACTACCCTCTCTTAATCATCAGGGCAAAGAATGACTTGTATTCATAAAGAAATGTGTCAATGGGCAAGTGAAGGTCAAACCACACAGGCTCAGATGGTATTAATAGCTACAAATTTAATAATGAGACTCTCACTGACTTGCAAAACTTTTCAGAATTACAACTGAAATGCTGAATTTCAAGGGGTCATCATCTTATAAAGAATTACTGGCATTGCTTATGAGAGTTGAATTATTTCCAAGGGCAGTGTTGTAATATGATGGTGTATCATCATCGATTTCTCTTTTTTAAATTAAGTTTTTTAGATTATAGTTGCTGTACAATGTTTAGTTTCTACTATACAGTCTCTACTATATAGTATATATTCTACGGTCTCTACTATACATATATATCCTTCCTTTTGGACTTCTTCCCATTCAGTTCACCACAGTGCATTAAAAGTAGAATTCCCAGTAACCCACCAGGCTTCTCTGTCCATGGAGTTTTCTAGGCAATGATGCTGGAGTGGGTTGCCATTCCCTTCTCCAGGGGATCTTCCTAACTCAAGGATTTGACCCGTGTCTCTTATGTCTCCTGCATTGGTAAGCAGTTTCTTTACCATTAGCACCTTCTGGAAAGCCCAGTAGTATATATACATATATGTCAATCCCAGTCTCCCTATTCCTCCCACAACCCCACTTTCCTTCTTGGTGTCCATACATTTGTTCTCTATGTCCATGTCTCTATTTCTGCTCTGTTATTCTTCAGATCTGCAGAAGTTTTTCTTCTGAGGCTAGAGACAATAAGATAAATCTTTTCCCCTGATGCTTACCTCTCACAAATTAAAATTCTGAAAACATTCTAAAGACCTACAGGTGAATGACCACAATGCCAGAGCATAAGCTAAGAGATTGATGCAGCTTCATTAGGTCAGAATGAATTGCTGTCTCACTTCCGAACTGAATCACAACCCATGATAGGTTCTCTTGACAGGTAAAGGCAAGCTGGTCCAAAATGTCTTTCTATTTTAGTCAGACATAAACTGTAATGGGTTTAAATCAATAGAGGGCCAACAATTTATCATCAAAGGCGTGGAGGATGGACTAGCATGCTTAGGAAGAAAAGCCAATCGATACCTCTTTGCGATAGCACAGAACCACAACCACCGCACAGATCCAAGCTGCTCTTCACCTCGAGGCCTTGGCACGTGGAATTCTTGGAACACCCTTCCTGATCACAAGTTTCTGATTAATGCAATTAAGATAGGCTGGAAGATGAGTGCCACACACCAGAAAGAGGGTAAGACTCACAGGAGCCACAATGAGATCATCTGGAGCATGCTCCCTCCTGGGAAATGCCACTGTTTCTTAAGGCATCACTGAAAACATCACCCAATGACAATTTTAATGTCTGCTTAACCACAACTTGGAAAGCAAATAGCTGTGTAGTGCTTCTAATTTTAGCTTCTTTAATTCTCAGGACCTTTTTTACTCTGTGTAGCCTTTTCTTTTGAGCGTTGCTGTGAGGAAATAACTACTCTTGTAAAATAAAATCATAGTGATGACAAATGTCACAGTCTTCAGGAAACTGCATACTGTTGCTGGTTTCCACTCTTTTAATAGTGCCATGTTTTACAGATTAGTGTATTTGGCACTGAGATTTCAGAATGATATATTTATTTAAAGAAGTGGCTACTTAAAACATGTTTATCTGTGTTTATGTTACTTTGTAAGTATCCCAGTAACCAATGATACATTGTTCTTCAGAGGGAGAGGATCTTCCCTGGTAGAACCTCGCATGAAAAAGCACAGCCTAGGCCTTTGCTTCTGTAGTTTTTTCCATTTACCTTAGAAATACCATTTACTCGGTCTTGCATAAAAGACTTTATATTTTAACGCCTTTATAGTGAGATTTTGTGTTCAAGTATTTTCATTTAGTTTTGGTCTGTTTATTGTCTACGGTTAATCTAATTTAATTAACCTGACCCCAAAGCATTTGTATTATATGTTATTTGGAAACTGAAACATTTCAGTACCCTCTGGGAAGCCAAAAACTGACTAAAGATTTATTTTACCAAAGCAGCAAATTATTTTAAGATCAACTGAACTCAAACAAGAATGGAAAATGTGAGGATCAAAGAAGGTTGTAAACCTTGAAAGTGTAGGCAAGAAAATACAAAATTTATCCAAATAACCTTGTAAAAGGTTTATGGTTAGGGTTATAAAGGGTAAGCAATATTTTTGGACTACTATAGGAATTTTGCCAGTGTACAACACAAAACTTCCTTTGACACCAGTAAGAAATTTATAACCAGCTAAACCATGGCCTCACTTATGTCTGCTTTGTCTTTTTGAATATGATTTTTACTGTCAGTCTATAGCATCCCATATTCTCTTAGCCTCTTTCTAGATAGCTCTTAAATTTTTCAAGGCAAATTTTTTGGGATTGGGATGAAAACACTGTTTATGAAAGGAATTAAATTACCTGTACTAAAACAGTGATACCATTTTGCCCTGTCAAAAAGTTGTTTCTTGGTTCATCGTGAGTAGTTGATAGACCAGTGTGGTTCTCAAAGTGTGGTCCCCAGACCACCATTGCCTAGGGACCTTCCCTTGGATCTTGTTTCTACTGCTGCTAAGTGACTTCAGTCATGTCTGACTCTTTGTGACCCCATGAACTATAGGCCAACAGTTTCCTCTGTCCAAGAGACTCTCCAGGCAAGAATGCTAGAGTAGGTAGGCATTTACTTTTCCAGAGGACCTTCCCAATGCAGGGATCAAACCCTTGTCTCTTACATTTCCTGGATTGGTAGGCGGGTTCTTGTTCAGTTCAGTTCAGTTCAGTTGCTCAGTCATGTATGACTCTGTGACCCCATGCACTGCAGCATACCAGGCTTCCCTGTCCATCGCCAGCTCCTGGAGCTTACTCAAACTCATGTCCATCAAGTTTGTGGTGCCATCCAATCATCTCATCCTCAGTCATCCCCTTCTCCTCCTGCCTTCAATATTTCCCAGCCTCATGGTCTTTTCCAAATGAGTCAGTTCTTCACATCAGGTGGCCAAAGTATTGGAGTTTCAGCTTTATCATCAGTCCTTCCAATGAATATTCAGGACTGATTTCCTTTAGAAGGACTGGTTGGATCTCCTTGCAGTCTAAGGGACCCTCAAGAGTCTTCTCCAACACTACAGTTCAAAAGCATCCATTCTTCGGCACTCAGGTTTCTTTATAGTCTAACACTCACATCTATACATGACTACTGGAAAAACCATAACTTTGACTAGATAGACTTTTGCTGGCAAAGTAATGCCTCTGCTTTTTAATATGCTGTCTAGTCTTGTCATAGTTTTTCTTCCAAAGAGCAAGCATCTTTTTATTTCATGGCTACAATCACCATCTGAAGTGATTTTGGAGCCCCTCAAAAATAGTCTCACTGTTTGCATTGTTTTCCCATCTATTTGCCATAGAGTGATGGGACCAGATGCCATGATCTTCATTTTCTGAATGTTGAGCTTTAAGCTAACTTTTTTACTCTCCTCTTTCACTTTCATCAAGAGGCTCTTTAGTTCTTCTTCACTTTCTCCATAAAGGTGGTGTCATCTGCATATCTGAGGTTATTGATATTTCTCCCAGCAATCTTGATTCCAGCTTGTGCTTCATCCAGCCCAGTATTTCTCATGACGTACTCAGCATAGAAGTTAAATAAGCAGCGTGACAATATAAAGTCTTGACTTATTCCTTTCCTGGTTTGGAACCAGTCTCTTGTTCCAGTTCTAACTGTTGCTTCTTGACCTGCATACAAATTTTTCAGGAGGCAGATCAGGTGGTCTGGTATTCCCATCTCTTTAAGAATTTTCCACATTTTGGTGTGATCTACACAGTAAAAGGCTTTTGCGTAGTCAATAAAGTAGATTTTTTTAAATATTCTCTTGCTTTTTTGAAGATCAAACAGATGTTGACAATTTTATCTCTGTTCCTCTGGCTTTTCTAAATCCAGCTCGAACATCTGGAAGTTCACAGTTCATGTAATATTGAAGCCTGACTTGGAGAATTTTGAGTATTACTTTGCCAGCATGTGAGATGAGTACAATTGTGCAGTAGTTTGAGCATTCTTTGNCCTATCCTTTTGCCTTTTCATACTGTTCATGGGGATCTCAAGGCAAGAATACTGAAGTGGTTTGCCATTCCCTTCTCCAGTGGACCACGTTTTGTCAGAACTCTCCACCACAACCTGTCTGTCTTGAGTGGCCCTACACGGCATGGCTCACAGTTTCATTAAGTTAGACCAGGCGGTGGTCCATGTGATCAGATTGGTTAGTTTTCTGTGATTGTGGTTTTCACTCTGTCTGCCATCTGATGGAGAAGGATAAGAAGCTTATGGAAGCTTCCTGATGGAAGAGAATGACTGAGGGGGAAACTGGGTCTTGTTCTGATGGGCAGGGCCATGTCCAGTAAATCTTTACTCCAATTTTCTGTTGCTGGTTGGGGCTGTGTTCCCTCCCTGTTGTTTGACCTGAGGCCAAATGTGGTGGAGGTAATGAAGATAATGGCGACCTCCTTCAAAAGGTTCCATGCACGCACTACTGCACTCAGTGTCCCCAGACTGCAGCAGGCCACCACCAACCCACGCCTCCACTGGACACTGCTGGACACCCACGGGCAAGTCTGGGTCAGTTTCTTCTGGGGTCACTGCTCCTTTCTTTTGGGTCCTGGTACACACAAGCTTTTGTTTGTGCCCCCCAAGAATCTGTTTTCTCAGTCCTATTTAAGTTCTGACAGCTCTCTGGTGGGGTTAATATCGACCTCCTCCAAGAGGGCTTATGCCATACCCAGGTCTACTGCACCCAGAGCCCTTCCCCTGCAGCAGTCCACTGCTGACCCGTACCTCCACAGGAGACACTCAAACACGGTTCTGGCTCAGTCTCTGTGGAGCCTCTGGGTCCTGGTGTGCACAATGTTTCCTCTGAGCATCTCTGGCAGGATGGAGTTTGATTCTAAATGTGATTTTGCCCCTCCTACCATCTTGCTGGGACTTCTCCTTTGCCCTTGGACGTGAGATATCTTTCCTTGGTGGGATCCAACATTCTCCTGGCTATGGCTGTTCAGCAGCCAGTTGTAGTTTTGGAGTTCTCACAGAAGGTGAGCGCTCATCCTTCTACTCCACCATCTTGCCACATCTTGTTAGAAATGTAAATTTGGTGGTTCCTCCCAAGACCTACTGAATCAGTCAGTAGAATAGAGTCCAGCAATCTGATTCAGCAAGACGTTCAGGTAAAAAGGGCTCTCCAGGTGGCACGGTGGTAAAGAATCCACCTGCAATGCAGGAGGCCTGAATGCAGCCTCCATCTCTGGGTCAGAAAGATCCCCTGGAAAAGGAAATGGCAGCCCACACTAGTATTCTTGCCTGGGAAATCCCATGGGCAGAGGAGCCTGGCGGGTCATGGGGTCTCAAAAGAGTCAGACATAACATATCAATTAAACAACAGCAAGGTTAAATGAGATCCCCAGGATGGGCCCTAATCCAATACTACAATATTATCCTCATCAGAAGAAGATATTAGACACAGACAAAAGACCATGTGAAGATAAAGGAAACAGACAGGGAGACAGGCTTCATTAGAAATCAACTCTACTGACACCTTGGTCTCAAACGTCTAGCCTCCAGAAATGTGAGGAAATACATTTCTGTTGTTTAAGCCACCTAGTCTGTGGTGCTTTATTACAGCCCCAGCAAAATAATATACCTCCTAATTAAGCCACTTAACCACCTGGAAACTATTGATGGTCATGGAAGACATATGGCAAACAGGAAAAATGGTATTACATAAATATCTTTACTCAAAAACAATTCAAAGGCTGAGTCCTACTAGTGATAGTGGCATTGTTGAATACTAAGGGTAGTATTACTTTAATTATTGTGTGGTCTAGACCACTGTTTCCCATTCTGAGTTAATAATAGAGGCCAGGTGAGCTAAGTGCAATATTTCAAAAAGCCTAGTGGAAATCTATCCAAGATATGCTATGCTAAAAAATGCTAACTCGTTTCAGTCGTGTCCAACTCTGTGTGACCCCATAGACGGCAGCCCATGAGGCTCCCCCGTCCCTGGGATTCTCCAGGCAAGAACACTGGAGTGGGTTGCCATTTCCTTCTCCAGGGCATGAAAGTGAAAAGTGAAAGTGAAATCACTCAGTCGTGCCCAACTCTTAGCGACCCCATGGACTGCGGCCCACCAGGCTCCTCCATCCATGGGATTTCCCAGGCAAGAGTGCTGGAGGGGGGTACCATTGCCTTCTCCACTATCCAAGATAAGATGTCAAAAAATATAACTTAGGAAAAAAATTCTGAAATTACTCTCATGATGTGGGATCTATTAGTTATATATCTGGGATTTAAAAAGAAAAGTTAGAAGCCCATTTCACATGACACACAAACATACATTCCATGAAAACTACACAGTTTAAAGATTAAAAACAAAACTCAAATTGTAGACAATGACATAAGGGGATATATTTATAATCTTTGAGGACAAAAAGTCTTTCTAAACAAGAAACAAAAGAAGGAATCCATTAAAGTTTAGTTCTGCCTAAGTGAAAATGTAAAATTCTTATGTGCTGAAAGACACCTTCAATGCAGAAGAAAGTGGCAGCCTGGTAGAAAAACATTTGTAGCAAACATAGAAAAGCATCAATACCTGCTACGGACACAACTGTGTCTCCCTCCCACCAAGTTCCTATGTTTAAGCCCTATCTCCCAATGTAACGGTATTTAGAGATGGGGCCTTTGGGAGGTAATTGAGTTTTTATTTTTTAATTAATTTTTATTGGAGTATAGTTGCTTTAAAATGTTGTGTTAGTTTCTACTGTACAGCAAAGTGAATCACCTATAATATACATACATCCCCCCTTTTCTGGATTTCCTTCCCACTTAGGTCACACAGACCACTGAGTTTCCTGTGCTCTAACAGAAGGTTCTCATTTGATGAGGTCCTGAGGGCAAGGTCTTCATAAGGGAATTAGTGCCCTTAGAAAAAGAGACCAGACAATTTGCTTCCTCTCTCTGCCATGTGAGGACATGGCATATGGGATATAGCAAGAAGATGCCTAGAAGAGGAGCCCTTGCCAGTTAATTGTCTAACACCTTAATCTTGGGCTTTCCTGCCTCCAGAACAGGGAGAAATAAATTTCAATTGTTTAAGCCATCTAGTCTATGGTACTTTGTTAGAGAAGCCCAAGCTGACAAAGATAATATCCTTAATATACACAGTCTTCCTGCAAGTCAAGAAGGAAAAATGAGCATATTAAAAATGGATAAAGGTCAGGAACAGGAAATTTACAGAGGAAGCGCAAATGACTCATAAACGTATAAAAAGTTGCTCGTCTTCATTAGCAATGGAAAATGCAAGTAACCTCAAGGAGGACTTAAATATAATTTATTTTTTGCCAATCAGATTGGTGCCAATAAAAAGATTACTGGAATACAAAGTAGCTAATGTCACGAATAGGGCATCTTCTCTTAAAAGAGGATGGGGGTACACATTGCACAATTTAGCAATGCATATGAACACTGAAAAGGAGCAGATCTTAAGCTAGTAATTCCACAAAACACACATACACAAAAATATAAAGGTGTGCATATAATCATTTTAAAAAGGGAAATAACTGAAAACGCAAACAACTTTCCCTCAATAGGAAAATTATTCATTTAAATTATAGCACATTTATATTATGTAATACTATTTAGCTGTTAACAGTATTCTGAATATATTGACATGGACTACAGGAGATCAAACCAGTCAAGGAAAACCAATCCTGAATATTCACTGGAAGGACTGACCCTGAAGCTGAAGCTCCAATACTTTGGCCACTTAATGTGAAGAGCTGACTCATTCGAAAAGAACCTGATGCTGGCAAAGATTAAGGCAGGAGAAGAGGATGACAGAGAATGAGATGGTTGGATGGCATCACTGACTCAAAGGACATGAGTTTGAGCAAGCTCCAGAAGATAGTGAAGGACAGGGAAGCCTGGCATCCTGCAGTCCATGGGGTTGCAAAGAGTTGGACACGTGACCAACTAAATGACAAACTGAAATAAAAAAGTGCAGAACACAACAGCATGTCTTGTATGATCTCATTTGTTAAAACTAAAATGATGTAGGTGTGTACTAGTGTAAAATTGTCTCCTTTAACATGGGAAAGGTAGCAACATAACAACAGGTGCAATTTGCTAATTTGGAGTTTTACCAATCAGACATTAAAAATAATTCAGATGAAATTAAATATGAAACTCTAAGATTGAGTTTACATTCAAATCCAAAATACAGTTCCTTCAGATTTCATTAACTCCATGTCTCTTTTTTATGACTGAGATGCATATAAAACCGATGCGTAGTTTTCCTTTTCCATCCAGGACAGAGCTGCTTGGAGGCTGGTAGGGGTGGTGAGGCCTGAAGCAGCTTCTGGAATTTCTGAGCAGCCCTGGTCAGTACAAAATGGACCCAGTAGTTTTGAGTTACATTAACAGTCTCCTGCGGCAGTCATCTCACTACTGGATCCTCCAAACTGGCTCAATGACCATTTTATTGGGTTTTCCTTGGAATACTTTGCCAACAGTCAATTTCATGACTGCTCTGACCACACCTGCTTCATCAGCCCCAAAGTTACTCAGTTCATCAAGTGGCTGTCAACCCAGCAGAGATCACCATGTTCTTTGAACCCTCGGATATCCCCAACAAGAGAGTTGTATTTTTTAGCCATCAGTGATAATTCCAACCATACAGGTGGGGGAACCCACTGGAGGTTGTTGGTTTATCTGCAAGCTAAAAATGGTTTTTTTCAAAATTATGATTCTTATGGTAGCAACTCATTCCATGCAGAGCAGGTACCAGAAAAACTAGAGGCTTTCTCAGGCAGAAAAGGAAACAAACTGGCTTTTGTGGAAGAGAAACCCCCTGCTCAACAAAAACAGCTGTGACTATGGGATGTATGTGATATGTAACATTGAGGCCTTGTGTCAGAACTCCTTTAGACAACAGCCAGGATCACTATTGCGGCTAAATCTCTCCTACATACATCACAAAGAAGAGAGACGAATGGAAAGATCTCATTGCCAGACTTGCTAAAAATTAGCTGTTGAAATATATTTGACTTTTGAAGTCTCTTTTGCCTGTCCCCATGAACTGGATGGCTGCAGTCTCAGTGCCTGAGGGAAGATGCCCAGGAGAGGAAAGCTTAGAATGCTTACTTTCCCCTGAGAGAATGTTGTCCTCTGCACTATCCTAATGGAAAGTGTCACTTTAACCCTAACTTCAGAGCAATATGTTCTGTGAAGGTGTCTTCAAAATATGCACCAAAACTGATTAATTCCCTTTTGGGCTCTCTCATCCACACTGGTTTATTCCAAAGAAAAAAGATTGATCTGTAAAACAAATTAAGAATACGTTACATCTAAAAGCAAGAAGAAAATCATAGAGCAACCAAAAACCAAAAAGCACAGCCCACATATTTCAAGAGATCAACTGGCTAGAAGCAGATTAAGACCTAACCTAATTCAAGATCAAAGTATTGTCAGTTACTCAGTTCTATGATAACTCTTCCTTTCAACAAGCAAAGGCTTTCCCAGCTATAACCTTTGCCAATACTTGATAAAGATGATGTTAGCCCATACTTGCCCATCTGATTCCTGGAGCACTTTAAGTGTGTTGAAATAAATGTCTGTGGTGGACCTCTAGTTTTGCTTCTGAAACTTACTATAAGTTGGTTTACTTTTGAGATATAAAAGAGAAAAAGTGACCTTTCTCAACTCTTTCACTTAATTCAAAATGCAGACAATGTAATTTTTGAAATGTGGAACCAAGAGTAAAGAAGAAACACTATTCCTTCTAAATTAAAAAAAAAAAAAATTGGGTAATTTCACTATTCTTTCATAATCTAGATGAGTAACTAAAAAGTACACTTTAGCAAACGAGATTTTTGATAATGTAAAAACCTTCCAACTGTTAATACTTTTTCATAATTACATATCATATCTTTATTACATTACTTTCAGTTGATATTTTTGCAGGGCAAAAAGACAGCTCTGCCAGAAATTCTTTACAACAACTTCCTATAGCATCTTTGAACAAAACATTCAGTACATATAAACTTATATCTCAAGATTCATAAGATTTCAACTTTGCCAAGTTTCTGATTCATTTCATATACTGTCATGTTTGGGTTCAAAATGAAGCGACTTGGTGAAAAAGAAAAAAAATATAGTTTAATCTTGTTCTAGTGCTATTATCCTACTTTGGATTTTCTAATAGTTTGGTAAAATTCAACAGCAAAGAGTACATTAAGGTATCAAGATATTTAAAGAGACTGAAAATGCAAAGGTAAAAGTAAATTTCAAACATCTTCATTTATTAGAAAAACAACTATTTCAGACAATGCTGCAACTAGGCTATTCTTGGCATTGTACAGAATGTTTTACTCCCTGCATTTTTAAAAACCAAGCTTTTCACTTTTTATTCTATGGTGTCATCTAAAATGTATATTAGTTGTGAAAAGCTTGTGGAATATATATGGCATTCATTCTGCTTTATCTTTGTAGAGTACAAGATTCTTAAATAAATGAGACCTAAATATTTGTATCCCATGATGTTTCTAAATATATTTTTTAAAAAACATTTAAACCTGGTTCCAGTTTGAATGCTCCTAGGAAGTCAATAACAACAACAACAAAAATACCTAATATGGAAATCACTACTGCTATCTACCAATTTTTTTCAGCCCTTCTTTGTGATATTTCATAGTATTACATTTTCATAGTATTACACTTACCTGCCCTGCTTGAAGTTAGTGGGGCCGTTTTACTTGCTTTGGCCAGAGATGTGTGAGCAAAAGTAACATGTGTCCCCTCAAGGTGGAAGCTCTTAGAGCCAGGGCATGATTCCTCAGGTTGTTTTTCCTTCTAGCACCACAAAAAGCAACATTTAAGATTACTGCTGCTTTGTCCCAAGGTCTCTGAGTGCTCACAGTGAGCAGAGCTCCTTTTCTGAGTGGACAGTATCCACGGCTGAGATACAAATCTTTCTGGATTTGGGCACTGAAATTTGGCGGTTATTACAGGTATGCTTGTGCCACTGTGTTTCGGAAATGATCAAATTCTGATCAGAATTATACCCTATCTATGTAAGATGAGGCATAGGAAAAAGAAACAAGGCAGATGCCACAGAAAAGTGGACGGGAAAGGGGTAGCAAAAGGAAGATAAGCTGAAATCCTGCGTTTAGGTTTCAGGAACCTAAACCTGAAAGCTTAGGTTCCAGAGTTTCAAATTTTATATGATCTTCTTAAAAATAACCAGTCTTGATAAACACCAAAAGTTTATTTTTCAGAAATCATTTGTTTGAAGTTTCAAACTAGTCAAAGCACTAAAATGACATGAGTTGCATACTGATGGAAGACAAAAAATATACATATCACTATTTACTCTCTTATACAACTCAACAAGTATGAAGAGCATAAAACACATTTAATCACATAACACATTTCATCAACTGTTAAAATATGTCAATGACAAGTTGAAGTCCAACAATATTATTTACCAGGCAGTAGAATAGTCTGACCCCCAGTGAAGCAGGAAAATGTACACTCCCATCCTTTACAGTCTCACCTTAGACAATTAGTTTTAAACAATAATGATAATATATGTGTGAAGCTTGCACTGTTTCACAAAAAGTTCACTTCATTTACTAAATGATCTTACTTGGACTCTGAACTCAGGTTAGACACAAAACTAAAGCAGGTTTATTATTTTCATACTGAAGACAGATATATCTATGTATATGTGTTAACTTAGTATTTTTCACTTCAGCAACAACAGATAATTAGAAGCAACTTTCTGCTTTTATTTTAAAAAATGTTTAAAGAACATATTTCTTATCACCTAATTAAACCCATCAGTAAAAAGTCCGATATTTTTGGATATATTTAAAGCTAATTATAAAGCAGCGCTATCTCTCTATACCCCTCACATCTGCTGGGGTTTTTTAGTCTCGTTTTTTTAAAGTTCAATAACATTAGAAGACTCTTGAGAGTCCCTTGGACTGCAAGGAGATCCAACCAGTCCATTCTGAAGGAGATCAGCCCTGGGATTCCTTTGGAAGGAATGATGCTAAAGCTGAAGCTCTAGTACTTTGGCCAGCTCATGCGAAGAGTTGACTCATTGGAAAAGACTCTGATGCTGGGAGGGATTGGGGGCAGGAGGAGAAGGGGATGACCAAGGATGAGATGGCTAGATGGCATCACGGACTCGACGGATCTGAGTCTGAGTGAACTCCGGGAGATGGTGATGGACAGGGAGCCCTGGCGTGCTGCGATTCATGGGGTTGCAAAGAGTCTGAACTGAACTGAACTGAACATTAGAGAAAGCCTGCTATT
This sequence comes from Neotragus moschatus, assembly GCA_006410615.1. Lineage (NCBI taxonomy): Eukaryota > Metazoa > Chordata > Mammalia > Artiodactyla > Bovidae > Neotragus > Neotragus moschatus. The sequence continues at coordinate 1,060,048 of SJYA01000521.1, read as the reverse complement.
TTCAAGTAATCTGCCTAGAAAAATATAATACCCCAGAAATAATGTAATCAAATTGTATATGAAGTTGCTTGGATACTATTTTATCCAATGAGAAGGGAAATTCAGTTACTTTGATGGTCTAACGATAAATTTTAAAGTAGACTGTGAAACTTTAAAAGTGGTAAGCTTTGCTGAACACTATTTCCAGTCATTTGAACAAATATCCTTCCCCTTTGAACAAATATATGAAAGTTACTGGTAGATGCTTCACTTGATTATTCATTATATAATACATTGGCAAACCACAAGGAAATACATATAATAACAGAAATAAAATTCTGAAGTCAGATATGCATATTGTTATGCTCATTTCATGTTCTGCGGACAAAAAAGCCTAACACAATGTAAGCACACATATTCTTTGACTATTTTTTCCCCAATTTTTGGTGTTTATTTCTTGAGTTTAACAGCATCATGAAACCAGTTTAGTTGCCCTAAACCTAAGCTCAGATAATAGAGATAACCCTTCCAGGATTGCAGAGAATGGCTGCCCTGTCACTCCCCAAAATTTTTCATGCTAAGCTCATGCACTCCCATACACAGGCATGTCACAATATCTCCTCAACACAGACACACATGGCCAGAGCGACATCATAGCAAGAGAGAAACAATTCTGTCATTTGTCTTCTCAAGGAGAAAAGGCCTAAAACTGAGGTTTTTCTCCTCTACAGATCTCCTAGATCAGGCTCTATGGGACTGTTCACTGCAGCATCCCAACCAGCCTGAAGATAAAGGATGGAACTTTGATTCCTTCTACCTCAGCTCACAGAACACCAACACTCTCTCAAGGAACTGTAGGAAATACATATCTCCTCTAAACCATCTATAAATTCTTTTAGTCTTTAAGTGCTTCTAAAACACGTGAGAACATTTATGTAATATATATCACAGCAATCACAAATTGCAACGGCTTTTTAAAAAGTATATACACTGGAGATAGATAGATAGATCTTAAAATAACCAACATGTAGTTGTCAGCTTAAACTAAAAGTACACTAAACCTTCACACTTCCATGCTCATTTGCACCCAGATATCCTTTCCAGTAGTTCAGTTTGGCAAGTATCAAGCATCTATATGTGCTCTCTATANTATCTCCTCAACACAGACACACATGGCCAGAGCGACATCATAGCAAGAGAGAAACAATTCTGTCATTTGTCTTCTCAAGGAGAAAAGGCCTAAAACTGAGGTTTTTCTCCTCTACAGATCTCCTAGATCAGGCTCTATGGGACTGTTCACTGCAGCATCCCAACCAGCCTGAAGATAAAGGATGGAACTTTGATTCCTTCTACCTCAGCTCACAGAACACCAACACTCTCTCAAGGAACTGTAGGAAATACATATCTCCTCTAAACCATCTATAAATTCTTTTAGTCTTTAAGTGCTTCTAAAACACGTGAGAACATTTATGTAATATATATCACAGCAATCACAAATTGCAACGGCTTTTTAAAAAGTATATACACTGGAGATAGATAGATAGATCTTAAAATAACCAACATGTAGTTGTCAGCTTAAACTAAAAGTACACTAAACCTTCACACTTCCATGCTCATTTGCACCCAGATATCCTTTCCAGTAGTTCAGTTTGGCAAGTATCAAGCATCTATATGTGCTCTCTATAAGTGAATGACCTAACTTGGTGTGATTCATCATTTACTGGTCATAAACTAAGAATATCATATACCAGAGTGTATATGCATGTTGCNGCAAGCAGATTCTTCACCCACTGAGCCATCCAGGGAAAAAAAAAAACATAAGAAATGTGAAACAAACTAAATCAAAAGATATGTTCCATGAATTAAATCAAGATTGTACTGAGTTACAATGAGAGAAACTTACTCATAACTGAATAAGAACAAACTCTACAGTTAAAATTTATTACCAACTGCAGACTCTACCACTGAACTGGACCAGCATCAAAACACACGCCAGGATCCAATAATGGGAACTGGTCATACTGGTCGTTATGGGATACTAATTCTCAGGAAAGACAGAAAGCCTGCTGTAAACTAGAGCAATGCTATAGAATCTAAAGCAGGAGATATGGCCATGAATAATAACAACCAGGAAAGCTCTTTTATATAGTTGATCAAATAATCTTCATAATGACCCTACGACTATGTACTCTTGGCATCTACACTTTACAAATAAGAGAACTGAGGGTCAATAAGACACGGGGCCAGTCCATGTGAAGTGTTGGGCTTGAATGAAAGCATACTCAGGGCCTGTCCTTCCAATGACTACACTAGACTGCCTAGGGGGCCTGCAATTTACTTGCTCAATATTCTTGCCAAACTTCAGGAGAGTAAAGAAAGCTTCTTCGGGAGAGGGAGACACTGAGAGAGACTCTTACCTGAGGGAACAGAGCTCTCACCACAGCCAGGCCTAGAGAAGGAGGCCCCTGAAATCTATTGTTCCAGCCAATGTTTCCATCCACCTTGAGGAAGTGGTGGGGATGGAAGGAGAAACAGGTTCAGGATTGAAGTCCTGCTCGAGTTGTAAACATGCCTGAAGAAGCCCTTCTCCTTTTTCCCTTCAGATTAACACAAATATATCCAACTTGCCACTGAAAGAGGTCAAGAATAAGGCAGAAGCTACAAAATAAGCTTTAGGATTGATGTCTCTGAGTCAGAGGGGTCTGACTGCTACTGCTGCTGCTAAGTCGCTTCAATCGTGTTCAACTCTGTGCAACCCCATGGATGGCAGTCCACCAGGCTCCCCTGTTCCTGGGATTCTCCAGGTAAGAACACTGGAGGGGGTTGCCATTTCCTNCCACAAAATAAGGTTTAGGATTGATGTCTCTGAGTCAGAGGGGTCTGACTGCTACTGCTGCTGCTAAGTCGCTTCAATCGTGTTCAACTCTGTGCAACCCCATGGATGGCAGTCCACCAGGCTCCCCTGTTCCTGGGATTCTCCAGGTAAGAACACTGGAGGGGGTTGCCATTTCCTCCTCCAATGCATTAAAGTGAAAAGTGAAAGTGAAGTCGCTCAGTCGTGTCTGACTCTTCGCGACCCCATGGACTGCAGCCTACCAGGCTCCTCCGTCCATGGGATTTTCCAGGCAAGAGTACTGGAGGAGAACTATGTTAATGTTTTTGTGACCCAGATCCACTCATGAGTAAATGATTATGTGTTTCTGTGATCCATGTTAGCTTAGCTACTACAGCTAAGATCCATGTTCATGTTTCAAAGATAAAATTTAATTGATCCCAAGAGTAGAAAAAAACAAAATGCGCTCTATTTATTATATACACATGGAACTGTCTCCATTACTTCGGAAAAGAAAAAAATCACAAAATCTTAGACAACACAGGAAAGTCTTTATCTAGTCCAGTCTTCTCCACAAAGCAGAAATTCCTTAACTAATTGTGAGAAGACTCAGTGTATTACTCATGAAAGAACCTCCTCCACTTTAACTGTGTGGATTGTTGGGCATTCCCTATTATCCAAGTTAAAATTTACTCTATGTATCTTATTTTTTTGCCCTCCAAAGCATCATGGATTAAGTCCACTTACTAAATGTCAGCCTCTCACATTCTTTACTTTAAAAACAACACTGGTCTACCCTAATACAAAAAAGAAATACAAAATATGAAATCTGAAAAAAAAAGAAAGATAATATTGGTCTTACATTTTCATCAGTTCTTCAACTACTCCTCATACAACATGGTTTGCAAACTCCTGGCTGTCTTCCTCTTATACCCTAGTCTGAATCTTCCTTTTAAAAAACTCACTAGTCAGAAATAAAATTAATGCTCTATGTATGATCTAATAAGTACAAAGTTCAGTGGAACAATTTCCCAGGATCTGAATAAACTGCCTACCTGTGCCTCCAGTATTATGTCAGCTAGTTTCTCCTTTGCATGCATGAATTGACTTTAACTCCTAGTATATCACAGGAAATTTAATTCCTCCCTGGGAATGACTTATCCTTCCACACTTCCTACTCCATCCTCACTAAGAAGCCTTACCTTAGCTGTCTATAGCTTGGTAATCTCTCATTCTAGAGTCCCATCATGCTTGGCACCACTTTATAAGCACTGACAGACATAGTATCAGTATAATATGAAAAGATAGATTACAAAGAGATAATGATAGTATATGTACACTAGTCCTTCCCTATATTGTAAAAGCTTTGAGTAGGAATTATACTTTCTCAAATCCTTCTCTCTAGGATACACAGGAGAACAGGGAAACGACTCTCATAGCTTAGGTAAGAAAGATAAGAAGAAACAGGCCATTTCAAGAACAGAAGTTCAGAGATTCAAGCAGATAGCAGGTCTGGCAACCCCAGATCCAAGCCAGGGATACAGTGTGAAAAACAACAGATGTGAAAGAAAGCGTATGTGGACTTGTGTTTCAAGGATTGCCTCAGATCTTTGAGACCATTAATTTCTAGTCTGCCCAAAAGTGTCTATTTACTTAAAGAGACTTGGTTAAAGTGAGTTCTAAATACTTAAATTTTTTAAGGTTAGAAATCAAACATCTTCTCAGAAACCTTTCCTGTCCTTAGGGAAGGGTCATAATCTCAGGTCAAAAGTGAGAATGATTTGGAAGGGTGAAAAGGAGAGAAATGGATCAGATATTTCCAACTGGCCAGATTCCAGAAGGACTAAGGAGCTCGGAAATGGGAAGAGGGGACCTTGATGTGTTAACACAGACCTTGATGTGTTAACACCTTGATGCTATAATACAAACCTCTGTGTCCTACAGGTTAAAAAGCTTGTGCTGATTGTCATAGTAAGTGAAATAAGGCAGACAGAGAAAGATAAATCTCATATGATGTCACATGTGAAATCTAAAATAATGATACAAATGAACTTATTGACAAAACAGAAATAGAATCAGACAGAAAACAAACTTAGTTATTAAAGGGGAAAGGGGGAGAGTTAAATTGGGAACTTGGGATTAACATATACATACCACTATACAGAAAACAGATAAACAAGGACCTACTGTATAGCACAGAGAATGAAATTCAAAAATCTCATAATAACCTTATACACATATGTATAATGAGTATCTGAATCACTTTTCTGCACCCTTAAAATACTGTAAATCACTATATGTCAATTTAAATAAATAAAAGCCAAAAAACAAATATCAAGCAACAAAAAAGAAACACTGCATATCTATATAAGTACTATAAAAAAAAAAAGGTGTAGGACACTCGACATATCCTAATGGGGCGGTCTCCATGGTACACTGTTAAGGATAAAATCAAGGTGCAGGACAGGGAGTTCAGCTTGGTGCTCTGTGATGACCTAGAAGGGTAGGATGGGGGTGGTGGGAGGGAGGCTCAAGAGGAAGGGGATATATGTATAGATATAGCTGTTTCACACTGTGTACAGCAGAAACAGAGCATTGTAAAGCAATTACACCCTAGTTAAAAAAAAATTAAGAATCAAGGTTGCAGAAAAGCATTACATTTTGTATGAAGGAGAAAAAAGTTTATACATATAAATTTACATTTGCATGCATATTCATAAAATGTCTTTGGAAGAACAAATAGGAAACCAGTATCAGTGGCTGCCTGTCAGGGATAGGACAAGAGTGAAACAGACTTACCTTTTTAAAGCTTTTGAACTTTGAACCAAATCAAAACATAATGCAAACAATAATTCCAAAGAGGCAAATAAAACTGAAACCCCCCCAAAAAAACTTTCTAGAAACCTTGATAAAATCATTCTTACTTCATTAAGATAAAAAAGAATTGCATAAACAAACTAAAAAATAAAAATTAAAAAAAAGAAAACTTAAAAAAATAAAATAAAATAAAATAATCTTTGGAGGAGTTCAGTGGGCAGAATATAGAAGGAAATTATTAGAGGTGGGAAGACAACTTTAACTATAGTATTCATAATATTAATATTAAAATAACTGTACCAAATACATATTTCAAGTGATTACTTTTTCCTCTTAAAAAAAAAAGAATTGCATAATCTTTAAAAATTTGGAATCACTATACTGTACACCTGTAACATATAATATTGAACATCAACAACTTTGAAAAGATTTTTAATGTCTAAAAATTATATCATTGCTTGAACAAGACTGTAGTGTTTGCTACCATTAAAAAAAAAGAGTTTGTGCTATGGACGTTCTACATAATACATTGTTAGATTCAACCACTGTTAAATCAAACTCACTGGCAATCACTTAGCTTGATTTAGTTTTAGAGAAGCCACTAGCGCCACTGGATTGGTACTAAGCCATGGGATATTCCTTTCTTTCACTGTCTGACACTTCCAGTCACAGGAGTGGAGCAGGAAGATGAGATCTGCTGGGGTGGCTTGGGCATACTAGGAATAATGGAATTCTTGTACTCCACTCTGTCTTCAATGAAGGGCAGAAAGAGAAAAGAAAAATCATATTGGCACTTGATATATACTGACAAAACTCCCAAGGAGTTTTGAGACGATAGTCTCAAATAGCCAATAGTCTCAAATAGTCAATAGGGACTATTTTTCTGATACTACAGATAAGAAAACCAAATCACAAAGACATTAATTTGCCTAAGTTTACTCTGCTGGTAAACAGCAGAGGCAAGATTTAAATCCAAGTCTACCTGAGTTCAAAGCCCATGACCTTTCACTATACCATTCCNGAAAAATCATATTGGCACTTGATATATACTGACAAAACTCCCAAGGAGTTTTGAGACGATAGTCTCAAATAGTCAATAGTCTCAAATAGTCAATAGGGACTATTTTTCTGATACTACAGATAAGAAAACCAAATCACAAAGACATTAATTTGCCTAAGTTTACTCTGCTGGTAAACAGCAGAGGCAAGATTTAAATCCAAGTCTACCTGAGTTCAAAGCCCATGACCTTTCACTATACCATTCCTGGTAATGAGACAAGTAGTGGTATATTACGTTCACAAACAAGATGATAAAAAGAAAATAAATAACAGTTAGTGAATACTTATTATCTTCCAGGCATTGTTTTAATAATTTATATCTATTATCATCTTTAAGCCTGTTAACAATCCTTTGAGGAAAGCAGTAATATTCCTATATCAAGATAAAGAAACTGAGGCACTGAGAAGTTAGGTAACTTGCCTCAAGTAATGCAACTGAAGTATGGTTGAGTCAGGATCTGAGAAACTGGAGATGATGAGGAAGGATTTATCTACTATTCTCCCTGGCACTGGTATGTCTCATTTTTAAATCTCTAGGTTTCTATTTCTGTCTGCCTATGTCTAGTTGTCTTTCTAGCTGATTCTACACTCTCTCATCCAGTATTTCAATTAATATACTTTTACTNATGGACGCGAGTCTAGGTGAACTCCGGGAGTTGGTGATGGACAGGGAGGCCTGGCATGCTGCGATCCATGGAGTCACAAAGAGTCAGACATGACTGAACGACTAAACTGAACTGAATTACAATGACATTTTGCATTGCATTAATCATTATTTCCCTAAGACTTCAGAAAGGCTGTCATTTACTGGTGTATTAGCATCATCATCATCAAAAGTTACAATAAAATCTTTTGTTAGTTTAAAATACAGTTAAGATTCAGAAGCCAGCAACCATTGTCTAAAAATTAGACCATTTTACAACAATATGAAAAATTATTGCTTTACGCCAGTAAAAAGGTTTAACTTTTTATCCCATAGCTTTCTCAAAAGTCATAAAAATGTAACTTTTAAATAAAAATAAAAACTTTACAATGCAGTATATACAGTTTTTAGGTTGAGTTGATACTCTTTCTATAAATAAATAATACAGTACTGACTGTAAGAGCTCTGTCTTTTTTTTTTTTTTGTAATAGAGTTTTATTAAAGTATAAAAGAGATATGAGATTAGCCAGAAGGTTTTCAGGAAGGAGAAACTGTCCTCAAGCAGGATACATTGTTGGTGTATAATCCTTAGTCCAGAGTTTAAACTGAGTTGTGTAATTGACTAAGACTAAGGAATATAGACAAAAAAGTTTGTCCTTTCCTTCTCCTTGAGAATTGCACACCCCTCTCTCCTTGGGGACCCCCGGACTTCTTATCAATCTGCCTAGGAATTGACTCTCTCATCCTTGATTGAAGTCTATGGCCACAGCCCGGAATGTCAGCCGTCCCTGAGAAGCTGCCATTTCCTCCTCTTCTTCCTCTTGCTCTGCGTCTTCCGTGGGGATACTATGTCTCAAACACATCTGCATGTTGAGAAAATACCTTCAAAGGCATCCATACAGTCGTTTAACCTGCAACTGCTCATATGCTAATCACATCCTGCTGCTCCACTCTATTTGCAGCAAGAGCTCTGTCTTTTATACAGCATTTTATCTTACCTAAAAATTCATAGCTGATATGAATTGTATGGCTTGTGAGAAAGTATAAGAAGACTTTGAGAATTTGCCAAAGGGGTCTACTAGAAAGGAAACATCAATCACGCTATTTGCTATTTGATGAACTCTTGTTCATCCTTAACAAGAGTTACACAGCCTTGTGAGATTTGCCTTTTATGAAGCAGATTGAATCCTCTACCTATTTTATGGATAAGTTATGGTTGTCTCTACAAATCACACACAAAGGCATTCTATTCCTTTTAAAGAGTGACTAAAACCCATCCATTAAAAACCTCCTTGACTCACTACTGACCCCATGCTTTTGCTCTACCAGATACTTCACTACTACTACTATCACAGATCACAGTGTCATGACTATTTCTTGCTACACAGTGACATAGGTGGTGATCTCATTCTTTGCATTTGTCCCAAATGAGAACCTATGTTTTAAAGAGTATGCAGAAATGCCAGTGACCCAACTTCATTCTGATAAAATTACTGGTGTTCTTGTCCTGCCCCACTATTAAAACTGTTGGTGAAACTGTTTGGGACCTTGGATGTCTGTGGCAAACTGGATATTAGCGCTACTCACTAACACCACACATTTTGATCATTCCTCACTGGCAAATGATGCCAAACAAAGCAAAAGGCAAAAGCACTAGGACACATCTAGCAGGATTCAGTCCTCTCACTTAAGATGTGTGGAAATGTATCATGCCTACAATGGAAGTGCAGGAACGTTCCTGCCTTATCTACTCGCAGCGTGGTGTTACACTTGATGCTACATCAACCCTGCACTTCAGCAGCCTCTCAGAGAAATGTACTCATTGTCTTCAATTTTTTATCACCACATAGGACACCACTTTGAAATAAAGATCTAGCAATAAATTTTTAGTTTCGGTGAATAGCATATTGGGTGTAGTTCTTGCAGTATTGGGCAGGACCTGGAATTTTTTTGTGTGTTTTGCTCTTAAAGGCATATTGCCAATCTAATATAAATAAGTCTCGGTAATAGATTAAAATCAACTAGAGTACTCCTTGGTGCAAGCATTATGTAAACATTTATTGATATTATACAAGCCTGCCACTAATTTTAGAAGACTGCTTATAATTTATAACTAGTGAATTGAAACAGCTTCAAAGATTTCTAAGCAGCAAACAAAATATTGTGATACCACCTGTGGTCCTATAATATAATAAAGAATTTGGGTGGCCATTGTTCCCTGGTTCCTGGGCAGGAGCCTCTAAGCCCTTGAAATTTCCCCAGTGATAGATGTGTCTATTATTCATGGTGGGCCCCTGGAATCAGGCCTGAGTTTATGCTAATGAGGTGACTCATGGTGGTCCCTTAAATAATTTCATGATGGGGACAGGCCATGCTGGAAAGACCATTCATGTAATTAGTGGGCTGGAGCTTTGAACCATGTGAGACCAGCCTGACCTCATGGAGGCTGACATGGTCAGTAATTCAATCAATCATGACTAGGTAATGAAACCTAATTAAAAACTCTGAACACTGAAAGCTTAGGTGAGCTTTCCTGGTTGATGCTGCACATTGATGTTTTGGGAGGGCAAAACATCTTGGAGATACTTGATATTGTGGGACCCTCCCAGATCTTGCCCAGTGGGTCTCTCCCTTTGGCTAGGCTGATTTGTATACCCACCCTACAGCAAAACACTAAAGAAAATGCTTTCCTGAGTTCTATGAGTCACTCTAGAGAATTATCAAACCTGAGAAGGTAGGAGGACTGTCTGAATTTATTTCCAGTTGGTCAGAAATGCAGGTGGCCTAAGAATCTCCAAACTTGCAGTTAGTATTTAAAGTGAAGGCAGTCTTATAGGAGACTATGCCCTTAATCTATAAAATCTGAAATAACTGAGACCAGTGAGCATCAGAATTGTATTACAGGTCCCTTGTTACATCTTTGCACACGTATGTGTGATAAAGGTTAAGTAAGACTGGAAATATTATAATAGTCCTGAACTGCTTCAGTTTAGGCATCCTGATATCGATCTTACACATGTTGGAACTGGTGATCAAGATACCATTTTCATACCTTTAAAAGGCAGTCGGAGGATATATGTGAACTAAGTCATGGTGGATACCACAGGCATCATGCTCGTTCAGGTTCAGTCACTCAGTCATGTCCAACTCTGTGGCCCCATGGACTGTAGCCTGCCAGACTCTATCCATGGGATTTTTCAGGCAAGAATACTGGAGCGGGTTGCCATTTCCTACTCCAGGGGATCTTCTTGTCCTGGGATCGAACCAGCGTCTCCTGCATCAGTTGGTGGATTCTTTACCACTGGCCACCTAGGAAGCCCACCCTAGGCATAATCATCAGCAAAAAAATTCTTGCATTTGTTCAAAGTATACAGTTTTAGATAAAGTTATTATGATTCCCTTCTGATTGACATAAGATAAATATTTATTAGAAAAGTATAAAGGATGGAATCAGAAAGAACCTTAAAATCATATACCTTGGCTATTTGTTTCACAGGGGATAAAATAACTAAGGAAAAGGACATTAAGTGATTTGCCCAATAGCTATTTAACATCAGAGCTGGGCTAGATCTGTAATATCTCAAATCACACTGTGATATCCAAACTCCTTGTGGTGAAACATGTTCAGTTACCAAGGCGGATAAATTGTACTCTAGCTGTTTGCCAGTGAGAGAGAGCAAAAAATAGCTATGTGGGATACAATCACATGCTTTGCCTTTCTTCTGTTGATCATTAAAGTATCACTTTTCATAGCTTCTTTACATTTCTGCTGACTTACCTAACAAAAGAAGTAGCCAATTCAGAAACCCACTCATTTTATAAACATTTATAAAGCATCTATTATAAATTATATATTATAAATCTGTACTAGGTACTTAGAGATGTCAAGATTAATTATTAAGCCCCTCTTTTCTAGTGAGGAGAACTTGATCCTTCATTAAAAAATAAACACAGCTGTATGAGTCCTGTGGTGAAGGCCATGAGGAAGCACAGAGAAGAAAGTTGGGGATATCATGGGTGGGTCTTCTCTGGCCAACTAAGGAATTTGGCCATTATTCTGTAAGCCTGACAAGCCATTAAAGGGTTTTAAGCAAAACAAGACAAAACAAACAAACAAACAAATTTTTTTTTAAAAAAAAAGGAGAAAAAAAAAACCCTTCCCTATTGCATACTTCCCTATTTCATACATGGGATGTGACTGCCAACTTGCTTGAAGCTCTCATTAGAAATGTTTTGTTATCTTGTTGCTTCTCTTTCCACATGGCTCAACAACCACAGTGGTTTTGCTAAAACTATGAAGAAAGTCAGGTATACTCTAACTTAGTATTGTTCAATCTCTATCATAGAAGTCTGATAATAAAGAAGGTAGAACCAATTCCTTGTCTGAACAGTTAAAACTCAGTTCTGTAATTCTTGGCTCAAGTGAGAATCATGATGGAATCTAAACCAGGCAGACAGTAAAGGAATCAGGCACCCACCTGAGTGTGTAAGCACATTCTAGAGCTCCTACACACCTGTGGCCCACTGAGCCTCCAAGACATTGTCCGGGGGAAACCACGTAAGAGAGTTTCTGGTTGCAGAAGACCTTCCAACACATAGCTCTCCAGTTCCATAAGGAAAAGTGGGAGGCATGTTGCTGTTTGCAGAAACCGCAGGTTAACATTAGGGGAAGCAAGGTGAAGGATATCTTTGCAACTATTAGTAAATCTATATTTTTTTTAAAAAAAAATAAGCTTGTATGATTTTTGGGGTTTTGTGTGTGTGTGTGGTTGTTCTATTTGGAGAGGTTTTCGCTTCTTCTTCTTCTTGTTGTGTTTTGTTTTTAAAGGAATACAGGTTTTAGAGTCAAAGTTTTGGATTTAAAACTTAGTTCTATTTCTTACTAGCAATGTAGCCTTGGGGCAATTTCCTTAATCTCCTTTAATCTCTGCCCATGGAAATGGGCTTCCCCAGTGGTTCAGAAGGTAAAGAATCTGCCTGTAATGCAGGAGACCAGGAGAGGTGAGTTTCATCTTTGGGTTGGGAAGATCTGCTGGGGAAGAAAATGGCAACCCATTCCAGTATTCTTGCCTGGGAAATCCCATGGACAGAGGAACCTGGTGGGCTACAATACATAGGATTGCAAAGGGTCGGACATAACCAAGAATGCAATCTGACATTTGAAAATGGGAATAATAATATGAATAATAATAATATGAATAATAAAAACATATTTGTAAATGAATAAGGTTAAATAAAATAAATACAGTATTGTGTCAGGTACATAAATTCCTACAAAGTTATATCTAGTATTTGTAATAAACATTACCATAATTATTAAATCTACCATTATTATTGTTGTTATTATTAGGATTTTCTGGTTCTGGAGTCACTTCAAGAACTGATAAAAGTGCAGTGGTACTATAGATAGCATATATTTACTCTCTTGCTCATTCTGTAGGAGTCAGAAGGAGTAAACAGGCTCCAGTATCTTCTGGGGTAAATTAATTAATCAAGCCTAGGGTATGTACCTGGAGAAGGCAATGGCACCCTACTCCAGTACTCTTGTCTGGAAAATGCCATGGACGGCGGAGCCTAGCAGGCTGCAGTCCACGGAGTCTCAAAGAGTTGGACACGACTGAGGGACTTCACTTTCACTTTTCACTTTCATGCATTGGAGAAGGAAATGGCAGCCCACTCCAGTGTTCTTGCCTGGAGAATCCCAGGGACGGGGGAGCCTGGTGGGCTGCCGTCTCTGGGGTCGCACAGAGTCGGACACGACTGAAGTGACTTAGCAGCGGCAGCTATATATACCGCAGGGTATATACCGTTGCTGAGTGTGGTGTGAAAGGGGTAGAGGTTGAAGTGGACGAGTACATGGATGGAGGTGGCTTCACCAGCCTCTAACAAATGCCCTCATCAATTAATATAATTCTCTTTCAACGAACAGATTATTATCCTCAATAAGCTACTACACCAGCTGCCTGAAAGGTACCATCAAGATTAAGAAATCCATGAATTGTTGTAAACTGTCAGCTACAACCAGATCTTTGTGTTCCAAAGAGCTGATGAGATTTTGTCTTCAGAAATCTGGTATTGATATTTTTGCTGAATTGGAGCCCACTTTTAGACATACTAGGAATAGTTCTCAAGAGTTAAGAATGTATCAGGACAGCATTTGAACATATGAATGACTGAGTACTTTAAAAACCTTCTGGACCCATTCTTTAAACAATGAAACATAGACAGTCCCTGATTTACAAACTTGAAATACCACTCATTTATTAGTTACTTTTTAGAGTACAGAATACAGCTCACGTAACAATGCAGAATCGAATTTAAAATATTTTGCATTGACACAAAATATTAACTAAAATAAAATTCTGTTGCAATGTTAGTAATCCTTACACACACACAAAGTTATTTTATAAATTGAACTTTATATCATTTCTGAGGGCTTCCCTGATTGCTCAGTTAGTAAAGAATCCACCTGCAATGCAGGAGACCTTGGTTCAATTCCTGGGTCGGGAAGATCCACTGGAGAAGGGACAGACTACCCACTCCTGTATTCTTGGGCTTCCCCTGTGGCTCAGCTGGTAACGATCCCACCCGCAAGGTGGGAGACGTAGGTTCCATCCCTGGGTTCTGACCCTTAGAGTCCCGATATCTAGTTAATCCAAAGACACTTATACTTGTCCTTCACATTCTCCTTTTCCCCAGATGCTATTCTCCAATGCAGAATTTTTATTCCTGACCACCTCCCCATGAGCTTTGAATTGAACTATTTCTCCTCCTTCGACTGCCTCAAGGTACTGGCCACCTTGGACTCAGTCTCTAAAGATATTAATCCCTAATTTTACAACTCTTTAAAGATGTAAGTGAGACTTCTTTGAGAAAGGAGAGAGAAGTCTACAAACTAGTCTAACCTGTCTTTAGGACAACTTGGCAAAATACATCATATGTCTTTATAAGATATTTTCCCTTGAAACTATCAATTTTATGTCTATGAATTTATTCTAAGGGAATAAATAGGAAGAGTGTGCAAAAATCCACATTATTCTCACCTCAGTGTTGTTTGCAAACAGAAAGCAGCCTCTAGAAAAACAGAAGCAACCTCCAATAAGCAATAATTTTAAAATAGGTTATAGGATAGCTACAAAATGGGACAGTGTGCAGCCATTAAAACGATGTTGCCTAAGAATGCTTATAGAAAAGACAAAAGTTTTACATTGTAGTTAAGAAAATAAAGATTACAAAATAGTAGCATTTTAGTTTGATTACAATAGTAATGACAATAGCTAAAATTTACTGCATAATTACTCTACATGCCTTCTGAAATACTACTAATAATCCCATTTTAATTACAAGGAAAATGAGACAAAATAAAATCAATTAACTTGCCCAAGGTCAAACGGTTAGTAAAGACAATCTGGCTCCCAAAATCACACCCATAATACAGTCTCTCTAATACATGTTTATATGCTTTGAGAAAAGCATGGAAGAACTTAACAGAAAGATAACAATACTTGACAGAGGTTGGGTATGTACCTGCCATAAGCAGAATTTCTAGACTGACCCCTAAAAATATCCCAATCCAATCCAATGTAATAAGATGTACCTCCCATGACTATGATATATTATAAGGTACATGGACCATATTACACAGTGAGATTGTCCAGGTGGACCTAATATAGCAACAAGAGGTCTGCTAAAAGCATAGAACTTTCTTCAGCAGGTAGGAAAGAGTCAGTGAGACCCCAAGGATTCAGTGCACAATTCCTGCTTTATTGACAGGGCGGACCACATGAGAAGGGAGGTCAGCGGCCTCTAAGACCAGAGAGTGGTCCCCAGCTGACAGCCAGGAAATAGGAACCTCAAATCTATGGCTGTAAGGAACTGGACTCTGACGACAACCAGAATCAGTTTCGCAGAGGATTCTTTCCCCAGGCCTCTAGGCTGGAGCCCAACCTCACTCTTACTTTGATGTCATTCTCGGGGTAGAGAACCCAGGTGAACTCATCCAGACTTCTGATTTCCAGAACTGCAAAGTAATAATGTTGGCAATTTCACACTGCTAGGAAGGACTGATGTTGAAGCTGAAACTCCAATACTTTGGCCACCTGATGTGAAGACCTGACTTAACCTGAAAAGACCCTGATGCTGGGAAAGATTGAAGGCAAGAGGAGAAGGGGACGACAGAGAATGAGATGGTTGGATGGCGTCACCAACTCGATTGATATGAGTTTGAGTAAACTCCAGGAGTTGGTGATGAACAGGAAGGCCTGGCGTGCTATTGTCCAGGGGGTCGCAAAGAGTCAGACACGACTGAGTGACTGAACTGAACTGAGTTCATTTCAGTTCAGTCAATCAGTCCTGTCTGATTCAGTCCAGGACTCACTGCAGCAAATAAGTCAGTTCTTCACATCAGGTGGCCAAAGTACTGGAGCTTCAGCTTCAGCATCAGTCCTTCCAATGAATTTTCAGGACTGATTTCCTTTAGGATGGACTGGTTGGATCTCCTTGCAGTCTAAGGGACTTTCAAGAGTCTTCTCCAATACCACAGTTCAAAAGCGTCAATTCTTTGGCGCTCAGCTTCCTTTATAGTCCAACTGTCACAACCACACATGACTCCTGGAAAAACCATAGCTTTGACTAGATGGACATTTGTTGGCAAAGTAATGTCTGCTTTTTAAGTCACTTGGCTAAGTTTGTGTGAATTTGTTATCTAGCAATAGAAAACTAAGAGAGTACTCAAAAGGGACTTAGAATTAGGAAACAGTAAGATTTACATATTAAAAACCTACAACAGCATTATACTTGAAGGAGAAAATCAAGTACAGACACTTTTTAAGATCTGGAACAAGATAAAGACATCTGTTATCACTACCATTGCCTAACTAAGTATTGTAATTCCTGGCCAATGCTGTTTTTTAAATGAGGTATATAAGAATTAGAAAAGAAGAGATCAAACTTTGTCATCCTGAAATGATTGGAATCAATAAGTGTTTGGAAGCAATAAATTTATCAAAGTTGTTGAATACACGACCAAGTCAGAAAGATAGAAAATATTTCTCTACACTGACATTAAAGAAAACTCATTCAAAACAGCATAGAAACTATAAACTATCTAGGAATTTACTTAAACAAGAAATAAACAAGCCCAATAAGGGCCTTTACATTTTTCACCTCCGCTTTTCTGTATTTTCCAAAATTTATTTAATGAACATGAATGGCTTTGCTAATAAAAATACACCATGTTAGTGGTGATACTCAAAATATTTAGAACATTGGTACCAATCAGAATTGCATGGGCAATAAAGAAGTCATTCAGGTATTTGCCAGGTGAAGAAGAGCCTCACAACCTCTAACTGTTAATTATTATATTTCTCTCCCTGAATTGGCTGGAAAGAACAAACTTCAGCCTTACACTTTATTTGAAAATTTTCTCTCAATTAATTATTTTTTCCTGTACTGACAAAGAAAGGGAGGACAATTAAATCAATAAGGCAAGCTGGCTTACTTTAAAAACACATGAAAGAAAAAAACACAGCTGGCAAGAAGGGAAAAGGATATTTTTACATGATTTTACATGGGATGGACAATGAAAGAGTAAGAAAGGAAAACCAGGGAATTCCCTGGCGGCCCAGTGATCAGAACTCGGTGCTTTTTCTGTAGTGGCCTGGGTTCAGGCCCTGGTCAGGGAGTTAAGATCCCACGGGCTTCACTGTTCAACCCCCCCCCCAAAAAAAGGAAATCAGCCCATGTGGTCTGCAAGTGATCAGCAAGCTGAGCATCTTATCCTGCCTGAGGGAACAGAGTAAAAACATACGGCTCAGATTACATGTCCCCACATGAATTCAGTCATTCAGAAATGCAAACAAGAGGACCTTGCCATTACTTGCTTTCAAATTGTGAAATGACCAGGTTAAAAATCCTTGGAGCTTGATTTTCAGACCCCGGAGAAAGCAAAATAGAGTAATTAAAGCATGTGAGCATATTAAGTAAGTACTTCTATCAAATCCACCAGAGTGATAAGTGTAACAAAAAGTAACTTAAGAGGACAAATTGGTTTTTTTCTTTTTATTGCAATGCTGGTATCCCCAACAGATAGCTTGTTTGTCCTAATTCAGAATTATTTTAGAATGTCAACACATGACTTCTAAAAACATGCCATCTCAGAGTTTTGCACTTACTCGTTTCCATCTCTGCACAATTTTCAAAATATTATTAGTGCAACTAGTTCACGATCAAACGTCTATGGTGCCTAACAATAGTTGACCTTGCACAGAGCCATAAAATATTTAAAACTGAGAAAATGCACATATCTACTTTACAAAACAGAAACAAACTCACAAACTTAGAGAATGAATTAACGGTTACCAGAGAGGAAGGGATAGATTGGGAGATTGAGGTTGACATGTATGCATTGCTATACTTAAAACAGATAACCAATGAGGTCAAATTGTTTTCATTTTACAAAAACATTCAAGGAGTACCAGAGAGAAACACCCTCTGTATACTTTAACAGCAATTGATCCCAAAGTGAAGCCAGTTTGTTGCCAAATTGCACTAATTCATATCACTCAGAAAGGTCTGGCAAGTCTGAAAATGAACACCGAACGTGTCAAGACTGTTCTTCCCATAGGAGACTATCAACAAATGCTCCGGAAATTTCGTCCTTGCACTACTATAAAATTGTGGTTCCATGCCACTCCCTTCTTTCCAGTATATAAATTCCCTGTTATTTTTCCCATCAAGCTACCAAGTTTTCTGGTATTATTTGTGAAACCAGACAAGACCTTCCTCTGTGGCTATATAGTAGATATCCTATTCCTAAGAGGTTTTGCAAATAGTACCACAAAAATGGTCTTGCTTAAAAGAAATTATTTCCCAGAAATAAGCAAGAGGAGTAATCAACAAGAAATCAGGCTTTGCATTCAGGTAAGTGTTTTCATAAAGGACTGAACTAGCATTCAGATTCCTCTGCTTGGGTTAACCAGTGAAAGATACAAGATCCAAAACCCTGACTTGCAAAGGTCCAAAATCCCAAAAGGTAAAATGGTATCAGGCTGGCATCTTTGAGAAGAACCGGCCTTATTACATGCATTCATATTAGGAAACACATCATGAAAAGAAAGGAGGCAGTACAAACTGGGAATGACATTTACAACAAGTTTATGGAAAAGAAATCAGTGTGGGGAAAAGATGAGATCATTTAACCCAAGGAAGAAAAGAAAACAAAAAGTTCATAAATCAGTGACTGAATCAAAAACAAGAATTGCAATTCCAGACGGGAACTCAGTCTCATGCTTGGTAGTTAAGAGCCTTCTTCACTAAGCCTAAAGACCACCAGAGACCACATCAGCCTGAACTCCAGGGAGCTTTAGTCAAGAACTCTCTACCCTCCACTGCTAAGTGTAGACTAAATACAGATGAAGGTTCCAGCAAAGCTGCTCCTTGGAAGGTCATAGGCACTTGTTCCCAAGGTGCTTCTCTAACATGCCTCCCCAAACAAACCACAAATTCCTTTGAAGTTAGGATCCCATTTTATTCATATTTATATACCCATGAAGCACACATGCAAATGCCTATAGAAGACACTTAGTGACTGTTCTTCAAATTACTTACTAGAGTATCATATGGAATAATGGTCACAATAATAATCAAAACAATCACACAGCACCTCTCCCTGGATGCTTACCAGGTGTCATTTGAAGATTCACAGGTTACTTAATCAGTGATATAGTCAGTACCATTATCCATATTTTACAGAAACTAAAATTGAAGCCCACAAAGATCCTCAGTAATTTGCCAAAGGAGATGTGGCTAGCCATAGGTTGAGAATGAATGTTGATCCTTTCTTCCCAGCAACTGAAGCTGAAGAATAGTTAAGCACTTTGACTTAGAAGGCATAGTCTCTACACAAGTCAGAATTTGCTGAGGCTTTTTATGGGAGGGCTTGTTCTTTCCCTCTGCCTTTAAATACTTTAAGCCCCTGTAGAAAAAGTCTATAAAATAAAATGATATGCCCCATTGATGTTTCACACAATTTAAATAGTGGGACCTATAGTAATAAAATAAATAGCAAAATTAAAAAATGTTTCATATTCCAGAATCAAAGCCAGAAAACCCCAAACAAGGGATCTGTAAATGCCTGTGGCTCATGGTCCATCTGACATGGAATATACACTCTCCTAGAAATACATGTACATACTCATTCTTCACACTGTAGTCACAGACATATACACTCTCCTAGAAATACATGTACATACTCATTCTTCACACTGTAGTCACAGACACAGTAATGGTTGAATGCTTCTCTTTTGTAGTCAAATAATTAGTAGGGTGTTACAAAACTGATGTCTCTAGAGTCAAGAAACAGAAAATCACTTGTAACTAAAGCATGGAATTATGTAATTTGTGTGTATGTGTGTAGCTGTGTAAAACCAAAATCAAAAAAAAAAATAAACCATAATAAAGGGAATCAAAAAAGAGTCAAACAACCTCATCTCAAAAGCAAAACAAGATGGATAATTGTATATTTTCAACCAAACAAATGATCATCAAAATGCCTTTTGGCAAGTCAGTAGAGAAGACAGAGATTATTGGCCAAGCAGAACAGATAAGATATAACTGTTTTTCTTTAAAATTTTTGCCACACAATATAACTGCACATTAAGCCTTAAGAAGAACTGTTTTCAAAGTATTTCCTTTGTTACTCACAAGCTAAATAGTGATGTATTATTTGCCTTATCTCCCAACATAAGTTCTAGAAAAGTATTCATTACACATATTTCAGATGAAATTTTTCAGACAACTTTCTGCTATATTCCTGCTCTGTTGTAATCCATCCTCCACGTTGCAGCCAAAGATACATCAGATCATATCTTTATCTTGTTAAGAAAGCATTTCAACCAAATGTAATCCAAACTCACAGTGACCGAAAACATCCACGACAATCAAAGGTCCCCAACCATCTGACCCTTGCCTTCCTCTCCATCCTCAAATCCTACCGCCCTCATCTGTGCACCCCTTGTTTCAGCTAACGGCCTTTTCTCTGTTTCTCATTACAAGAAGCTCATCCTCACTGTTAACTTTTTTGTGCCGGTTGTTCCCACTACCCGACCATCCTGCCAGTATATCTTCTTGTGGTGGGCTCCTTTTTGTCATCCAGGGTTAACCTCATCATGAGGCCTTCCCTGACCACCCAACATAAGAGAGCCCCAGACCCACTCTGAGTAAACACTTACCTCTATACGAAGTTATTCTGTTAATTTCCTTGGTTACTTTTCTCTCTCTCTCTCTCTGTTTCTCTCTATATATCTCTCTGTCTCTGTATCTCTCTGTCCAAACACTCCCTACCCCTGGCAACCACCACCGTTAGAAAAATGGAACCTCCATGAAAAAGGGAATATTGCCTGTCTCGTCCAGCACCATGGGCTTCCCTGGTAGCTCAGCTGGGAAAGAATCCTCCTTCAGTGCAGGAGATCTGGATTCAATCCCTGGGTTGAGAAGATCCCCTGGAGAAGAGAAATTCTATCCACTCCAGTATCCTAGCCTGGAGAATTCCATGGACTGTGTAGTTCATGGAGTCGTAAAGAGTAGGACATGACTGAGTGACTTTCACTTCACTGTCTAGCACCATAGTCCTAGAACACAGAAAAATGCCTGACACATGGAAGGCTCTAATAAAAATATTTATTGAATAAATGAACATTTCTAAACATATTTTATTTATGGATGCATTTTAGTTGCTTTTAATAGTGAATTTTCACTAAGGCCCTATCTTCAACTGTCTAAAAGTCAAGGACGATGGCTTCCTCCAGCTGCAAATATGCCTGGCTATGACTGACTGCAAGACATTTGGAATAAGCAGGCTGTTCAGCAAGAGACGAACACATTTTCAAGATAAAAGTTTGTTTTGTAGTAATCAAAATTCTGAAACTGGCTCCTCATGGAACCCTCTGGTTTTAATCAAGCCTCACTGGTCCCTCCAAACATTCAGCAAGTACCGNCAAGTCAGAATTTGCTGAGGCTTTTTATGGGAGGGCTTGTTCTTTCCCTCTGCCTTTAAATACTTTAAGCCCCTGTAGAAAAAGTCTATAAAATAAAATGATATGCCCCATTGATGTTTCACACAATTTAAATAGTGGGACCTATAGTAATAAAATAAATAGCAAAATTAAAAAATGTTTCATATTCCAGAATCAAAGCCAGAAAACCCCAAACAAGGGATCTGTAAATGCCTGTGGCTCATGGTCCATCTGACATGGAATATACACTCTCCTAGAAATACATGTACATACTCATTCTTCACACTGTAGTCACAGACATATACACTCTCCTAGAAATACATGTACATACTCATTCTTCACACTGTAGTCACAGACACAGTAATGGTTGAATGCTTCTCTTTTGTAGTCAAATAATTAGTAGGGTGTTACAAAACTGATGTCTCTAGAGTCAAGAAACAGAAAATCACTTGTAACTAAAGCATGGAATTATGTAATTTGTGTGTATGTGTGTAGCTGTGTAAAACCAAAATCAAAAAAAAAAATAAACCATAATAAAGGGAATCAAAAAAGAGTCAAACAACCTCATCTCAAAAGCAAAACAAGATGGATAATTGTATATTTTCAACCAAACAAATGATCATCAAAATGCCTTTTGGCAAGTCAGTAGAGAAGACAGAGATTATTGGCCAAGCAGAACAGATAAGATATAACTGTTTTTCTTTAAAATTTTTGCCACACAATATAACTGCACATTAAGCCTTAAGAAGAACTGTTTTCAAAGTATTTCCTTTGTTACTCACAAGCTAAATAGTGATGTATTATTTGCCTTATCTCCCAACATAAGTTCTAGAAAAGTATTCATTACACATATTTCAGATGAAATTTTTCAGACAACTTTCTGCTATATTCCTGCTCTGTTGTAATCCATCCTCCACGTTGCAGCCAAAGATACATCAGATCATATCTTTATCTTGTTAAGAAAGCATTTCAACCAAATGTAATCCAAACTCACAGTGACCGAAAACATCCACGACAATCAAAGGTCCCCAACCATCTGACCCTTGCCTTCCTCTCCATCCTCAAATCCTACCGCCCTCATCTGTGCACCCCTTGTTTCAGCTAACGGCCTTTTCTCTGTTTCTCATTACAAGAAGCTCATCCTCACTGTTAACTTTTTTGTGCCGGTTGTTCCCACTACCCGACCATCCTGCCAGTATATCTTCTTGTGGTGGGCTCCTTTTTGTCATCCAGGGTTAACCTCATCATGAGGCCTTCCCTGACCACCCAACATAAGAGAGCCCCAGACCCACTCTGAGTAAACACTTACCTCTATACGAAGTTATTCTGTTAATTTCCTTGGTTACTTTTCTCTCTCTCTCTCTCTGTTTCTCTCTATATATCTCTCTGTCTCTGTATCTCTCTGTCCAAACACTCCCTACCCCTGGCAACCACCACCGTTAGAAAAATGGAACCTCCATGAAAAAGGGAATATTGCCTGTCTCGTCCAGCACCATGGGCTTCCCTGGTAGCTCAGCTGGGAAAGAATCCTCCTTCAGTGCAGGAGATCTGGATTCAATCCCTGGGTTGAGAAGATCCCCTGGAGAAGAGAAATTCTATCCACTCCAGTATCCTAGCCTGGAGAATTCCATGGACTGTGTAGTTCATGGAGTCGTAAAGAGTAGGACATGACTGAGTGACTTTCACTTCACTGTCTAGCACCATAGTCCTAGAACACAGAAAAATGCCTGACACATGGAAGGCTCTAATAAAAATATTTATTGAATAAATGAACATTTCTAAACATATTTTATTTATGGATGCATTTTAGTTGCTTTTAATAGTGAATTTTCACTAAGGCCCTATCTTCAACTGTCTAAAAGTCAAGGACGATGGCTTCCTCCAGCTGCAAATATGCCTGGCTATGACTGACTGCAAGACATTTGGAATAAGCAGGCTGTTCAGCAAGAGACGAACACATTTTCAAGATAAAAGTTTGTTTTGTAGTAATCAAAATTCTGAAACTGGCTCCTCATGGAACCCTCTGGTTTTAATCAAGCCTCACTGGTCCCTCCAAACATTCAGCAAGTACCGTCTCCTCTGCTTGCAACTTTCAGCAGTGGAAGAGAAGAGAAAAACATTTCTCAATGGGGAAAAAAAAAAACTGTACATTATCCAGGGTACTTTTGATATTTAATACCAACTAACAGAGCTGCCATTATTTTTTTTAATTTACCCAGATAAATTAGGACCATTTAGGTTGAGGACAGCAGAGGAAGCTGGAAGATTAAGGGCATCATCAGTGCTCTGGAAGGGAGAAGAGAAGCAATTTTTTTTTCCAATTATTGAAGGCAGACTTGTTAGCATATTTGCTCAAAGATTTACTCCCAGTCAGGCCTATGTCAGGATAACAGTGGAGTACCAAAATAATCCTCCTTTTTGTCCTGTTCACCATTTTCTACAAATCACAACCTGATCAGTGTCTTTCAGCTGTCTTCATGTCAGAGCTCTTATCTGTGAATCTTGACTTAAATCTGAAGATATTTTAACTAAACTTTGCATTGTAACATATGTCCAATGATGTTACAACTGCTCATGATGCTAAATGCAAATAACATCCAGCCTTATATGATTGGATTCTTTGGGGAAACCTCTGAACATAGAGAATTATAGTTTCCTTGTACGAGGAAATATATAACTGAAAAGGCAATAGGGATTCAGTGCACTAACATCTATAAAGGCTGCCGCCATGAAATTAAAAGACACTTGCTCCTTGGAAGGAAAGTGATGACAAACCTAGATAGCGTATTAAAAAATACCACTTTGCCGACAAAGGTCCATATAGTCAAAGCTATGATTTTTTCTCAGTGGTTGTGTACAGATATGAAAGTTGGACCATAAAAAAGGTTGAGCGCTGAAGAATTGATGCTTTCGAATTGTGATGCTGGAGAAAATTCTTGAGAGTCCTTTGGACTACAAGGAGATCAAACCAGTCAATCCTAAAAGAAATTAACCCTGAATATTCATTGGAAGGACTGAAGCTGAAGCCCCAATACTTTGGCCACCTGATGCAAAGAATCAACTGCTGGAAAAGACCCTGATTCTGGGAAACACTGAAAGCAAAAGGAGAAGGGGGCAGCAGAGGATGAGATGGTTAGATAGCGTCACCAACTCAATGATCACAAATTTGAGCAAACTCTAGGAGATAGTGGAGGACAGAGGAGCCTGGCGTGCTGCAGTCCACGGGGCTGCAAAGAGTCAGACACGACTTACTGACTGAACAACAACAACAACAAACATTTGTAAAATTGGAAGAGTGCTGTCTGGCATATGTCGGAGCTATATATGAGGGGTTTTAGTTAATTTTTACACTACAAACAAAATTTCTAGGCAAAAACTTTACATTTAAAATGATCACAGTGATTACAGTTTCCAGTTATATTTCATGGAGAAGGAAATGGCAACCCACTCCAGTATTCTTGCCTAGAAAATCATAGACAGAGGAGCCTGGCTATTGATAGTCCATGGGGTCACGAAGAGTCAGACACAACCGAGCAACTAACACTTTCACTTCAAAACTAACATTTAAAAATGAAATCTTTATGTGACATCATATGAATTTAATAACCATCATTACAAGGATGTTGTTTCATTCACTAATTTCATTTGTGATGAAAAGATCCTAAGAGATGAGCTGCATTTTCCTTAAACCTCTGAGAGTAGTGTACCAGGCACTGCAGGATAGAGTAGAAAAATATGGCCTTGACTATGTCATCAGGGGCTCCTTGTTTGTTTGCGAGATTAGACAGTCACAAGACAAGTAGTGCAAATTTACAACTATATAGAAATTTGATGCTATACTTTCCCCATAGAAAGAGAGATAAATATGGGCTATAATAATCAGAATAGGTCATGAAGAAAATTATCACAGATATAAAAAACAAATCAAGACTTCCAGAACTGTAATTCTCTAATAAAAATAAAATCAGATTTGCATCAGTGTAACATGTTATAACAACATATTCTCCTAGAAAGATGATCTTTAGCCAACAGCCACATATACATTTGATTATACTTCATGCTAAACCGTGCAATTTGGACATTTTAGTTATGAAATTTAGATTTTCTTTAATACATTTTGGAAGGAAAATTACATTACTTAATCAACATTTGTATATGAGCATTTTGATTTGGGGCTTCCCTGATAGCTCAGTTGGTATACAACCCGCTTGCAATGCAGGAGACCTGGTTCGATTCCTGGGTCAGGAAGATCCCCTGGAGAAGGGATAGGCTACCCACTCCAGTACTGTTGGGCTTCCCTTGTGGCTGAGCTATTAAAGAATCCACCTATAATGTGGGAGACCTGGGTTTGATCCCTGGGTAGGGGAAGCATTTATCTCTGGGCTTTCTACTTTGTTCCATTGACCTATATTTCTGTCTTTGTGTCAATACCATACTGTCTTGTCATTGTTCAGTGCTAAATCATGTCCAACTCTTTGCAACCCCGTGGTTGCAAACTTTTCCCTCTACCCACTGCAAAGAAGGCTCTTGTTTCCCATAGATCCCAGTGGCCTTCATGAACAGGAAAAATGAGGCTAATTCCAACATACAGACCTTTATCCTTCAAACTGAAATAGTTTTGTTTTGGCTGCGGGGGAGGGGGGAGGGGCATTGGACCAAGAAACCCCTCTGGACTCGTTAGGTTCTATTACTTTGCTCAAGACATGAATACACAGGCCATCCTTCAGAAATCACTTTGATGCATGAATTTTAATTGCTTGTTTGCTTGTCTCATTATCCTGTTTAGCATATAAATAATCTCTGGACAATTTGAACTGATGTGTATTTGAGTCTTCAGCAGCTATGTAAAACAAAGCAAGAAGTCCAAGAGAAAGGTGACACCAATGCCATGGTTAAGCTTACATCAATTCATACTCAAAGCAGATATTCAAAACAAGGGCACTGATACAGGTAAACCAGGTTATTCATTCATCTTAATAGCCAAATATAAAATGGCTTGTTAAATCAACCATGAAATCCACATCAATATAAAACCATAGAAATAAGCAGAGTAGCTTTTGCATTCCTACCATTTATCTTAGACAGACCTAAAGCGGGCAATCAGGCCAATAGCACACAATGGAAATTACGCCTAGACAGACTGCTGTCTTCTCTACCACTCAGGAGAGCTTTTAGTTCTGGCATCCATAATCACAGGTCAGCCTGCTAGGAGCTGAGAGAGATGTACTAAAAAGGCGAAGATCTCCTCCAAATGCCATGAATTTTAAACTGCCTAGTTTTTTTGGTTTTTTTTTTTTGACTGAAAATAGCAATTCTTTTCTTTTTTAATTTATTTAATTGGAGGCTAATTACTTTACAATATTGTATTGGTTTTGCCATACATTGACATGAATCTGTCATGGGTGTATATGTGTTTCCCATCCTGAACCCCCCTCCCACCTCCCTCCCCATCTCATCCCTCTGGGTCATCCCAGTGCACCAGTCCTGAGCNCTAAAAATAGCATTTCTGTTCTTTTTTAATTTATTTAATTGGAGGCTAATTACTTTACAATATTGTATTGGTTTTGCCATACATTGACATGAATCTGTCATGGGTGTATATGTGTTTCCCATCCTGAACCCCCCTCCCACCTCCCTCCCCATCTCATCCCTCTGGGTCATCCCAGTGCACCAGTCCTGAGCACCCTGTCTCATGCATTGAACCTGGACTGGCAATTCATTACACATATGATAATATACATGTTTTAAAGCCATTCTCCCAAATCATCCCACCCTCGCCCTCTCCCACACAGTCCAAAAGACTCTTCTATACATCTGTGTCTCTTTTGCTGTTTCACATACAGGGTTATCACTCAGTTCAGTCGCTCAGTCGTGTCCAACTCTTTGCGACCCCATGAATTGCAGCACACCAGGCTTCCCTGTCCATCACCAACTCCTAGAGTTCACTCAAACTCATGCCCATTGAGTCAGTGATTCCATCCAGCCATCTCATCCTCTGTCGTCCCCTTCTCTTCCTGCCCCCAATCCCTCCCAGCATCAAAGTCTTTTCCAATGAGTCAAATCTTCACATCAGGTGGCCAAAGTATTGGAGTTTCAGCTTTAGCATCAGTCCTTCCAATGAACACCCAGGACTGATCTCCTTTAGAATGGACTGGTTGGATCTCCTTGCAGTCCAAGGGACTCTCAAGAGTCTTCTCCAATACCACAGTTCAAAAGCATCAATTCTTCGGTGCTCAGCTTTCTTCACAGTCCAACTCTCACATCCATACATGACCACTGGAAAAACCATAGCCTTGACTAGACAGACCATTGTTGGCAAAGTAATGCCTATGCTTTTGAATATGCTATCTAGGTTGGTCATAACTTTCCGTCCAAGGAGTAAGTGTCTTTTAATTTCATGGCTGCAGTCACCATCTGCAGTGATTTTGGAGCCTCCCAAAATAAAGTCTGACACTGTTTCCACTGTTTCCCCATCTATTTCCCATGAAGTGATGGGACCAGATGCCATGATCTTCGTTTTCTGAATGTTGAGCTTTAAGCCAACTTTTTCACTCTCCTCTTTCACTTTCATCAAGAGGCTTTTTAGTTCCTCTTCACTTTCTGCCATAAGG